>OX402555.1:19373075-19973075 GCA_948098915.1 Lampropteryx suffumata | reverse complement strand
CGACGATCCATAACAAGGATCATTCAAAAAAGACCGTCGACCGCCGTCGCACACTTCTGTCTCTTTTCACGAAATCACACCCACATATTGCAGGAAAGCAAGAGGAAAAATATTTTACATAGTAAATGGATCAAAATAACTTATTATGTTACATACTTAGCTTGTTAATATCTTTTTATGTCCTTGACGGAAACATCTAAAAAACAATCATCGAAGGCATATGCAGAAGATTGCTCAATATTTGTAGTATTTAAAATGTGATACTATATTGGGATTCGTCGTCGGTCCGAACTCTGAGTAATCGATCTCAACTCAATTAATGTTACAAACTCGAAGCACCCGCTAAAACAAATAACAATTTAAAGTTCAGCGGACCTACTCGCCCCGAAATTAATCTATCACCGCCTCGACAGCTGGAGCCCGACACCCGATGAATGTAAATTATGTATAATTGAAAACGATCGGAAAAATCGAAAAATAAAAATATCGGTCGAGCGCGTGCACCAAGTAAATCCATTTCTATAAAAAATATTTTCCTTCAAAATTATCTTGTATATTTATACAGCTAGCATCAACTGCTGTGACCTATAATTAAGATTCTAAGGACCTGAATAATTGAAAACTTGATGTAACATTTTCAACGAGAGTAGGTGGCTGGTGGCAGTCAGTCAGAATGGTCACAGGGGAACAGCGAGTCGCGGACTCATTGGCGCTGTCCGCTCGGCCGTGAGACGCCCTTTGAAAAGTCTGCTAGAGTCAAATTAGACACCGCAAAAAGGGGTGCTGAATGAATACTGACCTATTTAAACCGTTTTGAGGTGGACTAAAAGATTTTGTTTGACTATGTCGATTCTAGTTAAAACCTCTATGCTCCTCCTCTACCTCTATGCCTTAGTAATTCTATACAGATAGTTTTATACAATTAAACCTGTAAAATCGGTTAAGCGAAAAATAGCAGATGAGATACAGCATACATGTTTCAAGTTGACAAGCAACAAGCAACAAGCTCATTGCACCGGTACATCAAGATGGGCAAATAATGTTCCAGGTAAAGTAATAGCAGATATCAAATCTCCGCAACAGTTAAATGTAAATGCACACTGAGTCGTAAAGAAAGCCTGTAACTACTGGATTTTAATTACAAGTGGATATTATGCATGCATCTAATATTGAAGATGAGTGGAGACCTTGTATTAAATTATATGTTAAGATAATCAAAGCAGGTATATTAATGACTGCTTACTTACTGACGACCTCTGCGGCCCAGTGGGCCAAGGTCCGCCTGAGTCGCAAATGTTGCGGGTTTGATTCCCGCCGCGGGACAAATGTTTGTATGATATGATCTGCAACTATTTGTATCGGGTCTCCATGTTCTTTTGCTATAATATGTATATATGTACCTACTAAAGAAAATAAGTATATCAGTCATTTTGGTATTTTGGTAGCCATAACACAAGTTTTGCTTACTTTAGGGCAAAATGATGCTAAATGATGTGTGAAATGTTCAGCATTATTATTATTCTTATTTACTTACTCGTAAAATATTAAACAGTTAATTAAAACAGGAAGTTTTGTTAAACTTAAACCTAGCGTAGCATAATGGTCAAAGTTCAATTAAAATGAGCATGCAGTGCCTCTAAGGTATTATTATAACAGTATCGCCATTATCAACGACACACAAGTCGTAAAGGTATAATTTCGTCTTCATAATTACTATTTAAAGTACTCTGAGATACCGCAGGTGCTTCGAAGTAGGACGTCCCCGATACCAGCATTACGTAATGTAATGCGGCATGGTTCCATTCAGCCGGTGCCGCTGCCGACGCCGGTGCCGGTGCCGGTGCTTCGGCCAGGTGGACGCTCGGAAACCGGTTCAACCTCGCCGCACTCAGTGGTCAATCACTGAGTGCGGAGACTGAGTCTCTTGGAGACATTGAATTTGTGGGTTATAATTAACCACGTGTTTTACGATAAAGACCTTTGAGACTTGGATCGTCTTCAAACTCAAATCAAACAAGAGTCTTCCTTTTCTGTGCATCCCTGTGTTTCATTTATTTATTCATTTTACAATATACTATTTTTATAGTTATATAATTTAATTTTAATCACAACTAAAGTTGGATTTAGTCCACGGTATTAAAGCACCCAGAAAGCAGAGTTTTTTAAGCTTATTTTTAAATATACTTGGGCTATTAATGGTTTTTAATTTATCAGGCAGAGTTTTAATGGTAATTAGTCGTCTGTCAACCGGCCACCCGCGATACAGGCGTAGCCCTAGTGCCCCCAACCAGTAAATTGTATCTTCTTCAAATTTAGCAAATAAATATATTTGTATTTGTATGGTTCTATTTATGGAACGGTATATTTGACTACTTCTGTATTTGTTGATTGATACAAGATGATGACGGATTGTTTTGAGATCATGTGCTCGACGCCGACGTAACCTTGTCATCGACTTGACATTACAGAGATTTTAGCTTTCTTTAGACGATTTTTGAATACGTCAATAGTTCCCGCATATAAAAGTGATGAAATTATAAGATTATGACGTGCGTTCGTGCGTGACACATTTATCGCAGTTCTCGTGTATCGGGAGTAGGGTTAGTTTGCAAAGTTACGTTCACGCAAGAAAAATTGTTTAGCTAGCAGATAATAACGGTGACGGCAGCTACAACTATTTAGGTCGGTACGAGTACTTAGGAATAATCTTAAAAAAAAAAAAAAAACAATAGGTTATATTTACACATTTCTTGTTTATTTTGTTTATAACACTCAGCATTCAATATTAGTATTATTTATATAGTTATGCCTTAACACGGCATAAATCAAATTAGTCACGCGATTGCATCGTTAAACAGGTGTTATGTAGAGCAATATAAAAGCTAGGCGTCGTGTTCCGTTTTTTATATTTTTGAGATATTTTTGATTCTTTATATCTGTGGCCCAAGAGCAACCACTTGACAATAACCGATGCACCTTGCATTGATTAACATGATGGTTAAAACCTTACACTAATAGACAAACCATTATGTTAGTAATTATCTACCCCATTGTGTTCATAAACTCGACACTAAAATGAATGATGATTGCTTGCTGGTGTGTCTTTGCCTTATATCATATTTGGCCGCGCCCCGAGCACGTCTGCAGCGACAGATGAATGCGGTAGAAAGTACCAGCGCCAGCCGAGCGGCAGAGAATCTGTGCTATCGGTACAATGCCATGGGAACAAGCGCTGCTTCAGTGAAACTCTGCTCAAATAGGAACATTACATTCATATAAATTCAGTCTACTTTCTGTCTGCTGCGCCACGAGCTCTGTGTGTGTCGGTGAAGTGTGTAATCTTATTGGGGGTAATAGTCAGAAATCGTAGATCATAAACCATTCAATCCAGTTATCACAGATTGAACAGTAATAGCAGATTATTTGCCAAACGCCTACATGCATAGAGATATGCGTAGGTGAGGTATGCGTACATGCGCAAATCGAAAGCTCGTTGGCTTATCTCAACTTATTGACTCAGGATTAGCATAGAGCTCTTCGACATGGCGGAATGTTTGCGGATCGCCTATGCTAATATTGTCTGTCCGTTTGCAGTGGGAGTGGGATTGCGTTTCTACTACTACTGGGTAAAATTAACACTGGAGGCCTAAACTAGCTCTGGTAGTGTAGAGGTTTGCTCTACTGTACCTTGCTTACCGTTCAAAAGGTCGTAGGTATCAACCATTTACCTTCGAGTCTTACGATTTCTTGTGAGCACGTACGCGCAATGCCAGTGCTCTGAACCGGTGATGTATAACATCGTAAGCATCGACATGTCCTAAAACCTTAAAATATCGAAACTGTCATTGTTTAGTATTGCTATAAGCGGCGATGGACTTGCAACCTGTCACGTACGGAGTCTATGAGTATTATCGACTGTGGTAAGTGTGGGCTTGTCCAAATATAATGTTTGGACTTGCCTCTGCCTTAGACGGATGTCAAAGTTGCACGGAGCTGCCCCGGAGCGAAGTCAGAATCAGCCCTTTATTTAATTATCGTTTGTATACGCTTGCAAGTGGGCAGTTACGTATTACAAACACTGAAGCGCCTACTGCTACTGCTACAGCTACTATGGCTATCACATTAACTACAAATTCTACTTCTATTTCTGTTTTTACTATCTATTTTCTCAACTACTTATTGTTGAACTACTACTCCTTCTAATTTTTCTACTACTAATTCCTTTAGTACTAAGTATACCTACTATTACTAATTGAACCACTACTACTTATATGTAGCACGTAAAGCGTAAACATCATTACGTAGACATTTTTCACACGATCTCAAAATGTTCAATGCCAATCTAAATATTTGAGCGTACACTGTATACCGGTTTCTTTTGGTTTGTTTCGTCCGTCCTGTCAGCCGTGTCTTTAATCTCTTCGAGAGATGGCGGTGAGGCGATCCGAGCACCGCTCGATGTCGGCCCTAATTCAATAAACCGGACCGTGATGGCGTTTTAACTGCTCAAATTACTCGTCCCAATTTGATTAAACTCTACGCAGAACTAGCTTTTGCTCACGGCATCGCTCGGGCGGCGGTTCCACTGCGAAATGTAACCTGTATATTCTTATATAATGTTTCTGTATTACTAAATTCTTATGAGTCAGGTAGCCAGCCGGCTGAGTGTTCTATGAAAAAAATAATCCGATAATGATATTTGAATGAACATACAAACCAACAAATATACAATCTTTCGCATCAGATTGAATGTTTGTAAGACAAGATTCTGTTTTAAATAACATGGTTATAAATGTTGATTAATTAATTTATTGATTGGTTTACCGATGGATTGGTGGTAAATGTGGTGATTGGGTTTCTTTCTTTTATTAACATTTATTGATTCGTCTGGTAATATTTCTATCAGTTTGTTTTAAGTCTTTAATATATCAGTAGGCCAATATTCGTATATATATAAGTAAATCCTAATAAATATTGTAAAACGGTCAAGTGTTAGTGCGCGTAGGTACATAATAATATATAGTGTGTATTTGTCACTTTCCTGTCATTGTGTGATGTATAGAATGATCATCACATATGTATATAACGACATCTCATTGGCCTAGAACTCCGCGCCACTCACAGGAAATTGAATGTCGCTCGTCGAGGCTGGCGCCTATTCTAGCTGTTTAGTCATTTTCAATCTGTTACTAGGAGTATCTTCTGTACAGTTTACGTGAATTTTGCAGCCGAGATGATTTAAAAAACCAGTTTATAGATTGTTTTGTTCATCTTATACTTTTGTTCTCATAAACTTTAAGAGGTACTTATTTATTAAAACCTGCACTATATATTATATATTGTAGTCTTGTTTGGGGCCTGCAGTTACATAAATACATTAAAATAGAGATACAGTACTTACCTACATTTTTTTATAATTTTTATCCAGGAACCACGCGTTGCCGGTAGAAGCTAAAATAATAAAACTTTTAAGCTAAAAACAATAAAACAAAATATAATTAAATATAATTGATTTTTTAAATTGTGGCTTCGGAAAACAGGCCAATTTATAAATAAATATATTTTTGCAACAAACCGTTACGTCCGTGAGGGTCACCCGGGGCTCGGGCGTCGATGTCTGTTGCCGGCAGGTTGACTAAGCGAGAGGAAAGAAAAATACTTATTTCCTCGCCTCGACAAAAAGAGCTTAAATTGGATTTTGTTTATTGAGGCAAGATATCTATTGAGTTATCTCGAGTGTCGAGGCGGTGAAGTGAATCGCACGTGACTTGTCGATGTTAAATCAGAAACCAGCAGATCTACTGTTAAGTAGTGCGTGCCATTAAATGACTTCGTTTACGTACTGTGCAGTAAAAAGAATCAATAAGTCAAGTCGATTATCGTCTATCGTCATTTATGAACAGCGGGTTCTGGTCGAAAGGTGTCGTGTTCTGAACACGTTCAACAGATCCCTGACACAAGACACCACGCGAACGTCATCAGTGATTTAGTATTAAGTTTTATATTTTGTACATGAAATGATTTTGTAAATGACTCTGTGAACTTCGTACCACCCAAAATTGAATTGATTGGAAACCAGCCCTGTATTGAGGCGAACAAAACTAACAATAAATATTCAAACCGGTAAATCCGTTTTCGAGTTTTTGCGAGACTAACGCACGGCAATTGATTTTTATATACATTATATAGATAGATATACTTTTATATCTTTAATTAATGTTATCAATGGGCCAATATTGTTGTTACCATAAGTACAATTATTATAATATAGTCTTGATAAAAAAATAAGCAATTCTATATTATTTATATTTAAATATACCTACTACAGGCCAGTAGAGATATTCATGATTTGCATTTATTTTTCCTGCCTGACTAGGTATATATTGTGGCCTGGTAATATTGTCTATTTTCGTCGAAGTTTGTCGCACAACAGTGAGTTTTTAGAGCGTGGTTAGGGAGTGGGATACGAGCAGTAGCAAGACTAACATGGACTAACATAAAGTAGCTAAAACCTAAGTCGTCACACTCGTCACTCGCTGCAGTGTAACGCATGCCCGTTAACTGGAACACTCGACAACTCACCTCCACAGTCATCTAGTCACAGCCAGGTAATGAAGCCTAGTGAGCGCGGAGCAGCATTTTAGTTTCGCTAAAACATGTCCCTATCGCTCCGGCCCCGGCTAACGTCAGCCGACGCAATAAGGTCATTATGTGCCTGTTTGTCTAATTGGTCTGGTTGTCAAATTCACTAATCACAATAACTTATTCGTAAGAATTATAATACGCTTTATAGACTGAAAAGAAAACCGACTTCATTTATATAAAAGCACGAAATTTGTTCCAGCTATTTTGATTTAAAAACCAAACAACTGAACAGAATATCATTAAATTTGAGATTGGGACCAATCGGAAAGTATATCCTTTCACATAATAAAGAGGTTTTCAAATCGATTCATAAATGACGGAGCTATGACGCATTATTTATTATTTCAAATTTAATGAATAATTCAGATTTACCGACCCTATAAGTTTTTGCTGAGCCATCACCATGATGGATGGTGCTTCAAACTCAAGCCGGACCCGTCCAAAGGTGTTAGATTAAACTCGTACTGTCCTCCACGATGATTTACTTTACGAGACCTTTACTATTTCGTATTGTTATTGTTTTATGCATTGATAATGCTGTGTTAATAATGATGTTCTAATGCTTCCAATAGAGAGTGCTGCTGGTAAGCATGTGTGTCAGTTTGAGTTGTGATGTCTCGAGTGCGCTTCTTGTGTCGTCGTATCTTCCTATGTTCCCTATGTTGAGAGTGAATAAGTATAGATGTAGCGTCATGCGCCAGGCACCTTCCTGAGTGCTTGTTTCCATATAAACAAAATCGTATTATTGTAAATGCGAATGTTTGGAGGTTTTTGTTTATTTGTGATGCAATTACGCTGTACAATTAAACCTATTTGCATGATGAATTTGGTATAGATTTTTAAGCTCGCACAAGCTAATGTGTTGTTTAAATGTGTTGGCATCCTTATTCATAGACATTAGAATGTCAAGCACAAAGCGTACTTACACATCGCGCTAACTAATAATGTGCTTATAAAATAGAGTGGTACTCTGTCACCTGGAAAGCATACAGGCTAGTTTTCATTTACATAGGTACCACGCGTGCGAAGCGGCGGGCAAAAGCTAGTGTGTTATATGAAACTTGTTTTTACCATTGCTCTAGTGCTTTGCTTACAACCTTCTCACTTATTAAATCTCGTAAGATTAGACTGACTCATAACATGCTATTAGGGACCCTGCTGGGTTTTCGTTCAACCTTTTTAAATGCTAATATTTTAATCCACTAACCAACGCTTTCACAAGGTAATTTGTACGAACAAGCTACGAAATTCGCGTACCTCCCTAAGTTGTAAGCTTATAAAGTGAAAAACTTTCGATGTCATTGTATGTAGATGTGGAGTTTAATGTTGTGATGGTTTACTTATACTTTATGGCTTAGTAATACTGGCTCTGGTTATCACTACGATTAACTACAACATAATAAAATACAATTTCCTTTTCCTATTAAAATCTCAAAGCACTATAGTTTGATAGTACAAAAGGTAGTCGTTCAATGCTTCGTTACTTCAACTCTCTTTTTTATTGTCCATAGAGAAAGAAACATTACTGCGCATAGTTTTTCATTTTAATCTGAAAGGCATGGATGTACGTCTACATTCAGGTAGACGGCCCGTCGCCCGTCGCCGGCGACTTGGTAATTTGCGGACCCCCACGCCCCCCGCCGGTTACTTTATTCCATAGACCTGGGAAATCATTTAACCTCGCTTCGCTGGGATGCCCTTATCAACGCACGGTACAGCCGCTTTTCATATATGTATGTGTTTTCCGTATTAGGACTTTGTGGGATTGTGTATATTCTATACAATATCCCACAGAATCACTTGGAAATAAATACGAGTATTATGTCAATGCGTATATTTGCGTATACTTATGCGTATACTTATAGAAAAAACAAACGTAACATATATACACACAAAAATATAATATTGTTAAAAAAAAAAGGAATAAATTATCATTATATTAACACTAGAAATAAAGATAAACTCGCTGTTCTCACAGTTAGGCTAAAGTTAGTAAATCTTTTATAGGGCAATGTGTAAACATCTATAACAAGATCCAAGGACGTGATACATTTTTCGATTGGCAAATTTAAAAACGTTATAAATCATAAACTGCCTCTCATAAAGCTTATTATAAACTATCTGATTATTTAAATGAAAAATGGCGTGGCATGAATCTGCTCTAACTCGACTCGGCATCCGTAGAAAAATCAGCAAGGATCATAATACAATAAAGCGTTAATACCAGATGAGTTTCTTGCCAGATTAATCTTGAACTAGGGTCAAGAGCAACCGACACCTAGATTTACTTAACATGTAAGAAGTCGATTCAAAATGGTCCATGTTGTTTCTTATTAGATAAAAAATATTTTGATTTTAATTATAATTATAATTCAGGACAATAACCCATACTAGGATTATCCATGTCGTGGCTTGTCAGCAGGAACCTACAGAGATGTCCCGCGTAAATTATTTATTTGCGTTCGTCCGACTCGGTTCCATATTCGTAACTGTAGCAGCAAGCAAACTTATTCAACGCTCTATGGCGCTAAAACGATTCTGCGGTCGATTGGCTTGGCAAACGTTTGCAGCACGACCGACGCGGGAATCGTGGATTTTTATGATAATCCTATGGCTGTTGGCCACCTCGAAGATACTGTAGGGACTTAGTATTGTTTCTAAGGCTTAGGTCACAGAGTTTAGAGCAGTTGTTAGTAGAACGAGTTTGTAACAGTAGTTTCTATTTCATAGAATATTCAAAGTTCAAAGTTCATTTATTGCTTGAAGTACATTGTGTAATAGATGTAGTTATAATTAAATAGTAGATCAATGTATTCTACCCTATTGAGGCATGCAATGTCTTTAATACAACAATAACTTATAAATAATTAAATTGAATAAATGGTCATGCATGCTAAATAATTATAAACTAAAACTAAATGATTATATTTTTATCGGTCATAAATTCATCTAATGTATAATAATAACATTTGTTTGCGAGTACGGTTTTGAGCTTTCTTTGAAACATTATATGCGGTAATTCTCTTACAGACTTAGAGATCTTATTATAAATGAAAGGAGCCGTACAGAAAATACTATTGCGCATCATTGTAGTTTTTGAGTCCCGAACACAGACTTTATAGTCATCTCGTCTCGTACGAACCACAACATCAGAAAGCCTTAAAAATAAGTCTGGGTTATTTCTAACAAACATAGCTGCCTCAAAAATATACAGCGAGGAAATGGTCAAGATTCTATGTTTAATAAATAACGGTTTACAAGAATCTATCATTTTGAGGTGGAACATGGCTCTGACGCACCGTTTCTGGTGTTTAAAGACCTTAATAACGTCAGTTGAATTACCCCAGAACATTATACCATATCTAATATTGGATGCAATTAGACCATGGTACGCAATTAGTAAAGTTTCCACGTCTACTAAAGGAGAAATTTTGTACAAAATATATACTAGACTGTTAAATTTTTTTGCAGAGACTGTCTAAATGCAATTTCCAATTAAGTTTTTTGTCAATAGTTATACCTAAGAATTTTACATGGTCAACTTCATATTTTTTTTCATTATTGTATTGTATGTCATAATTTATGCTAGAAGCAGCAGTATCGCGTTGTCTAAAATGAATTATTTTGGTCTTATTTATATTTATTTTTAAATGATTGTTGTCTAACCGTTTTATATTCATTATTAAATTCATCATTTAATATTCGCGGCGAATGTTCAGTTATGTGTCAGTATTAGCGGCTTATTTCAGGAAATTAAACAAGGCACTACGGCTGCTTTACATCTTATCTCTCAACGCTAGATTTGTGTTACACCAAGCCAATTCCAGAGTTTACATAAACAAATAGATTGCTAAAAATGTTAATGTAATTCCTATTAATTTAATCCACAATCTATAATAGAAATGTTTTACACATATGCAGGTGAAAAAAATGGCGGAACGCGTGTCGAAATGCCGCGAAGACGTCGCCAAGAACAGAGAGAAGTACCAGGCGGCGCTCGCAGAGATCTCCGCCTACAACCCGCGCTACATCGAGGACATGACGGGCGTGTTCGAGCGCTGCCAGGTGATGGAGGCGCAGCGACTCACCTTCTTTAAAGACGTCCTTTTCAGCTTCCACAAGTGCCTCAATATCAGTCAAGAACCTTCGTGAGTATATATGTTTTTTTTACTTCCATTGACAGGTCCTGTCACGGCTTAATAGCGCTCGGCGAAAGTGAAGGGTCCATTCGGGTATAGTAAATTATTATGCGTTGTTTTTGCTGAGAAGGTTTCGAGAGGTTAAAATTGTAACAAAATAATATTTGAAATCTGGTGTAAGCATTTAATGGTTGTTACCAATATATTCTGCATTGTAATAGTCCGCCAAAGATCTCTAAAAAAATAGTTTTGCGTATTCAAAGTAACCGCTATTAAACCGTGCCGCGCTACCTGTCCATAGACACGTGACCAACTAGCCAAGCCACTCTAAAATATTGGGTAGTAAAAAAGGTGGGTTGACGATGGAAACTGATATCCCTTCTAATATTATAAATGCGAAAGTAACTCTTGTCTGTCTGTTTGTTTGTCTCGTTTTCACGCCTAAACCGCTGAACCGATTTTGATGAATTCTGGTATAGAGATAGATGGGACCTTGGGACCCGAAGCCGCAGGCATCACCTAGTACTTTCTTACTTACTTTCCATTGTGTAACATGCAGTGTTACTTTAATATTTATCTAGTAAGTAAAGTCAATTTAGTCAAGAAAATCAACTGAAAAGAGAGTCTGCTGCTATAGATAGGATAGATATAATAAATGACAGAGAGTATCTGCTGCTCATCTGAGAGTATCCAATTCCAGATTACCACAAATATACGAAGAATTCCACCACACGATAAACAACGCAGACCACCAGAAGGACCTCAAGTGGTGGGCCAACAACCACGGCGTCAACATGGCCATGGCGTGGCCGCAGTTCGAGGTAACATAGCCCGCTGATCCTCTTCTCCCATGCGTCTATGGACGATCCAACGCTTACAGGACTTTTGATAGAATTAACATCACTCAAAAATTATAAGCGGATCGATTACATGCCAAAATGTATTCCGATGTTCGTCTCCATGAATCAAGTCTCTGCTTTGGTTCGTCCAATTCCTTACAAACCCATCGCCTTACAAGCCATACAATACCTGTTATTAACTGAATGCTTAGCAGCCTTAGTAGGTAGGTACTCGTAGTACTCGTACACTCCCCCCTCCTCCCTAGCGCCCGTATCCTGCGCGATCATTGTCTTATTCGGATCAAAGTGCTCTCATGCAGAACAAACAAGTTTTTGTCGATGCTCTTTGTACTGAATACGTCGGAGTTTTATTACTGTTTACTGTCCTTGAAGATAGCTCTGTCTTAAAACCTATATACCTATTACATCGGGGCCTTAATAAGCCATAACGGAGGCTTCAAGCGGGGCGGCCTGTGAACTCCATTACTAGGTTTTGTCTAAAAGCATTCAACAGTCCTTATGGTCCAAGTATTTAGCGTTTATGCACAATGTATGTACGAGTAGTTAGAGAATCGTTTTGTGAATAAGCCTTTGACGTTGTTTGCGAGCAGTAGGTACCTACGAGTACAATACTAGTCACCTGCTACTTTATAAAAGTACATCTTTATTCCAAGCTTGTTTGAAATGTCTATTTCTAGGCAAATATTCACTTGTAGATCCCAATTAGACAATTATTATTGGCATATTATCAAACAGTGATCGATAGTGATTATGTTAAGAGTTCAAATTGTATCGTTACATAGGTATATAATTAGGACAGGTATTCAAAATAAACAACAAAAAAAAATCTTAATAATTTCATCGATAATGATTTTGATATAAGACTTAGCCTAAGTCTTATATCAAAATCATTATCAAAAAGCTCGAGCTCAAAAACATCAAGGACATCTTCACAAATGTCAATATTGTTGTTACGAGTACGTTGTTACACAAGACATCGGAGCGACTGCAGACATCTGCTGTTCACATTATTTAACTTGTAAACTCTGATAATCAAACCGTAACGTCTTACGAAATATGAAACAATCGGGAGCTCGTGTAGCGGTAGAAAGATCACAAACACTGTTAATGACAGATCAGTTAAGCCGAGTGGAACTCAGCTCTCCTGATAAAAATCATCAAGCGAAACACCAAAACGAAACCTCTAACAAAATGACACGAAACCACAAAAACCTATCGAGCAATCTCAACTGAACCGAGGATGAAACAACACATAAACATCCTAAAGCAAACTTATAAAAACAAGGAACCCCCGGATTCGGAAGTGATCCGATTGTTATACGTCCCCGCCGCGGCCTCGGCGGCGTGGGATCGCGCGGTGGGCACGGCGCGAGGCTCCCCCGCCGCCGCCGCCCACGCCGCCGCCCACGCGTGGGCGCGTCTGCGTCTCCTGCTGCCCACCGCCTGCCTCGGCGCCGGCGCCGACGACAAGGCGGCGTCGGAAGCCAGTAGCTACTACGGGACCAGCCGGTTCTATACCAACCCGCTCACGGTACCTCCGGTGGGCAGACGATCTCCGCTTACGAACGGATCACGCGTTTTGTATCAGTTAGATGAGTAAATCACGCGGATGGCACTGGCACGCTCAGACATGCGGCAACGAGTATCGAGTTGGGTTGTCAACGTGGAGGGTTCGTGGTGGGTTCGTGGTGTTTGAGGGCGATGGCTGCGGACAAATACAGTTTGGTGTGTTCGATCTCAGCAGAGATATAGGAGCACGTTTTACGCAAAACTGCACAGGGTCGACTGGTGTCGCACCAAAATACACCGTAACCGAAAATACCGTTGGTGTTAGGAGCAGTTTTGATGTTTCGATCATAAGGTCACTCATCATGAGGTGCACTGTCACTCACTCATGTGCACCGACCCAGGCAGAGGAATCAAACATGTAGTTTAGTGCACAAACTACCAAACAGACATTTATTCCGATAGATAAATAGAGTAAAAATGCAAAAAAATATGGAATTAAGACAAATAATATCGAGTATCATTATTTATTGAGAATTGTTACTTCGACAAAAGAAACCGTTTCGATTGAGATGTTGCTTTGAGAATCAGTAGGATTATTAGACCCTTTATTTATTTAACAAAACGTCGGATTACGGTCCGTTCCCTTCGTAAACCAATTATCCCTTACGCTTAATCGCATGATCTTAGATCCCTTTGTTCTCTTAGTTTTCTATACTTTCCTACAATAAAATAGATTCTGATCCGATGTCCACTAAAGCAACGTTGCGGATCGACATCAAATGTGGCAAAATAGTTCAGAACCGTTACGAGTCGATGGTATACAGCCACAGCAGCAGCGCAAGCGCGTCGCTTCAGTGGACACCGGGCCTCAGTGGCATCTTGCTTGACGTTGCCATTAACGTTCACCAGCTTTGAATGGACGTGTTACTGTTCTAATTGATTTAATACTTACTTTTATTTTTTACCTTGAGTTTGCATAGAACGCACCGACACCATGCAACTTTATTTTTATCGCCAAATAAGGTTTATCAACCGCGTACAAGTCAAAAAATTCAAAACAGTCTTTAGTGGTTTGTAATAAAGTTGCAATGTGCGTCGTGCGTTCGCGGTGACCGCTTGTGACCGATGTGTCGGTGCCAGGAGTACACGGAGGAGTTCCGGGACATCGCCAAGGGCAAGTCGAAGGAGAGTCTCCCCACCGGACCCATCACTCTGCTGAACCAGCGGCCCGTCAGCGAGGACGTACGTGCAAGTGCAAGTGCCGCGCGCCGACTGCCCGACGGCCTTGCGACGGACAATATACGACCTCGCGTCGGTCTACTGTCCGTCTAGTGTCCGTCGTAACGCCGTCCCGCCAGCGCCTCACGCGGTGCCGTAACACTTTCCACGAACAAGTCGGAGCTTACACACATTCTTTGCGAAAGACGGTGACATCCTTGCCGTTTGGATCCTTTTCTGTGCCCGTTTCCAAGAATGTTTCTAAGACTCTTCCAGGATTTAAATGAGAATGAAGATTCGCGGCGAAATCTTCCGGAGTGTAGAATACGAGGTGAATTGGCTTCGGAGAGCATGTTACAGTCGGGGCGACCTCCTACCGTAGTCTCTAGACCTAGATTTGGTGATGTGGTCATTCTCATTTCGATCTACTATTAGAATAAGAGCTTTTTATATAATTTATCCCCCCTTTATTTAACCGTTATATCGATGTTGCATGATGGATGCGCTTCAACAGTTTGCATTTGGCATGAATTAATCTTTACTCACCAGTAATAAATAAACTCCTATATTATACAATATTTACGTACGATATTCCAAAAAAAGAATCCCAGTAATGAATTCACATAGATAATTAGTAACAAAAAATGTACATGTGAATGTCGGCCATCTTGACATTTGATATATCGTTATCGTGTATGCGTAGGAGCTACCTCCTATAATCGCGAACAACAAGTCTAACGCCAACAAGCCGGCCGCCAACAACCACTCGGAGCCGGCGCCGGCGCCGCCTGCCTCGCTGTCCAACAACACAATCGACAAGAAAACCATCAGCGCGCCCATCGCTGTCACGTGAGTAATCTCCTTCATGTCTTCATGTCACACTTAAAATGTCTTAATACAAATATCCAAAATAGAAAAATAGAAAAATCGTTAAGTGAATTTAGGTGCCAATTCCTCCTAACACTAGTCCGAGAATCCTTTCCTATCAGTCCGTCCGTTCCGTACAGCATAGAGCGCCTCGAGATCTACGCGTGCGCTCGTCCCCCCGGCAGTGGGGGTGGAGGGGGAGGGGGTGGGGGTGGGGGCGGGGGGGCGGAGGATCTCGGCGCTCGACTCCTGCGCATGGCGCTCCGCTCTGACGTCACCAACAACTCGCGCTTCACCATCACTGACATGAGCGACTGCTTCCTGTCTGCGTTAGTCTTTCCCTACCTTTCCTACTTATCCTTACTTCCATGTATGTTTAGTTTTCACATTATACGTTTATATGTGATTGGATCGTTTCGCCGGACTAGCTAATATTTCGTGAAATACGAATGCTGAACAAAGTTCAAATTGAAGTCAACCTAAAAAAGTTAAAATTGTCATTTTGTTCCTTTATTTGGCAGATTTTTCTAGGATTCTCTGCAGTTTTACTCGACAATAATCGACGTGGCGTTTGTAAAGAAACTAAAAACCGTCGGTTTAGTTGATTTAAGAAGTGTCGTTTAAAAATATTACTCGAGTTGAAAGTTGGGTGCGAACGAAATTAGTTAATTAGTTACTCCAGCGAAACAAATAAACTTACGTTCGAAAAAAAATATCGAAACAAAATGATCACCGACACTGTAAACATTTCCAGTAACGGCACAGCGTCAGCGCCGAAGTCTAACAAGCCTTCGCCGACCAAAGAGAGTCAAAGTCAGAGTCAGACGGGCAGCAAGGCGGGAGCGGGAGCGGGAGCGGGACAGGAGAACCCGTTCGAGGAGGAGGAGTGGGACGAGGAGTCGGGCGGCCCCCTCACGGACTCGGGCGAGCCCGGCGTGCCCGTCCGGGCGCTCTACGACTACACGGGCGCCGAGAGCGACGAACTCAGCTTCAGGCAAGGTACGTGCTCTACGACTACACGGGCGCCGAGAGCGACGAACTCAGCTTCAGGCAAGGTACGTGCTCTACGACTACACGGGCGCCGAGAGCGACGAACTCAGCTTCAGGCAAGGTACGTGCTCTACGACTACACGGGCGCCGAGAGCGACGAACTCAGCTTCAGGCAAGGTACGTGCTCTACGACTACACGGGCGCCGAGAGCGACGAACTCAGCTTCAGGCAAGGTACGTGCTCTACGACTACACGGGCGCCGAGAGCGACGAACTCAGCTTCAGGCAAGGTACGTGCGCGCTCCTCTCCACAACAAACAACCCTCAACTAGCGAGACGTTCAAGTATGCTGTCCTCACCATTCTAATCTCGATGAATAAAGATGGCGACAGATTTAAATAACACACGATCTGATGTGCGTTTATATCATAAGATCGACCCCGAGATTATATATAGAGCTTTTAATTACATAAATGTACATTTACATGTAAATGTACATAATAATATACGAGTACAGTTATATAACATATACGTGAACAGGTATTGTACTGTTTGCTGATGACACGTCACTTTTATTTAAATTAAAGCGACGACTTACTAATCTTGACGATGTAAACAATGCAATCTCTAAAGTTGTAACATGGTTTAATGTAAACAACTTATTACTTAACGAGAAAAAAACGAAATGCATTCGTTTTATACTGCCCAACGTTAAACAGGTGAATGCTAATGTAAAAATTAAAAACGAAAAGATAGATCTCGTCGACACCACAGTGTTCTTAGGCATTACTTTAGATAATAAGCTGCAATGGGGCCCGCACATAGATCAATTGTCGAAGAGACTCAACTCTGCGGCATACGCTGTTAAAAAGATCCGTCATTTTACCGACGTAGATACCGCTAGACTCGTTTACTTCAGCTACTTTCATAGCATTATGTCTTATGGCGTTCTGTTGTGGGGGAGTGCTGCTGATATTAACACCATATTTGTGTTGCAGAAGAGGGCTGTTCGTGCAATTTATAACATGGGCCCCAGAGAATCACTTAAAAATAAGTTTAAAGAAATTAATATTATGACAGTGCCTTGTCAGTATATATACGAAAATTTAATGTATGTGCACAAAAATGTTCATTTATTCAAAAAAAATTGCGATAATCATAGTATTAACACTAGAAATAAAGATAAACTCGCTGTTCCCACTGTTAGGCTCGCTAAAGTTAATAAGTCTTTTATAGGGCAATGTGTACGCTTCTATAACAAGGTCCCAAGCGACGTGTTAGATTTGTCGATTGGCAAATTTAAAAACGTAATTAAACATAAACTGTCTATCAAAGCATATTATAAAATATCTGATTATTTAGAAGACAAAAAAGCTTGGGATGAATCTGCTCCAACTCGACTCGGCATCCGTAACAAAATTGTCAAGGATCATACAAAAAAGTGTTAAGACCAGACAAGTTTCTTGCCGGATTCTTCTTGAACTGGGGTTAGGAGGAACCGGCACCTAGATTCACTAGCATGTAAGAAGACGATTCAAAGTGGTCCTTGTGATTGTAATGAATAAAGTTATTTTGAATTTTGAATTTAGGCCCAAAGTAAGCGTGGCATAACTAAGCTTGTACTATGGATACCAGGCGGGCGATTGTGGAACTCTAATACTACCAGAACATTGAAACTTATAGCTTTCGATTACTATTGATACATTGGTATTACGGAATGTTGGTTGTTATCTATGGACCGATCTATAGATAAAAAAATGGGTGTCATTCATGGGTCAAAAGCTGTTTCTCACAGAGACGCCGAGAAATAATGTTTAAAGCAGGCATTTGTTTTCATTTACTTCGTTCAATTCATTCCATAAATTTAAAGAACGAAGAACGCCCCGTGACGTATTTTTATCAATATTTATATAGTCTTGGGTTTTTTATTACATTAATTTATGTACGAGTATATGTATGTATTAATTTAGGTATACTGTTACCCTACACTATTATACCTGTACGATACAGAGTATGCAAAGGTCAGTACTTTGTAAGTCTTTGATAGTCTGCAGATAAGACATTTCCTTTTTTATACCTTGACATTAAAGTGAAGTATACGTTATGCCTACTGTGTATTAGCTTTATTTATTAAAAAAAAATACAAAGTACTTACAGCTGTAAACAATTAACGTCACAAACCAAATATTACACCGCTAGTTTTAATAATTGAACAAAAATTAAATACCAATTACACAACAACTACTTATCCAACCATCCATCTATAACCAAACCAACTATTAGTGCCGGACACAAGCACGGCGCTTGAAAGCCAACGAGCCAATGAACGTAGTGCGCCAGCCCGCTTCTTTACAGATTCCTCAAGTTGTTATCGAAGAGAATCTCCATAATCAATAAATAATTCTGGACATTTCACACAGCATCATCTATCCCCAAGTAAGCAGAGCTTGTGTTTATGGGGAACCACATAACTGATATACTACTTATATTTTTTTTGTAAATACATAGAATTATACAAACATAATACACATAGAAAAACACTTACAGTAGCGTTGAAATGATAGATCTCTGTGATTCCAGGTGACCTGTTCGAGAAACTAGAAGACGAGGACGAGCAGGGCTGGTGCAAGGGCCGTAAGGACGGCCGCGTCGGGCTCTACCCCGCCAACTACGTGGAGCCCGTGGGCCACTAGGGGGCTCCTATCGCCCCTAGCGTCCCTAGCGCCCCACCCGGAGTCGTGAACATCAATCACCTTTTGCAATTCTCATTCGCACCGACATACACGATTGATGAAGAGCTAGATAAATATTATGAGTAATTTTTATGTCATGTTATTTTGGCTCTAAAATTAGATTATTATAAAAAAACATACATCAACAGACGGTATAAAAGATGCAAAAGTTCAATGAAAACGTATCTTTTGAAGGGTGATTGCAGACCACAGGTTAAACAATCGAGCAATAAACGCGGGAACCGAGCGAATAGCCGGGATCGTTGTGTGGTCTGCGGGTTCCACTCGTAGCTTCTAATTTTACCTCCGTGACTTTTAAAACATGCACCGATATAAATATAAATAGTGGAGAATGCATGCGTGACAGATTCCTTATAAATGAGTTGTTTACGCGCGAGTCACGAAGTAGTCATTATGAATAGTTGTAACGCTTCAACGAGAAGCGCAGCCTTCTGTCTGCGGTGAGCGTGAGGGGGGGCAGGGGCCAGCACTACTTAGAGAACTAACATCCGGTTTCATTTACTCAATATTATGTATGTTAAAATTTCACTATTACATTTATAAAAATCATGTCTTATACTCGTTGATCACTGATTTGTGTTGTTGAAACGAGTAGAAACCCGAGGGAAATACGAGCATTTCCAAAGTTGGTAAAGTTTATCACAGTGACAAAACACCCGGTAGAAACCGGCCCTAACGCTACGCACTGCGCTTCGCGATGAAGTACTAGTGATTTATAAGTACAGAAATTGTAATGCATGTTTATCGTCAGATGGAAATGATGTTTGAAACCATATTTGGAAGTGGGGAATACCCTCAGAGCTTCATCGTATTATGATAATTATTTCGACTTTTGAGTCATCGGACTTCAATCGAGTATTATGCGTTAGTCGAAATCGAGTTAAGTCATTTTTGTATCGGCAAGAGTCAACTTAACTCGGGAGTGTGCTAACTTAAATAAGAATCCAAAACTTGTAGCGTTCCATTTTTTGAAACATATTTTGACCTAATTTTTGTACGTTTCTATTGTAAATGATGTCGCTGCAGTGTTTGTGAGTATTTTCTATATTTTTTGAGCAAATTGTATGCATGTACGACGCAAACCAAAAAATGTTACTTTTAATGACGTTTACGTAAATTCGTGAGAAATATTTTACTATTTGTGCACTTTCGAAATAACGTACTCTTTGCTTTGGCAATAAAAATAAAACTGCAATAAATAGAATACGTTAATTGTACGTGTAGTTGTCTGGCTAGTCTCACGATTTGGGAGAACTCTCATCCTGTCGGACTGACAGTATCGCTCCGACAGCTTGAGTTCCTGTTCCGTCGGATCGACATCGACGGCATCCGTCCGAGTCGGCCTGACCGAGCGGTTTCAAATCGGAGGGATGAATGTCCTCATGTTATCTAGGACTTAGCTAAGCCAAAAAGTGTGCGCCAATATAATTGTACTGTACCTACTATACTATACTATACTATACTAGGCAAACCAAACGTTGGGATATATATTTTTTGTGATATAGGAGAGTACGGAGCGGTCGCCTGCTCCGCGTGGTTATGTACATACACGAGCATCGTATTGTCGTGAATAGCGTATTTATTTCCCATTGTATATAATGTAAAATTCGATTGCGGTTCTTGTTTAAGGGTGGGGGCGCGGCACCCGGGACTGAATAGCGGCCTAATTCACATTTCTAAGGCCAATTTTGTAATACTTCCACTTTTGACTGCAGCTTTGTATGAGGGCGCCGCTGCTATGCCGAAAGGTGCTATTTGAATAAACAGCCGTCGCCCCCTCGATAGGTTAGTTAATTTAATTAATATATTATTGAAATGTTTTATCCTTTTCTTTTCCCCTTTGTACCTCGTTTTAACTATTGTTGTATGAGATCGGAGTCAGTCAGTGCCTTCATTGTCGGAGGCTGAGTTTCGTTGACTTTATTTGTTCGTGAAGAGTTCACATTAGGTTGTATCTCCTTGTTTTCATTGTTATGGGTTATTTACCTCTTGTGAAAATTATTTGTAATATATTATTATCTGCGAGGGTGGTTTTGGACCACATATGTTAATATATTATTGATATTGGTAAAATAAAATTGTTACATATGAAATCGTTTTATTTTTATTTGAAATATTTGACCTTATTCTGAGTTGTTAAAGAAAAAAAAACAATGGCTATTTTAAATTTTCTTTATTTGATGATACGCAGTGCACTGTCACAGAGTTACAAGACATTAATAACATATGTTAAGCCTTTCGCTGTACATAAAGTTTAATCCAATGATTTGATGACATAAAAGGCAAATAATGTGTACAGCGATAGGCTTTCTCATTAGGATTAAAGCCATGAATACTACGAAACTGCCTCTAATGAAATTGTTTGAGCATAGGTTGAATAATAATATCAGTAAGTACAAATACATGGACTTTACAAAACAGGAGTCTGTATTACAAAATGTATCTAAATCAGAATATGATTTGCTCAAAAACAAGCCGATATACACAAGTCATGCACATTAGAAGCAGAAGTAAGTCTGTCGTACAGCCGCTCTCAGAATCTGATGAATCTAATGGCTCTAATCGTTCCATTATCTAAAACATCATTAATAAAGCACCATTTAGGCTGTGTTACTCGAAGAAAAAATCCAACAATAGTATTACTTCATTTTCCTATTGAAGTGATACTATTGGTAGTATTTCCTCGCACATTCTGGTGGAGACACAGCCACATTGGCCATTTGGTTCAGAGGACGTTTCTGAGGGTCGACGTGAGCATATGCTTCTCGTGCACTTTGTGCATATTTGGCACAACGATCTGCGCGTGCGTCACCCGTTTCAACAGCAATCGACTGCTTGACACTACACAACACCCATAAGAAGGCTACACCACCGATAAATGCAACGACGAAGAGTAAACATAACATTTATTTACACAAACTATAGGTACACACGTACACGGCACATTAATAATATAAAATAATATCAACCGGTCACATCGGAGCGACGATGCTGAGTAACCCAAACGAATGTACTTATTTACATAATAAATGAGTATGTAACAATAAATTTGGGCTCAATAACAGAGATTCCCGTTTAAAAAGTAACATCATCAAGTTAGCTACGTTCCCGGCTACCGGCTACCTACGTCCCACTCGTACTCGCACTAAACTCTGGAATTCTGGAGTATTCCTTAAATTTATAAATTTGATAAAATAAACGTTACACAATAATAATGGAACGAAAGTCTTTACACAACAATTAAGATAAATTATTTACAAACATCCAACGTAACAATATTATTATGGTCTATTTTAGATATTTTATGGACTACGCTAGGATAAATAAAGGTAATGAGTGCGCACTGGAGTCTGGAGTCTGGTTCAGTGCGCGTTGTGGATCATCGAGATCTAGACTCGTGCAACCCGCGCTACTTCGGTGCGTAGTTCGAGCCTAGGGTCAATTAGACATTTTCGTCAATATCTAACGACTCGTATTTGAGCACGTTCGATATTAACTTTAGGCTCCGGTCGCTACTCATATATACGTTTAAAAAGTCTTCACAATTTTAATATCAATTTAAATCGCACGTCAAGCTATTTTAAACGCGAAAGCAATGTCTACGATTAGTAATGATGGCATAAACATTGATTCGATAAACTATCTATACTCGTCACGGAGCCTCTCTCGTGGCTCGCGGGGCTCCGGAGAGCAGGCCTCCAGGGCTCCAGGGCTCAAGGCTCACTGCAGACAGACCTGCAGGGCTGCAGGGCTGCAGGGCTCCGGGCTCACTGCAGACAGGCCTGCAGCTTTTCGATCCACTCCTGCGCCGCGTTCGCGTCGCTCGCACAGAAGTTGTACGTTCGCCGACTTGTGCGCAACTGGAACCAGCGAAACATGTCACGGGTCGTTGTTGTTGCGCCTATTTCTTATTTATCGTGTTGAAATCGAACAAAAATTTACTTTTGCAACGGATGTAATTTTGCGATTCTAAAATCTAATCAGAAGCGCCTGAGACCTCGCGGTTTCGAAACCATATCATTTTGCCACTTACCACTTAACGTAGTTTACTATTTATATATTTAGTTAATTTATTTAATAAGTAACTCTTACAACAAAATTAACATGTTTACAATAAATTATATCAACCTTTCACTATAGTATATATAGTGAAAGGTAGTAGATAGTATGGTATAATTACAATAATAGAATAGAAACAGGTAACTCACGTCGAAGAAGGATCTGTCGTCACATTTCTTGGGCGGGCCGGGCGCGGCCGGCGCTTGCGTCACCGTTATCACTTCCGCCAAATCTGAACATTGTACTTGTGTTACTATCTGCACTATACTTACTTGGTACTTACTATAACTAAACCTATGGAAGGCGACCTCCGACCGACGGCTGCGAGGTGGTGTAGCTGTCAGTTTCTAAACATCATTTTATTATTTAGTGTCCAAGTCCAAGTTCCATTATTTGATTGTTTACAGTTTAGTAAAGTAAATTTCATTATGTGAAATAAATGTTATATAATAGGTACATAAGCTATATCTATATTGAGTCACAAACATTCAGAATGCATAAAAGTAACTGAGTGCTGGCTGCACAGTATTCTCGCATCCGACTTGTAAGTTGCTAAGCCATAACAGCAGAAGACTTTCTTAAAGTTAGCCGCTACAGTCTACTTAACAATTAATATAAATAATATATCTTACCAATATACCCTTTGCAATGAGAATCTTCCATGGCGTCGTAGTAGCGCAGCTGATGCTTTATACTGTCCAGCACGAACCACCTGCCGATCGTGAAGTTATGTACACATTCCTAAACACCCAACACAGAAACTGCGAGTGCTTTCCGACCAAACCGAGATCCCGAACTAAACCAGTTCAATAACTCCTAATTGTGGTTAGAAAATTCAGAAACGAGTATTACTTCATTATTATGAATAATGAATTATATTATACTTCATACTTAATAGAATACTTCATTATTCATGCGATTAAGAAGAGATTTTAACCCGAATTGGAGGCCATATTTTTGTACCATATTTTTTCAATTTGATGAACTTCAATACTCCATGTCATCCCCTTGCAAGGCCGTTCTAATATTGTCGCACCAGAGAATCGAACTCCCCTCGCGCCACACAGTAAATAATAGCACTTCACCTATGCTTTACTTAAATACATAATATATATACTTATACACATATAAAAAATGAGTGAGTAAGCCATGTTACCGTTGCTTCCACCCCTTGAGCAGAGCTCCTCGTTTGTAGAGATGTCCCTCGTGCGTCCGGTTCTCGGCCACGTTGGAGGAGAACTGCTCGTAGTACTGCTGGGACGACGACTGCAGAGTGCTCACACCTGCACACATGTTATTACAACTTAGTAAAGGAACAGAAAGCATACATGTATGATAAGCTTCCTGATCAGAAAGTCTAATTTCCAAAATGCCTAGGAAGTAAAATGTCTAAAATATAAAATGACTATTTTTTACCTAAACAGAAAATGACTAATGTCCCATTGTGCCTAAAATATAATAGGTCTAACATGTGTGATGCCTTAACTGTCAAAGGTCTAAGAAGGAGTATACCTAAAGAGATTTTCGCGCCAAACTTATACCTAAGAAGCAAATTGCCTAAACTGTCAAACCTCTCTATTACGAGTATGTTTGAGAAGTATAATAACGCCTAAAATTTTTCTTCCACGAGTTATACATAATAACGGGATAAAACTGTAGTAACACTATCCTACTAATATTATAAATAAAGTTTGTTTGTTTCTTTCACGATTAAACGGTTGAACCGATTTGCACGAAATTTGGAATATATGTACCTACATAGTTAGTGACTACAACATAATATAGGCTACTCCTTATCCGGGTACCACGTGAGAAAAGTCGCGGGTGGACGCTTTAAGTACAATAAAACACTGCAATTATTTCATTAAATTACATTCAAAGTACTTAATCATATCCTTCTTCTTCTTCACAAAACATACGCTTCTTTAAATTACGAACATTGTTTAGAAGTTGTGATGCCGTTATAATATTATTAATCAGTTTGTCTAATTGCCGGTACCTCTTATTGAACAATATGTCACTAAGACTGTTTGAGTGTTCCTATGTCGTAAGATTTAGTCATCTTCCTATGTCGTAAGATTTAGTCATCTTCCTATGTAGATGTTGTATTTTAGACTACACTCGAGAGCATAGAAATCGCACATAGTGGAATTTTTCTGCATTTTGATTTCGACACTTGTATTTTTTTTAAATTAAAGGTTGGTTGCAAATATAACTTAAATTAAATTAAAGTACACACTGTTAGCTTCCTAAAAATCCATAATGTCTGACCTTGACTTTCCAAATCAAAGCAGTGGCGGCTTAACAATGGAATGGCCTAAATTCGCTCGTTTCAGGTAGCGCGGTTTGTGGGATTTTGAGCAGGTATAAAACGATAAGGAATGATTGAAATGACATCATTTGCATACCAACTCCCAGTCAGAAAGGTCCTTTAACGAATACGTCATCTCTCTAAACAAGAAAATGGATACCACACTAGAAGCAGCGTCTCAAGTGGTTGCACTAATCGAAGCTGGACAAAACCAAAGTCAAGTGGCTCGTCAATTAAATTTGAGCAGATATGCTGTTCGACGTGTATACCAGCGATATCAGCAATCTGGTGGCTATACCAGGCGACCAGGAACAGGCCCAAAACGTGCGACAACACAGCGCGATGACCGTTTTCTTGTGAATACATCACTACGAAATCGCCGGTTGAATGCAGTTCAACTCGGACAGCAGCTCCAGGAAGTTAGAGAAGTGGAAGTCAGTCGGTGGACGGTGAGAAGAAGACTAACCGAAGGAGGTCTGACACCGCACAGACCAGCAACTGGCCCAAAATTGACCCCAGCGCACAGACAACGCCTTCAGTTTGCTCGAAATCACGTTAATTGGACTATGGATCAATGGCAGGCAGTACTCTTCTCCGACGAGTGCAGGGTGTGTCTCCATGGTAACGACGGACGGGGTAGAGTCTACCGAAGATCTGGTGAGCGTTTTGCTCAATGCTGCATCTCCGAACGGGTCGCATACGGCGGCCGTTCGTGTATGTTCTGGGGAGGCATTTCACTGGAAGCGAAAACCGAACTTGTCTTCATCACAGGGCCCGATACCGACCGTCGATCGCGTGGATTGACTTCCCAACGTACGTCGAGGAGATCCTGCAAGAACATGTTGTGCCCTTTTCGGAATTTATCGGCGAAAACTTTTTTTTTATGCAGGACAACGCTAGACCACACACCGCTGCTATAGTACGCCAGTACTTGGAGGAGGTTGAAGTACTCGTTATGGAGTGGCCTGCTCGAAGCCAAGATCTCAATCCCATTAAGCACTTATGGGACGAACTAAAGAAACGAGTAAGAGCCCGAAACGCAGTGCCTACGACTCTCAGAGAGCTCCAAACCGCGATCAAGGAAGCATGGGACAGCATACCGCAGGATTTCGTAAAAAAATTGATTTCTTCAATGAAACATCGAATGGAAGCTGTTATTCAGGCTAGGGGAGGCAATACCTCGTATTAATAAATCGTTACATTCACAAATTTATTGTTTTTTTAACCTTTTATACCTGCTCAAAGTCCCACAAACCGCGCTACCTGAAACGAGCGAATTTAGACCGTTCCATTGTTAAGCCGCCACTGCTATGATTTGGAAGGTCAAGGCCAGACAATATGGGTTTTTAAGAAGCTAACAGTGTGTACTTTAATTTTAAAAAAAACAAGTGACGAAATCAAAATGCAGGAAAATTCCCCTATGTGCGATTTCTATGCTTTCGAGTGTATTTGCTTCTTAGGAAGTTTCATATTTTTACAATTTGCATGTTAGGCGTTCTACCTATTTAGGTGTTCTGAATCTTAGGCATTTTGCTTTTTAGACATGACATTTAGACATGACATTTAGGCATTTTACTTCATAGGCAACTTAAAAATTAGACTTTCTGATTAGGAAGCTATGGATAAGCATGTATTTAAAGGTAGTATATCAGTCTTGTAGTACCCATATTACAAGCTATGCTTACTTTAGGGCCAGGTGATGCGGTGTACATGAAGTTGGCATTGTTGCAATAGTAATAATAATAAGGAACTTTCAACCTTTCTTTCTTTTCTTTCTTTTCGTGGCTTTAAATCGTTAAATTGAATACGAAAAGTTTAACAACAAAATAATAACAATAAACATTGGTGTACAATTCACACAATACTAGTGCGCAGGAGACAGAGCTGCTACTAGCAGCTGAAAGGTCGCCTAATATAATGAAAACAACCGACTGTCGTACAAGTTGTGCTTCGTTTTGGGCTAAATAGTGTGGGCTGTCCAATAATATTTATTATCCAAGAGATAGGTGTTTGGTATGGGCAATGATTAATGGACAATGATGATCTACTTTATTGATAGCCTGAGAATCATTAGAAGAAAGGTTAGTTAAGCAAGTGCTTGTTTACTCGGAATCGCATTATATGTTTTTTGCAGTAAAAGTATTGTAGTCAGGCTGAACTTGACTTGAACTTGAAAACCTTACCATCATTGTATATTATCACTGTGTCTACCTATCCATATTATTAAATAAATAAATATTGGTGGACAATCCACACAATACCACCCAGGCCCAAACTAAGCACAAGTGCAAGCGCAGCTTGTACCATGAAAACCAAGACATTGATGGAATCCATACTAATATTATAAATGCGAAAGTGACTCTGTCTGTCTGTTTGTTACGTTTCCACGGCTAAACGGCTGAACGCATCTTGATGAAATTTGAGAAAATGTATTGCATTCGGAGGAAGAACATAGGCTACTTTTTGTCTCGATAAACAACCTTGAAGAGGGTAAAATAGGGGATGAAAGTTAGTTTGGGCAACACGTATAAGAATGAGGGTAGATGGCAGAGTGGTGGAGCGGTACTGACTGGTGGAGAGCGTGGCGCGATGGTCGCGGTCGCGGTCGGAGCCGGGGGGTGCCTTGTACCGGGTACACGGCAGCGCGAACACGTCAGCGCAGCGCGAGTGGCAGGCCGCGCCGCAGTCCACGCAACGTACACCGCTCTGTCGATACAACATACACTGTTATACACATTAGACACATTAGATGTGCGATGGTAACTCAAACGGTGGCTCATTGAGCTCGCACCATACGAATTTGACGACTATAATAATTAGTAGTTTATAATTTAAGAATTATGTTATTTTCATTCCTTCATTATATTTATTAATTATGTTGAGAAACTGTACTGTACAAACTGTACAAAGAATGACTTGTAATCCTGTTTACCAATAAATAGTATGGACTATGTAGATGTGATGTTTAAAAATAAATAAATAAATTACAAGACGCTATTACTTAATAATAATTAAACAAAACGAGCGAGCCTTATAGGCCCATAACGATGTGCAACATCTGACATCTCAGGGAAATGGGTTGGTACCATTTGACGGCCAACTTTGCCACCGCGCGCGCATTCTCGGCTTCCTGTTACACGCGTCCCTTTTCGCGAAATCATTCCCACCGATTGTAGGAAAGCGAGAGAAAAGATGTTACACATCAAAAATTAAACATCAATACAGCAAAACTGTAAGATGCTAACGAAATCCTAAAATCCAATACGAAACAGAGATTAATTAATGTTATTCATCTAAATAAGCAATGTTAAGATTGCTAACGAACAAACACACAGACCACTATCGGTCCGGTCCGGTCAAATACGCAGGTTCATTTATCAGGATTGCTTTATAACGTCTGTCTGCTACTACTACTACTATAGTCGTCTAAACTTTCCCATCTTGGGGATTAAATAAATAAATAAATAAAAGTTGTTTATTTCTAGCTTTAAGCTCATATGGTGAGCTTTTTTTTAAAATGAATACAATACAATTAATTACACAAAAATAAAAACATGAAATACACAGAAATAAAACAAAAACAATTATTGAATAAATTAATTTTACAAATTTAGGATTTTAGATTGCTGGCATCATGAGCACACCTACACCACAGTCTTGTGCAGGCGTCTCCAGTGCGCCAGCAGCGGAGAGTCCTACCTGTCTGACATAGTGTTTAGAATAGTGCGCTTCAGGAGTGACGCACACCGTTTTCTCATGATAGCGTGAAAGCCGTCTGTTCGAGCCTCACAAAACATTCCTGACGCACTGCAGTAGCGCGGTAGCCCCAACATCACCCTAAACACGTTGTTATATTGTACGCGCAGTGCGTCGGATGTCTTTTTTGTATAGTTGACCCACAGGCTGCTCGTGTACAATGACTGGCAGTAGGCCTTAAAAAGAGTCACCTTCACCTGTCTGGCACAACGAGTGAACCTACGAGCCAACATATTGCCTCGTACTGATAACGTCCCGCGCTCCCTCTCCATGTCAACAAAGTCATTTAGATCCTCGGTCACCCAGTGGCCCAGATACTTGAACTGTGGATCGCGATTGAGCTGAATTCCGTCTAGGTAGATCGGTGGCAACGTAGAGTAACATTTAGTCCCGGCCTTAAACACCATATTCTCATTCACATTGTATCTGAGCCCCTGGGCCAACGCATAGGACTCACACAAACTTAACAGCTTACGCAGACCCCCTATCGATGGACTCAGTAACACCATATCGTCAGCGTAGCTGATATTATTGACACAAGTACCATCTATGTGACAGCCGATTTTGGTGTTACTGAGTTCATCTATTAAACTGTTCATGTACACCGCACTCCAACCCGTAGTTGTTAGAGAAGCTCCCGGCCCACTTCACTCTATTCGTTTGGTGACCATTGGTAGGGAGTTGGGCTCCCCGTTCGGTGGGTCCGTTGGCCGCCGTGCGGGTTGAGGTCCCACTTGATGCGGGTACTTGGCGGCTAGGTGCTGGGGTATCGGCTGGGCCCTCGGACGCTCGGGCAGCAGCTGGGCGGCCGGGTGCTGGGTCCCGCCCTCATGGGCGGGTGACCGGCGAGGTCTCGCGGTCTCTGGCGGGAGTCGATGTTGGTTGGGGGGGCGGAACCCGCACCCCTCGCTTGCGTGCCTCGCGTCGGTAGACCGGGCAGCGGCGGTCGTCGGCGGTGTGTTCGCTTACGCAGTTCGCGCAGTTGGGCTTGTCGGTGACGGGCCGCGCTGCGTCCGCCGCGAAGTGCCGCCCTCCGCAGCGGACGCAACGCTGTTGGCGGTGGCAGTTTACAGAGGCGTGGCCGAAGGCTTGGCATCGCGGGCATCCGTGCAGACCGAGGAGCCGCTTGCGGCACCGCCCGGCAACCGGAAGGGCCGGCGAGCGCACCGTGCATAGGGTCGCGGGCCGGTGAAGGGGACTCGGGTTGCGGCAGCCGGATGACCGCTGCGGTCCCTCGGCGCAAGGGGATCCGCGAGTGCTTCGCCACGGAGGTAGGCTCTGAAGGCGAGTTCTTGAGCCTCAGCCTCTTTTCATCGCCCTGGATCTCCTCGCCTGAGTCCCGGCGACGGGGCATTACCGCCCTTTACCCCGTCAAGTCAAGTTGAGGTGCAGCTTCTGCTGCTGGCGGCGTCGGTGACCAGAGCCGCAGCGCTCCTTCGGCCAGCACTACGGCCCGCTCAGGGTCGAGCATCTCTCGCGCAGCGATGGCCCGATCCAGGAGCGGCAAGCGGCGGCGGTCCAATCGTTTCGTTGGCTGGGATCTTGGCATCTCGGATGGCGTAGGTAGGTCGGTCGGGCGAAGATCGGAGTCAGGTGGGTTGCGGGTGGTGATGCCGAGTGCCCCTACGCGGGATGTTTTCTCATAAAACACCGGCTAGTGGCCGTAGCACGGTAGGGAGACCGAGGACGGTAGGCAGCTCGTTAAAGCGCACCCGCGTGCTCGCGACCGGCCGGTGGGGGGACTCACCCGCTACCGTCCCGGGGGGGCACAGAGCGGGGATCACGCGCAGACCACCGGGGGTCGGGAGGTACGAGGGGCACAGAGCGGGGGGTTCGCACTTCACCGAACTTCTCGCGGCGTTAGGGTCGACTGGGGAGGCGGGGCTAGTAGTGGTGTTGTCGCGGCTGTCTATATAAAGTTTACCTTCAGCGGTCCCCACAGCAAGTCCTGGCAGTGGTCGCAGCGGGCGGGGGCGGGGGGCGCGGCGACGGCCCAGCGGTGATGCGGCGCGGTGGGGGCGGGGCCGGGGCCGGGCGCCGACGGCGGCGGCGCGACGACGGACGCCTGGGGCGGCGCGACGACGCAGACTTGGGGCGACACGCCGGACGCGGACGGCGCGGCCGCTTGCCTGCCCCGCGCCAGCACGTCCAGCGTGGCGCGCTTGTGCCACGCTAGCGAGGCGCGCCGGACGACGCCCGTGCACATCGAAGAGTTACGCTGCGGTAGACGATAACGCGTTCGGTTGCTTTTCAAAAATGACCTTCAGCAAGATCCGACCGGATTCGATTTCCTCCCAGGACAAACGTTTGCGGGTGTTTGTTCTGTGTCCGTGGCGCGAACACGTTGTCCAACAACACGAATGTTGTGAAGTATAAGTGTGAACATAAAAAAATATTTCGTATATAATATGAAAATATATTATCAAATATATATAAATATTTCTTCAGTGATCCGGTCACCGTAATACGAGCTACGCTTAGTTATTTATAGATTTGGAATGTAAGGGATAGACTATCCTTTAATGATATCCGCACGTCTCATTCCCATATATCGATAGTGTCTAAATATGCCCCAACATTTCACGGATATACCAAGTATGGTACGACGATTTACTGTGAATCATAATAATATCTGATGAACGAAACTAAAATCTACATCTTGTTCCGTGCCCATTTTAGTCTATACCTTAGATTTTTAACAATCTACCCAAAACATTCTACGAAAGGCACCTGTGTGGTAGGTACCCTACGCCAGGCAGCTATATGATAGTGAGGGTATTGTATAGAGACGAACCGAAGTAAAGTTCACTATAGATGGTGAACAGTACATATTGTACTCACACTGATACATAAAATGGTAATCAGAGAGAGTAAACCGTTTCCTTCTTCTTGATTCGCCTTCCTGATTATTTGGATATGATTTATGGTGAGATGGCAATAAGTAACGCGGCTCGGACAATGAAGGCACAGGCACCTTTGTTTTTACCAAAACGCTCGCTTCTAGATCGAACTCTTCGCGTCTGCGGCAGGTAGAGAGCTATGCTCGTACCAACCTGCAGTTCCAAGGTGTTGGGCAGCTCGAGCTGGTCCCAGCGCACGCGCCACTTCTGCGGCAGGTGGCCCAGCTCCAGCTCCAGCTGCCGGATGCTCTCCAGCAGTCCGCTGAATGCGTCCGGCATGCAGCGCGCTATGCTGTCGTACCTGCCGGCAACCTCTCCGTATACATATACATACACACAACAACACCGGGGCTTCAGGCAAATACCTACGATCTAATTCTATGGCAGTGACAGCAGTAGTCGGTTAGAGCATCCGATGTCCGTACGAGTTAAAGACACTAAGATATATATAAAACATAATAGTTTATAATTAGGCTGTCACAGCGCGTGGAATGGACAGAGCTTCTACCAACTGAGCTGACAGGTCATTAGAGTACTTCAGATGAATTCTGGAAGTGGCGCCAGTGACTGTGACATAAGTATAGTTATAAGTGTAGTATGGGCATGCTATGTACAGTGGAGACGAGCAGAGTGATCTAATACTCTTCTCGTCAACGTGGATGGACACAAAAACAGAAGAAGAAGGCCAAACAAAAGATGGATTGTGTGAAAGAAGATATGAGCAAGAAGGGGTTTGAGTTTTAAGAAGACGTCTGATAAAAAGTCATGGATAAGAAAACTTGATGGGAGGAGATACCGACCCTGCATTGAGGAGTCTCCTGGTGCTGGGCTCGTGATCGCTGGCAGCAGGCGCCAGGGTCTCCAGGTCGTAGGGCGCTCCGTGGGACAGCTCCTCGCTCGTGTAGTACTGCCACACCTCCAGGGCGCAGATGGAAGACACGGGACGGAGGACCTGGGAAAAACCATTACCATCAACATCTGCACTACATGATTACTTCTTCGTACGGGTCATCTACGGTTTAGGAAGTGCGGGTAGAAATCAAGCAGCAATCGATTCTTTCTTCATCTGTAACTTTAAGAACAACCATTCCAGTATCTCTGGTTGCCTTGTTTAGCTTCTCAAAAACGTTACGGTAACTGATTTGTCAGGTCTTCGACGGTGGTCATAATAGTAATTATTCTGACATTTCACGCTACATAATCGCCCCAAAATTTGCAGAGTTTGTGTTATTAAAACCACATGACTGACATACCTTTTTCTTCACACATAACAAAAATGTTGTCCCGCGGCGGGGATGGATCTCAGGCAGGCCTTCGCCCACTAGCGCCATACTTCCGTATAAAATATCAGCTGTCATCTTACTCGTATCGTCTCCCACAATATAGAGAGAAACTACAGAATCAGGCATTTCGTTTAGCACAGCTTGCATTGCCTTACGCTGCAATAACTATCGATCATTTGTATTAACAATAAACTCAACCGGTTTGATCATTTATCTCTCTTTGAAGTCACAACACTTCAGCTAGCTAGCAATTCTATAGCAATCCTTTAGCAGTTTAAATCCAGTTTTTTTTTAAATTTTGAAGTGAAAACTTTTTTGGCATTTTTGTGATTTGAAAGTCGATGAAACGAAAAAGCGACAGTAAAAAGAGACAGACACATAAACTCATAAGATTTAACGTGAGAGAAAATGAGATAGGAAGCATTCATTGTACTGTGTTTCTTATATTCGTGGTTCTAAAATTTTTGAAGGTTTCACTTCTACCACGTGTGAATTGCACACATGTTTTATTTTGGCTAATAGCCTTACAGATTGTGTGCAAGTGGAAGGAGAACCTCATGACACGTCAACGTCTTTAACGGATATACGTGGAAATAAATACGACGTATTCTTTCTAAAAATAAGAGGAGCACTGACCGGGTTGTCGAGATCAGGTGTGTACAGGAAGTTGTAGAAGATAGGCGCCTTCTGGTGGTGCTTGTCGATGTAGTCGAACAGCGAGAGGCCGAGCGGAGCCGCGCGCGAGAGCGAGCCTGCAGCCCCGCCCCCGCCCCCTCCGCCGCCGCCCCCTCCCCCGCACCCTAACTCCTCCTCCGACCCCGCGCCCGTCTCCACACCCTGCACAGACATTACCGTTGCAGATAACGCAACACAGAGAGGATACAGGTACACCTGGATACGTTAGTAAGTAGTATGAATCCGCTCAATTCGTTGGATTAGGAGTAAACAAGTCGATTGCCTTTCCAAACAAACGTCGAAAAATTATCTCTCCACCGTCTGATGTTAGACAACCAAAACTAAGAGTGATATCAATTTGTCTCGTCATTGCCTGATTGAATTGCAATGCTGATAAAGTTAGCCAAGTATGAGCCAGCTTCTTTTTGAACAACCTGCAAACAAGCATCCGGCCACTCGATGGTATCTTGGTACCGAAAGCTACTTATATACTTGTGGTATTGCAATTTGACAGTATCATACGCACGTTGCCGGCCCTAGACATAAGTTCTTTTGTGTGTTTGCACAATAACTTCACTTGTTTCAGTGTTCCGCGAACCTAAACAAAACATCTGACACTGTGGTGGTACCTACCAGATGGACTCTTGCTAAAAGGTCCTACCACCAGCTTTTTGTAATATGGCTGCAATAAATAGCCCTGACATAGATACCGGCAGCGGCACTGACAGCGGCAGGGCAGCAGCATTGCCGGCCTGTCCACCTGACGTGCCAGTCCTCCGGCCACAGGACAGGACAGGCCGTGTGATACGTACCAGTCGGCTGGTGTCGGCTCGCTTGTCGTCTGCAGCGGTGATGCCGAGCTCTGCACGCTGAGCCTCGCTGTCCAGGAGGAAGGTTCGGAAGCGACAGGACGCCGTGTGATACGCGATGAACCGCAGGTAGTACTCGTTGAACTCGAACGCTAACGGGAACTGAACCAGCAGCTGCAACAATACATCCTGGCTATAGGGATCCACTTCGAATCTATCTTATCACATCTAACAAGTCACCCTGGCTTCGCACGGGTGAGTTATTCATGTAACTTTCTCATGACTCACTCCGTCCTTTGGTGAAAATCGTGTAAATATTCGTTTGTCGCGTTCAGACACACAGACGTGGCAAAAGAACTTTGTTTATAGTACGAGTACGTCCTGATATTAAAAATAAATGTTTGTTTCTAGTTTTATAAGGTATAATAATAAATATATTAATCACAATCACTAATAGCTAATGTGTTCCTCTTGTGTTCTAGAAGCACGCTATGGAATGGATTTATAAATTTTAAGCGGCATATTTTTTACCACAGTCGCGACTATGTTCTACTGATTAAGTAATAAAAACATTGAACATTGAAACATTGAATCATCCGCAGCGCCCATGAGCGATATAAATATAGTACATTAAGGACAGATGTAGCGGCCCACCTGATGCACGGCGTCCAGGAACATGAGGAAGACGGGCGTGTAAGGCTGCTGCGGCGTGGCGCCGGTGTTGTTCCGGGAACAGAACTTGTGTCCCAGCGCCAGCCACTCCTTCTCCACCAGCACTCGGAACCCCTCCAGCGTGCGATAGTACGGAGAAAGACACAGCTGCGCCAACGACGATATCTGACACACGAACACCGCACCATTCTCACACAAGTACTAATTTAAAATCTTCCGACACAAAAACAGGTGCGTAAGTTGCTCACATCCCTTTACCAACTAGAAAGGAGCTGATGATTATCAAATGGCTAAACAGACACGCACATCACATACCTGTACGTACGTCAAACTTTTGAAACAAATTATAACACCCTTTTTCAGGGGCAAATAGTACTTAATGGAGTGACTGGCGACTTGACAACATTTTCGCGGTAAAACAATCGCCATACTAAAGAAGAAGTCCATTTCTCTCCTTCACAGAATTAGAACTGAATTTATTTAGGTCCAGGTATGAACGAACACTTGCGAAATAGAGTTGCAAGTGTGTACCTGACATACCTGAGCAGTGACAGCCCGACTCCTCCATCAGCTCCAGGTGTGTACGCGACATACCTGAGCGGTAACATCCCAGCCGTCCTCGAGCGACAGCAGCACGGAGGAGCCCTGCAGGTCCAGCAGGTCCACCACGGCGCCCGACAGCTGGAACAGTTGCCGCAGCTGCCACAGCCACCCCGACTCCTCGATCAGCCTGGAACCAACACGCCACACGCGACGCGACGCCTCTTAGGGCTCAACTCTACAGCCTCGGCGGGATGGAATCACGGGATGGAAGATCTGTTGCAAATTACCATCGCGCCAGCGCAAGAAAAACTACGATTATATCAGCCGGCTACATCGAGTAAAACACTAACTTATACTGTCATTACAAAGCCGTGATTTTTGTCAGTGATAAAGTTTAACCCGATCAGCTTACAGGTCTACACGACACGTGCTTGTCTAGTGTGACATATCGCTGGATAGTGATGGTTCATAATCATCAACTTTGTTATTTATATTAAAAAGTTTAACCTGTTCATTTAAATATGTTTTTTGCTGTTAATAAATGAGTGATGTCGGGTGGTAGAGGCAGATGGTGAGATGGTGGTACCTGAGGAAGCCGGGGTGGTCCTGCGCGGGGCTGGCGGAGGGCACGGCGGCCCGCATCAGCTTCTTGAAGGCGTGGCGGGTGGCACGCCCCTCGGGGTACTCCACGGGCAGCGCCTCGCAGCCCGCCCCCGCGCCCCCCGCTCCCGCCCCCTTCTCGCACACCACGTACAGCGCCGCGCGGGGGGGCCGGCCACCGCCCGCCCCCGCCCCCGCCCCCGCGCCCGCACCCGCACCCGCCCCGTACTCGCCTGACACTGTGGATGATGATATCGATTACGGTTATTTAAAAGGGTATCTTCTTTTTTGCATTCATTACTGCAGACTGTACTCGTCTCGAAACGCTCCTTAGTCGTCTGGTCACCATAAAATGAGCTATGCTCAGTTTGGGTCTAGATTTTAATATTTAATATTCGTTCACAAATAAACAAATACATTTTCTATATTCCCTAAACATCATTTCAAACATAGTGAACACAGCATGCATTGTGTGGACATGACCATAATGAGATGTTGCCATGTTCCTCTGTCTTCTGATTGTATCTTGATGTAAAGATGTAAACTTGTTCTGACTTAATCAGACCAACAGCGAGGTCCTCACCCAGCTGTTAGTCTGACCTACTGACGTGACATATTATAACAGTAAATCGGTTGTGGTTCAACAGATCGCGTGTCGCGTTCCACATCCAGATTTGTGATCGAGGAAAGCTGTTTAACATTCACATAATATTATAACAAGATCACGAAACGCTCTGATAAAAGTTTAAAACACAGAAACCATGAGTTACTTTTTAAATTAAGATATTTAAACGTCCCGACACAATATGCCAAAGCTATACATAAGATAACTCGCGGGTGTGAGTAGCGGTCACCTGAGTCGTTGTCGGCAGCGGAGAGTCTCTGCTTCGGCTGGTAGAGGTCGAGATGCGAGGGCGGCCGCGCCTGCCGGTCCTTCAGCGAGCCCCAGCGGCCGAAGTGCCGCCCGCCCCCGCCGCTGCTGTTCCTGCCCAACACTCTGCCGTGCAAATTACCTATGTCCACAACGCACGGAACTACCTCCTTGTAATACAGAACGCAGCTGATGCACGCTAATGAGCTGGCTGATGCAGCGCGGCTGCCGATTATGAAAAAGATCGATGACGGAACGATGTTACGTAAAACTATAGCCGGCCGATTCTGATACTATCAAAATAAATGGATTAGGTATAAAGTTACGAGTACCTTGACGCACCCGACTTATTGATCAGATTCGTCGAGAGGTAGCCAGACCAGACGAGATGGAGTTACGCGATAAAAAGAGAGGCACGCTTAGCGGATGTGCGAGCTGAATTTCACTTTGTTGCGCCATTATTTATATATATATGTTCGTGGAGCATTCTGTACTTGTCCTGACAAGTATAGATCCTGCTTTCGGTTGCTATTAATGAATTGGTAATATGATTCATGTTGATTGTGACATGCTGAAATAGACACTTGACGTGACTGGCTCTAATTACACTCATCCTAGTGACTGAAATTATTAATGTAGAACCACTTATTTATTTAAAAATACTTATACAATCTATTATCATTTTTCTGGGAAAGGGAAACGGACCGTTCGAATTCTTATAGAGAAATCAACCGACGGCTACCTACTGTCATTAACCGATACTTTATAATTGAATAGGAACTGGGTTCCTAGTAAATAATAAAGTACGGATCACCGTCTTATCTTCCGTAAACGTTAAACCTCCAACAAATCACGACCAGCTAGAGAACCTTTGCTATTGCTCTTGGTACTAGATAACATCTATACATGGAACACGGTCAACCGATTCACCATAACCCTGTACTTTACACAATGTTTCAAAAAAATATCAGTTTAAGCTAAAACATGCTAGTTTAATCACACATGTTGCTTCACCATTTGCAAAACAAAACAAAACACAATTATGCAATTATGTCTCAAAATGTATCGGGTTCGAGCAACTCCTTGCCAGTTTTCTCACAGGACATTCTTCGCCCTTTAAAAACACTAATGTGTCAAATGTATCAGGTTCTATTATAGAACATTACAGTTTCCTCACAATACTTTTACCATCTAAAAACAATAGAAATAATTGAGAGAAAAAATGTACTGAATTACTGCTGTACTTAGGGATTGGAATATAAAACAGTTTCCATACCCGAGTGTACCGTGCGCCTTGGACAGGAGCGGTGTGTGGTGATGGTTGTCGTCACAGGCCAGCAGTAACGAGTCCAGACTGAGGCAGGAGTCTCCCAGCTCCCCCCCGCAGCCCCGCCCCGCGCCCCCGGCCCCGCCCCCCGCCCCTCGCGGAGTGCGCGCCACCAACGTCGCCAGCAGCCGCTCCTGTCGGGGTTACCGTTCATAGTACGCACAACTCAATGAGCTCTGACTGGAAAACTCTCCGTAATTGTTATAGTAGTTCACGGGTATTATCAACTTTTAATATATTCCCGACGTTATGTAGCAATAACGTGGTCGCTAACTGGATGCTTAAAAAGTTGTCGACGAGTAGTTCGGGCAGTTTTTCGAAACTACCCTCACTTGGTCTTCAGATTCAGTAATACGCGATAAATAACCGTTAACTACTACAATAATATTAATTCTGATCGCGAAAGTTTAAAAACACAACTCTAGTAAATTTGACCGCGTTATTTGATGGCTCTAGGTATGGCATTCAGTCTTGTCGAAACGGACCACCCCAGTGCCAAATATACTTCCTCCAAGTAGTAGTTCTTAGCATTACTGTGTTTAAGTATGAAGGGCACTAGAGCCAATTAAATATCTGAGCAAACAGACAAAAAACACATAAGTTTAGATGTTTAGAGTCATTAGAAGAATAGCACACCAGGCCGATGTCCAGCAATGAATACCTGTTCTAAGCTAGAGGTGGTTTCCGTGCCGCTTTGCGCGGAACCGGGAGTCTGATGGGTGGACTTCAGCATCCCCATCACCCCCTTGTGATGAGACGCCGCAGACCTGGAACCACACACGGTTTCATGCCGGACTCATTGACGTCGTATAACGTTATTGACCTAATGCATTTTATTTTGTTGCCTAAAAACACTAGACGGCACTCACCTGACTAGTAGCGCGTGTGTCCTGGGATGCCTCCACGTGATCACCGGCAACCTGCCCTGCGGATGTTACACTGATATGAATATTACTACTTTAAGTGCGTTTAAATCGTTAAATTTGAAATAATTATGACAGCTATCTTAGCATTGTGTTAGGTTTGTTTCTTTTTTAAGTAGGTATGTACAATATGGGGCATGTTCCTGAAATAAAGATTATTATTATTATTATTATTAGCAGCTCGTTGAGTTATTAATATATTCCATTGCTGCATTCAGCTAAATATTAACATAGCAGTTAGATATCTAATTATGATATGCTGCATCTATCATTATTCCAAGAACTGCAGAAGAACATCTATGTAATGTCCTATTATAATCTATAAGAAAATTTTAAACCTCCATCGTTTACTTATATGTGAGATTTTGGGCAGGTCAAGTCATGTAATACACCATTATCTCCTTGCCCTAATCCCAGTAAGTGGGTCGGCACAACTGGTTATTGTTCCACTCTCTCCTATCATTCGACATCTCAGTAGCCATTCCTTTTTGACACATCTCATGTCACACAGTACATCCACCGTCCATCGCACGGTCATTGTTTTCACAGGCCTACCTTTACTCTTAGATCCCTCGATATTCAAATCCTTTTCTGTAACATGACTTTCTTCTCTCCGCATGAGACGCTCATACCGCGCTAACCTATAACTTCACAACTTTTCCGTCACTGGCTACTTTCAAACTTCCTCCGATATACTCATTCCTTATCATATCCATCCTCGGGGACGAGGATGGATATGATAAGGACATCTATCTCAACATTCGCAGAAACTCTTCCTTTCTCCGTCGCTTTGGTTGCCTAACACTCCGATCCGTACATTACAACAGGTCTGATGAACGTCTTGTAGACTTTACTTCTAACCTTAAGAGACATCCGCGGATCACACATAGTTCCTGTGACCTGTCGCCGTTTCATCCATCACGCATTCATTATTTTTTACACAGCCTGGTCTAATTCGCACGGTTTTGGATGAGTGAACCGAGATAAAACAAAACGGAGCAGACATTTAAGGCAATGGACGAGAATGTGGAGAGACCGCGGAAACCGCAAAAGAGATGCTCAGTTGCAGTCATACAATACATTTAAACAAACATAATATGGCAGGTAAAGTGATATGAATTACCTGTCGGTAGCAGCGCGATATCCGCCGCAGCGACTCGTCCCCGATGCTCTCCGGGACGGGGATCACCGCCGGGTAGCTAGAGGGAACACATCTATATTTTCCCAGATATAAACACATTTTGATAAATAACTTTACCTTTACCAACTTTAACTTTACCAATCATGGACATAATGTTCACCTCTTAACTGTACAAGAGTGATAGATAGATAGATACAACATTTATTTAATAAACCAGCACACACGTGCAATCAATGGTACCATTGTACATAATGGTAAACGCATGAAATTTTAGGTTAGACACTAGATACTTAAAACTAATAATGCGTGTGTTGCAATTTCAAAAGGGTCTTAGCTCATCGATAATATTGCTTAAGAAGCAAACACTGTTTTCAGTTTTTTCAGATAGTTGGGGACCAACTATCTGAATTTGAACGCCTTGAGACAGTAAAACAGTTTTAAACTATACTAAAAGCATATGGTTTTCCAATCTCAGCTGTCGCATCGCAGATTATGCCAAGGGTTCTAGCTTCATGTACACGATCCACTTGTTCACCATGTAGTACCTTCACTGTCAGATCAACACCACCGATCTTATTAATTTGCATTTTTGTGTCCATGGCCATAAACTTTGATTTTGTAGGGTTTAAAACAAGAAAATTTCGTGTTGACCAATCAGCAATTCTACCCAAGTCGTCGTTAAACCGTGTTACAGCTTGTGATATATTTTACTATACTATATAAACACTACAGCCATCACTCTTTACTTGCCTAAGCAAGTACAGCAAGAGTGTCTATACATGAGCTTTAAAATATATCGAACACAGCGTTTATATAATTTGAATATTCTATTTGATCCTGCAGCAATTCCCAAGAGCATAACTCCGTAACTCAATAACGAATCAACTTTAAAGCTACTTTAAAGTTTTTAATCATCTGATGATGATGTGAGAAAAACGATAGTGAAAAGTAGGTACATTTTCAGACGCTACTTTCACACTTGACCATTTTATTTTTCTCTCTGCGGGTAAACGAATAAAAGGTCGCTATACACAAGCACGCCGGCTAGAAGCGTGCGAGCGAGTAGTAAGGAGGGTTATGTACCTGCGTGCGAGCGAGTAGACCGCGTTAGCGTGCGAGAGTCGGAAAGGGGGCGTGGCGAGGCCGAGCCGCGCCCAGTCACGCGCGTAGGCCCGCTCGCGCACGCGCTCTAACGTCCGCGCCGCGCCCCCCGCCCCGCCCGCCCCGCCCCCCGCACCAGCACACACTCCGCTCTCCAGGTCCAACTCCTCCACTGCAAACAATCGAAGGACGTCCACTAACATCATCTGTTTCACCGGTAGTTGCCTTGCCAGTAGTAGGTGCGGAGTTCTCCAAGAGTTCAGGAAAATACTGTTTTGAACGCAATCACATAATAGAGAAGTGTTAGTTTGACGTAGCTCCAGAACGGATCAACTGATTGTGATTTTTTTGTTTGAAAGATCATTTGAATCAACATTGATAGTCCAAGTCAAAGTCAAAAGATACTTTATTCAATACCGTACCGTTGGTACCGTAATCAGACCAATAATGTCAGGTGGGGCTCTGAGCTGTCGGACGGCTACCGACTTTCCTGTGGTGTGAGGCAAGGGGGGCTCACATCTCCCGATCTGTTTAACATCTATGTTAACGATTTGATTGTGGAGCTGAGCGGCACCCCTGTTGGGCTTAGGTTAGATGACAGATATGTCAATAACCTGGGCTATGCCGACGACATGGTGCTGCTCAGCCCCTCGATCAAGGGTTTGAGAAAGCTTACTGCCATCTGCGAGAGATATGCAAAGGAACACGATTTGGTTTACAATGTGAAAAAAACAGAAATGGTGTTATTCAGATCGGGAAATGGATCCTCAACGGACAGCTTATTAAAGTAGTAGATAGTTTTAAGTACCTTGGCCACATCGTGACGTCAAACCTACAAGATGACTCAGATGTGGAACGTCAACGAAGAGCATTGTGTGTCGTTGGCAATATGATCGCCAGGAGGTTCTACAGGTCATCACCGGACGTGAAATTGACACTATTTAGGTCTTTCTGTCCGACATTTTACACGTTTTTCAACTCTGGACTAATTATACTAAAAAGACGCACGATGGGATACGGGTTGCCTACAACAATACCTTTAGGCACCTGATGGGCCTGAAGAGCTTCAGAAATGTACGCGGATGCCCGAATAGACTCTTTCAATGCTATCCAGCGTAAGAGGATAGCGTCATTCATTTCTAGAGTAGGCGCGTGTAGCAATATTATTATCAAAAGTCTGGCAGAAAGGCTTATACTGACGAAAATGTATAAACGGTGGGTGGATATTGCCACCTGACATATTTATGTACCTAGTTATCATTTATATTATTATTAATATACTTTCTGTGTGTATTGTGTTAGGTTTGTTTCTTTTTTAAGTAGGTATTTACAATATGGGACATGTTCCTGAAATAAAGATTATTATTATTATTATTATTAATACACAAGGATCACTCTAAAACGTCTTACATACTAAGTGAATTTAGGTGCCAATTCGTCCTAACTTAAGCCCGAGAAGAACTGGCAAGGAACTCGTCCTGGTCTTAGCGCTTTTTTATATGATCCATCTTATAACTACTTTAACAGAACACTGGGTTTCATAATGCGTACGGCATCTCAATTTAGTGATATTGGTGTTGGGATTATGCTCTACAATGCATTTGTTCGTAGCAAACTTGAGTTTGGCTCTATTGGTTGGGAGTCAATTTGCTAGGTACGTCTATAAGCAAATGTATGGCTATTATCCGTACCTATACCCTTCTTTATTTGTTGCTGGCAGGTAGGTATGGATACACTTGAATTGAGACGCAAACTGTGTCTGGCCTTACACTATTGTTTCATTCTGCGTAGCAAAGTAAACAATCCGGCTATATTGTGCAGCTTACCACTGTACGTACCTAATAATTATGTGCGCTGTGGCCAACGGCGTCGACACCCATTGTTTGCCCGACACTATCACGTAACACACACACACGCTAAGAATGCGCCAACATCAAGAGGACTTAATTTGTTAAACGCATTCATACACGAGTTCCAACATATAGACTTGTTTGATGACAGACTTTTAAACATCCCCAAGGGGATGCAGCGGGAGTTAAAAGGTTTCCCAAGGCAATTAAGAGGAGTTTTATCAGTAAAATCTTTGAAACGCGTTAAATAAGAATTATAATTGTTATGAGTACTCACGCGAGAGCGTATCGGCCGAGAGGGAAGACATGAGCGGCGGCGAGGTGAGCGACCTCGCGTCAGCGGACGGCAGCACGTACTTCTGCCGCTTGGAGGGCTTCGGCTTCAGGCCCGCCTTGCGAGCCGTCTTCAACAACGTCTTCTTGGCGAATCCTCTGCAACACACGCGACACACGCCTCAATAGGAGCGACATCTCGATCTATTCGGCTGTCGAATTGCTTAATATACGTGTGGTTGCACACGATATTAAACGATAACTATTAACTTATTGACACTAAATTTAACTAAAACAAGATATATTACATTCTCCATTCATAATCAACTGATGTCGGATTTTGGCTTTAAAGTTCACACCTGCACTGTTCTGTTCTGTTGTGCTCTGAATTCCGAAAGTTGCGACTTTGATTGTTTGTAATTTGATGTTATCTAAGATAGTCAAAATAATGTATTTATTTAAAACATATTGTAAAAAATAATATTGATATGGTCACTATAAGATGTTGTTAGGTTAGCTAATTACGTAATAACTTGAGACGGAAGGTCCCGTAAGTAGGGATTGAATAAATTAACCGACTTGGTATTACATGGATCTCACAACTTTTTACGGTAGAAGAACTTATTTGCAGGACTTTGTTTTTATTACAAGATATGTTTTTGATTGGATTAATTTGACTATGAGAATACTGAGAGGTTACTAATAGCTGTTAAGTAGATAATCACTGATTAAGTAAATTAATATTCAGTAGGATCTATGTTGCGCGTGATGTTTTTATTTTTATTTCTACTAGTTAATCTTAAAATTTGGTGGGTAATAACTATTAAAAATTATATCCATATTAGTGTTATACGCCGTTCTAAATAGTACCGGCTTTCTTTATTTCTTTACAATAGATACATCCTAATTTATTGTTGTTGTAACATTACTTTGTATAAAAATGTATAAATCTTCTATTTTGGTCTTGTGCAAATTACATTCGTCTATATAACCCTATAAATTTTGTATTTAGCTGAATTGTGAACCTTCTACCTTCTACCTTCTGCCTTCTGCCTTCTGCTTACTCATACATTAGTTATAAAATACTTTATAATAATAATAGCTAATAGGGAACTAGAGAAGAACGCATCAGCAGTGCGCTTCACCTATAGTGTTGGATATGGAGCGTGCTGCTATATAAACTAACTAGCTGCTGTCTGCGGCTTCGCACGCGCGGTGCCTACATAAAAAGTAGCCTATGTAATTCTTCAAGGTCCCATCTATCTCTATATAAAATCGGTTCCGCGGTTTAGACGGGAAAACGAAACAAACAGACGGTCACTTTTGCAGTTATAATATTAGGAGGGATTCAGGATATAACGTTGCTTATCGTTCAGGTGAGATGTGAGATGTAGATGCGGCACTGACTTGAGCGTGTGATGCTTGTGCGGCAGCGGGCCGGGGGGCGGCGCGGCGCGGGGGGCGAGGGCGAAGTGCAGCAGGGGATGGTCGGGGTGCCGCAGCCGCGCCAGCTGCTTGCGGAACGTCTCCACGCACTCGTGCGACACCTCCTCGTCCAGCGCCACCTGCCACCACCGAACCACACCAACTATAATGCCAACCGCCTCGCTTTACGATTGCACAATCGGAGGAGTTCCGATCTGGTTATGCCCCAGTAGGATTTTTGGTTCCAAAAATACATGCGCACGATGTAACCGGCCCGTCCTAGAACTTAATGAATCGAAATCGCGTCAGCTGCCCGAAAAGTCTCCGAGGCGCAATTTAATCCTTTCACCGCACCGGGTTACAACAACCGGGACCGCAGGATGTTTCGTGAAGGAACAAGGGTCAGCATGGGGTACCTTGATGAGTTGGAAGGTGGCCGACCGCAGCTGCAAGCCGTCCTGCGCGGCGGGCTCGAGATGCGGCAGGTAGTGCGCCCGCGCAGCCTTCTCGCGCGTCAGCGAGCTCAGCGGGAACGAGCGCACCACCGTCTGCTCGCACGCTGCAACCACAACCACAACCACTCGCACTCGCCCTCTCTCCACCGACCGAGCACGATGGACCTCACTCCGTCCAAGCGTGTCCTAGGCCCTGTCATTTTTTACATTATACATGGAAAAAAACCTAGACCGAAGATTTTTTTAATGATTATTCAAGCGATTGTCAAGCGGCGGGAATCGAACCTCCAACCTTAAGCATCTCAGGCGAGCTATCCACTGCGCCACAGAGATCATCTCTAAAAATTTGAACTTAAACCGTAGATAAGGACTGTGGGTGTATCTTACGATCACCCTGCACCCATTAGTTAACGTGCTGTACATCCTACCTGTTGTTATCTATATTAATTGAGATGACAATGACGGACCGGACAGGCCACGCCGTACATGAAAACCATTCCATCTCGATCTCGACACACGATCCTAACGGTATCGAGGCGTGCGGTTGGTTCGTAACGTTTATACTTATGGCTTTTCCCTAATTTTCATCACAAAATTCTGACTTCTGATTTTGAAGATCATCTTCTCTATTGTAATTATAATTATTATAATAAGTGTAATCCCAATGGCCTATGTTATTTATGGGATAGACCGAACTCACCGTGCGCATCGTGAAGTTGAAATCTCGCTGTAATGTGAATTCAATTCTATTACGGTAGGAAAGCTAACGGATCATCTCTCTTCATTCAGAGATAGTGGATTCTGGCCTAAAGGTTTCGTGTTTAGGAAATACTACAGATCCGTGACAGACAACGCGCCAACGTCACACCAACGCTAACGATGTATTACTAAGTTTTATATTTTGTGGATATGTTAAGTCTTTAAAAGGTATTTATCAAAATAATATGCACACTATTTTTCAATAACTAGTGACACGACAAGATGATTCATATAATAAATCTCCTAATCTGGTTAAGAATCGAACATATTTGTAGCGTAATTCAAAAACGAAACGATAGCGCGTTGTATATTTTCCCGTGGCGCCACCTAGTGTCGTATAGGCGGAGGCAGATGCGAGTGCTAAGGTACCGTAGGGGTCGGTGGGCGTGCCCTTGAAGACGAGTCGGTAGTTGGTGAGGAACAAGGCGCCCTCGGCCGGCAACAGCGGCGCCGCGCGGCCGTCGCTCACGAGGAAGGCTCGCAACGCCGGCGCCGACACCGCCTCGCCCGGGACCAGCGCCGGCGCCACTATCCGGGGCTAACATACAAACAAACACTCAGACTCAAGTCAAAAGACATTAAACATTAAGACATTTCAATTTTTATTCGATACGATCACAAGGATCACTTTGAAACGTCTTACATCCTAGGTGAATTTAGGTGCCAATTCATCCTAACCCAAACCCGAGAAGAACTGGCAAGAAACTCGTCTTGGTCCTAGCGCTTTTTTACATGATCCATCTTATAACTACCTTAACTACGAAATACTAATACAAGGGAGTTTATACATTTCAAGTGTGTCGGTTAACTGTCTGAGGGCAGAGCGACACGAGGCCATGCATGCATTTTTGCATTCTTGCATTGCATTCTCATGTAATAGCAGTATCATTGTTAAAAGATAGTTTACCTGAATGTGTCACACAATTTTACTTTGAACATGTGGACAAAAACGATATTATCAAGGCATTCAAAATGATTAATGTAAAAAAGACCACTGATCTCTGGGGCGTTTCTGTCAGTGTTATAAAACCACTAATTGACATTATTGCACCAGATCTAGCTTTCATATTTAATCAATGTATTGAAAGTGGAGTATTTCCTGATTTGATGAAACATAGCAAGATCATACCTCTATTCAAATCAGGTAGTCATTCCGATCCTTTAGGCCTATATCAGTACTTCCTACATTTAGTAAAATATTTGAAAAACTTATACTAAACCAATTACAACGGCATTTTAATACCAACAATTTACTAGACAGTAAACAATTCGGATTTACAAAGGGACGCTCAACGACTGATGCCGGTGTTGAGTTAAAATCACATATTTTATATATCTGGGAGGAATCACGCGATGCCTTAGGTATTTTTTGTGATCTGTCGAAAGCTTTTGATTGCGTTCACCATGAAACTCTAATCAGCAAACTACACCACTATGGTGTTAAGGGAGTTTCACTTAAGCTTCTCACATCCTACTTAACTGACCGAACACAACGAGTAGATGTAAATGGAAAGCGTTCTCCGGGGTCAATGGTAAAAATGGGTGTACCACAAGGATCAATACTCAGGCCATTCTTGTTTTTAATTTATATAAATGATCTACCTAAACTTGTAAAGGATGATCACGAGATTGTACTGTTTGCTGATGACACGTCACTTTTATTTAAATTAAAGCGACGACTTACTAATCTTGACGATGTAAACAATGCAATCTCTAAAGTTGTAACATGGTTTAATGTAAACAACTTATTACTTAACGAGAAAAAAACGAAATGCATTCGTTTTATACTGCCCAACGTTAAACAGGTGAATGCTAATGTAAAAATTAAAAACGAAAAGATAGATCTCGTCGACACCACAGTGTTCTTAGGCATTACTTTAAATAATAAGCTGCAATGGGGCCCGCACATAGATAAATTGTCGAAGAGACTCAGCTCTGCGGCATACGCTGTTAAAAAGATCCGTCATTTTACCGACTTAGATACCGCTAGACTCGTTTACTTCAGCTACTTTCATAGCATTATGTCTTATGGCGTTCTGTTGTGGGGGAGTGCTGCTGATATTAACACCATATTTGTGTTGCAGAAGAGGGCTGATCGTGCAATTTATAACATGGGCCCCAGAGAATCACTTAAAAATAAGTTTAAAGAAATTAATATTATGACAGTGCCTTGTCAGTATATATACGAAAATTTAATGTATGTGCACAAAAATGTTCATTTATTAAAAAAAAATGCGATAATCATAGTATCATACACTAGAAATAAAGATAAACTCGCTGTTCCCACTGTTAGGTTCGCTAAAGTTAATAAGTCTTTTATAGGGCAATGTGTACGCTTCTATAACAAGGTCACAAGCTACGTGTTAGATTTGTCGATTGGCAAATTTAAAAACGTAAATAAACATAAACTGTCTATCAAAGCATATTATAAAATATCTGATTATTTAGAAGACAAAAAAGCTTGGGATGAATCTGCTCCAACTCGACTCGGCATCCGTAACAAAATTGTCAAGGATCATACAAAAAAGTGTTAAGACCAGACAGGTTTCTTGCCAGATTCTTCTTGAACTGGGGTTAGGAGGAACCGGCACCTAGATTCACTAGCATGTAAGAAGTCGATTCAAAGTGGTCCTTGTGATTGTAATGAATAAAGTTATTTAGAATTTTGAATTTTTTCATTTTTTTTATAAATAATATAGTCATTTATACTATAATAAGCTTTCTACAAAAGACTACCTTTTATGTATGCTTTAAACCTCTTAATAGGTAGTTACGAAGCATTTTCAGGAAGCTTATTATAGAAGGGCACCGTGTTCCCCATAAACTTGACTTGTTTACTTTTTCTAGTCGAAACCTAGGGATGTATAATTTAAGTCTATTCCTAGTATTGATTTTTATGTGTGTATAAAAAAAATCATATATACATTGTGAAGCTATTGTGAGAACATTAATTTCTTTGAATATTTAAATCAATGATTCTCGTGGTTTCATTTTATAAATGGCACGAATTGCCCATTTTTGAATAACAAATATTTTACCAATATCAGCTGCCCAGAGACTGATGCCTACAACAACAACAACACCCTTTCTTATTTGTTGCTGGCGTCATAATAATAAATACTAATCCCGGACATTTCACGCAGCATCAACAGGCCCCAAAGTAACCAGAGCTTGTGTCATGATTACCGAATGACTGATATCCTACTTATATACTTTTTTTTTGTAAATACGTACATATTATGCATCTAACCCAGACAATCAGACCTGAGACAAATACTTGCAGATCATGTCCCGCGGCGGGAATCGAAGCCGCATCCTTCTGCGTCTCAGCCGGACCTTAGCCCTATGCGTCACATAGGTCGATAAGTATAGTTACACCTGAATTGCGGCGTAGCGTTTGGCCTTCGTACCCGAGTTACATATCGAATTGTTTTGATATCAGCCTCTATATGATTAGCCAAAAATCACACAAATGTTTGCTCTGGAGAGAACCGAACCCCCAACTTACAGCACGGTAGCATGGCTAAGGCGAACTACTACCAACTGAGCTGACAAGCCAGTCAAGTTCATTTTACGCATGGCGATTATATATGTCATTCTTCACACATGCGCCTCTGTTAAGGGTAGGACCTGTTGGCGGCTATGGAACTATTGAGACAACCGATGTCTATTCGTTTCGATTAGCAATAGGCATAATTTAAAACATTAGTTTGATTGTAATTGAAACGAGTTTTGACAAGACGAATTACTATTACTTACGTTCGGTTTCGACCTCAGACCAAATAAATATAAAGACGGAGCACCGTGATCATTCATAATAAAGCCTCAAAACCGTGTTCACGTGTGTAATTACCTGCAGCCATGCACACGCATACGAGTATACTGAAATGCTCCTTGTTTGTCACGTTGTTTTCAATAAACTTTGTTCAAAACCTTCGCTAAATAGAAACTATTCATATGACAATCAACATGAACCTTCTATAATACCAATTCATCAATAGTAACTGAAAACGATTAGTATCAAAGTTTTGATAATATCAGAATTCAATAATCGCCCGGCTGGCATTACTCCAAAATTATATGTACGTATAAGTAAGTAATAATAAATTCCTGAGAACTTATCATTCAATCTTCAACCACATTAAAATATTTATTACATTAAAATATTTTATTTTCTAACTATTATCTAAAAATATTTTATTAAAATATGTTATGTTTCAATTACATTAAAATATTTATTATCAATAATATTAATCTTAAAGAGATGACAGATGATAGAGGGGAGTCGAAAAGAAGAACCTATTGTGCCGAGCCCACTTAATGCGATAAGGGTAGGAAGATGATGATACAAATTCTAAAATGTAACCCGTAAAAACACTGCGGGTTCGGTTCCCGTTTGAGAGATGTTTACGTCTACAAAATAATGTAACATGTATATCCATAACTTACAAATCCTAGTGTTGGGTTGGCCTGCCAAAGCTGTTAACTGATGCCCTTAAAATTCAAAATTCAAAATAACTTTATCCAATAAAATCACAAGGACCACTTTGAATGGTCCTAGCCCCAGTTCAAGAAGAATCCGGCAAGAAACTTGTCGGGTCTTAACACTTTTTGTATGATCCTTGACAATTTTGTTACGGATGCCGAGTCGAGTTGGACCAGATTCATCCCAAGCTTTTTTGACATCTAAATAATCAGATATTTTATAATATGCTTTAATAGACAGTTTCTGTTAAATTACGTTTTTAAATTTGCCAATCGACAAATCTAACACGTCGCTTGTGACCTTGTTATAGAAGCGTACACATTGCCCTATAAAAGACCTATTAACTTTAGCGAGCCTAACAGTGGGAACAGCCAGTTTATCTTTATTTCTAGTGTTAATACTATGATTATCGCAATTTTTTTGAATAAATGAACATTTTTGTGCACATACATAAATTTTTCGTAAATATACTGACAAGACACTGTCATAATATTAATTTCTTTAAACTTATTTCTAAGTGATTCTCTGGGGCCCATGTTATAAATTGCACGAACAGCCCTCTTCTGTAACACAAATATGGTGTTAATATCAGCAGCACTCCCCCACAACAAAATGCCATAAGATATAATGCTATGAAAGTAGCTGAAGTAAACGAGTCTAGCGGTATCTACGTCGGTAAGTGACGGATCTTTTTAACAGCGTATGCCGCAGAGCTGAGTCTCTTCGACAATTTATCTATGTGCGGGCCCCATTGCAGCTTATTATCTAAAGTAATGCCTAAGAACACTGTGGTGTCGACGAGATCTATCTTTTCGTTTTTAATTTTTACATTAGCATTCACCTGTTTAACGTTGGGCAGTATAAAACGAATGCATTTCGTTTTTTTTTTCTCGTTAAGTAATAAGTTGTTTACATTAAACCATGTTACAACTTTAGAGATTGCATTGTTTACATCGTCAAGATTAGTAAGTCGTCGCTTTAATTTAAATAAAAGTGACGTGTCATCAGCAAACAGTACAATCTCGTGATCATCCTTTACAAGTTTAGGTAGATCATTTATATAAATTAAAAATAAGAATGGCCTGAGTATTGATCCTTGTAGTACACTCATTTTTACCATTGACCCCGGAGAACGCTTTCCATTTACATCTACTCGTTGTGTTCGGTCAGTTAAGTAGGATGTGAGAAGCTTAAGTGAAACTCCCTTAACATCATAGTGATGTAGTTTGCTGATTAGAGTTTCATGTTGAACGCAATCAAAAGCTTTCGACAGATCACAAAAAATACCTAAGGCATCGCGTGATTCCTCTAATCCTTCTCTTACTTATCAGATAACTGGTTGTTGGCTTCATTTACCTTTTGTACGGGCGGTAATCTTCTGCTCTCCCTGGCAACAGCATCCAAAGTTTCTAAATGCATGTGGACCACTCCTGGTATCATTTGATGCAGACACCGCACCTGGTCTGCCGTCACGCCGCCTTCCGTGCACACCTAGACAATGTTACACTGTTAGAAGACCTTAAAATCATTGATATAAGATACAAAATGTACCCGTCATCTCTCTTATTATTTCTTTATGAACTTGGTTCAGTGACTCGGATTAACATGGCCTTGGTTGAGGCAATGACTAACCTTATCAACAAATCTGGAGACCATTCTGATGACATTGTTGCCAGCTTCGCCAGGGTCCGCTTCTTCGAACCCTGACTCTGCGTCCACGCTGTCAGACTCTGCCACACTGGAATATAAACTAATTTACTTAAAAGAGCTACGTTACTTTACAAAATGTCAAACGAAGTATCAACAAATGTGCTTTAGGTATCAATTTAAACATTATGCTGGCAACATGCGCAGTCTTTATGGATACCTTAGCTCGTTCATCATGTAAGTATAAAGATGTCAAACCTGTTGGTTATACTGTTGCTAGCTCTGTCTGCATCGTCTCCTCTCGCGTCTGCCCGTCGGCCCGCGCCGTCCAGTGGCAACAGAAGGTAAACCATCCGGTTCGCGTAGTGGACAGCTTGGCTATACAACGTGGACTGCTCTCGAGTTATCAGCTCGCGTTGCTTATCTGCAAAGTAAAGTAACATATCGACGCTCGATATTTATATGTTCTTTGATAACTGTCCATCTCATTGTAATTAGCTGGCTCAGACCAAGACAGATTCAAACGTTTCGAAGCTCTGTTGTTTACAATTAAAATATGAAAACATTACCTTGAGGTAAACTAGGCCACAATCTCATCTGCTCGGCGGCTATTTCTAACGCGCTCGGCTCCTGCGCCTTGAGTAACGATATGTACTCTTCGTCGTCTCTAGAAAAAATATTTGTTTATTATAAATGTCTTGTAAGGAATGGCGGAAACTTATGCCCAACAGTGGAACAAGACTGATAATAATCAAACTAAAAAAGTTGTACAGTTTCAACGTAGTCAAACGCATGAATTTAAGGCCAGCTAGTTAAATCGGTCCCAGAGAATCACTTAGAAATAAATTTATATAAATAAATGTCATGACAGTGCCTTGTACGAAATTTATACGAAAATTTAATTAATGTGCACAAAAATGCTCACTTATTAAAAAAAAATTGCGATAATCATAGTATTAACACTAGAAATAAAGATAAACTCGCTGTTCCCACTGTTAGGCTCGCTAAAGTTAATAAGTCTTTTATAGGGCAATGTGCACCTACGCTTCAATAACAAGGTCTCAAGCGACGTGTTAAATTTGCCGATTGGCAAATTTAAAAACGTAATTAAACATAAACTGTCTATTAAAGCATATTATAAAATATCTGATTATTTAGATGTAAAAAAGGTTGGGATGAATCAGCTCCAGCTCGACTCGGCATCCGTAACAAAATTATCAAGGATCATACAAAAAAGTGTTAAGACCAGACGAGTTTCTTGCCGGATTTTACTTGAACTGGGGTTAGGAGTAACCGGCACCTAGATTCACTAGCATGTAAGAAGAAGATTCAAAGTGGTCCTTGTGATTTTATTGGATAAAGAAAGTTTTGTGTTGTATTTGTATTGTATTGGTCGAACTGAGCTGATATAACTGTACCTAGGACTAGGCACTCGCTGGTGAGTGGGGCTCGGTAGGTAGAGCGCCTTGATATCCCTCTGCACGTCGGAGTAGAACGCCGCTTCCCAGAACTGCTGGCTCGTCCATACTTGGTGCTCCTGCGTTAAAGAAGCCAGTATCAAATGATGTTATCCTGGGGCTAGTGCCTGGTGAGACTAGAAACCAAAACCTAAAAATGAAGGTTTGGCTGTGTCTTGGTCAGATCGCCTTACACAGGATCGAAACAACATTATATTGGGACTTAAATGAAGTTACATAGGACACGTGGTTAGGCGTTGTCACGATAGGTGGATGAGGGTGCTGACCGAGTGGTGGCCCAGAGAGGGACGTAGGTCGTCCTCCGACAAAACGGGTCGACGACTTAGTCGCAGGTCGTACATAGATAGGATTGGCGCAAAATCGAGGTGCATGGCACAAACGAAGAGAAGCCTATGCCTAGCAGTGGGATGAGCCAGGCTGTACAGAATGATAATGATCATGATGAGAGGGAAAAATACTTTTCAACCGAATGCGCAAGAGAAAATATTGTTCAGAGAGTTCTGATGGAAGTGGAGCACCTGTATGCACATATAGGCGTACTGGATGACGCCCGTGCAGAGCTTGCGGCAGTAGGCGGTGGCGAGAGGCAGCATGGCGGCTGCGATGGAGTGCTCGTCTATCGCCGTCGCCGACTGGAGGGCGCAGTTCATTAGCCTTGAACAAAACCACGGATAAACTCCCCATCGTCTCCTGGCTTTTATGTAACTTTAAGTAAGGTTGGCATACTCTTCGTAAAGATTGTTATGCCGACGTTACTTAAAGTTCTAGTCCTAAATTCCTAATTTCTAACTTCATCATTAAGGCCAGTTCTAACTTCATCATCAAAGGCAAGTGGAATTTTTTTAGTTCGCATCCGCTAATGACACATAAAAGATTGACGATCTTTTACATTTTTATTACATGTTGATATAGATCTATTCATCATATTCATGTCCAGAGTTATTTAATTACGCAAGTAACCTTGAATTGCCACCGGCCACCGGCTGCTGATTGGCCTACACATCCTCCGTTGGAGAGTTGCTGATGTCCACATTTCACATCCCGAGTAAATGGTAGATAAAAATCATAATGATATTTTGTCACGGCAGTTTCATTATTATCAACAGTATTTAAGTACCAGGAACTGAAATTAGAGGACACTGTCATGTTTGAAAGTGTTTCAAACATGTTGAAATTCCTTCTGGTCGCTGCGTTTATGCTCTATAATGCTTTGTACGTATTGTGTAATAGTGAGCCTATGATGGTAAGTTGTGTTAGTTTATCCCTATCTCATGCCTATCTATTTATGCCCCCAAGACTGACAAAGCTCTTGGAATCACTTGTCTGCTGAGTAACATAACACAGGGCCCAATTGAAAAAGGATTACAAAGTAAGCTAAGCACTGATCAGGCACTGATGAATCAAACCATGTCCTATAAGGACACACGAGTTGTTGCTATTGCGTTAGTAACCTTCGCGAAATAAACAACATATTTTTTACAGGGGCCTGGCGACTATAAAATCTTTCATATATCATTCAAAGAGGGGCAACTCAACGAGATTATCATCGATCTGCACCAGAGCATGCTGGACCGAGACACATACGTCTACAGCGGCGAGATAATAGCAGAAGTGCCCTTGGACGATACATTAGGAGTAAATAATATAAATGAACAACCCCATATATGAATACTCTTGAGCCCATGTAGTAATCCTGCCGTGGGTATCAAAAACAGCAAATACCGTGTTACCGGACCCAGACAGAACCCAAGTTCTCATCTTTCGCATTTTTGTTATTTCCATCTTTTTACTACTTAAGTACCTACATACTTCAGCGCTAGTTAGTTTGAAATATAAACAAACACTCGCTATCTTGTGGTGAGATAATTCGTAACATAGCAACGGTTACGGACGGATGCCCGCTAGTGGCATTTATAACTGAAAACTGTGACCTTGTGTGCCCAAAGTAGCCTCGTTAAGCTTGCTCACTGACAAGCGTTTACTCATTTACTACTATTCCTCAGTTGAAGATGGACGTGTGCCAGTATGTAGACGGGGGCTGCAAGCAGTACCTAGTGATGACAGAATCATCATTCATTTCTTTTGTGAATAAGTTTGCGGAAAAGGACATCGAGAAGTGCTTTGAAAAAATGGGGATCCAACCGGCTAAAATGCCACTGGCACAGGTAATATCGATGGTGGATCCAGGTAAACGTGCAAAGGTGCATTAGGACCATATCCTAATTCAGAATGAAATCCTAATTTAGAAGTCACAGTACCTATAGTAAACATTTAGCGGCGCGTGGTAATATTTAACAGAGGTCTATGTATTACTTGAACATACTAGGTTGGCTTTTGGTGTGTACCTCGAGGGTCATCAAGTTTCAATCTACTGGTATGTCGCACACCATGACATTAAATGAAATCGTATCTTCAGTGAAATTTCGTCACTTATCAACCATGCGTTCCAGGGACGGTACGAGGTGAAGGACTTCCCCTTCGACACCAAACAGCTGCCAGAGGAGTTTCCGTACGGACGGTATATCAGTGAGCTGTGCACCATGAAAGGCAACATCGAGAACGGCTGCATTCTGTGCGAGTTCGAGTTCACACCCAAGGCGAGCGAGGAAGAAGACGAATAGGAACAACATTTAAGCTTAGATGTTTCAGAGACGATAACTAACGCTTAGTTAAGTTCACGCTTCCCTATGTTAAAACGCACAGAATATTGACAAACGGAATCATTAAGTTCACGCTTAGTTTCTTTGTTTCTGAATCCTAGCCTTAATTACTGAAGTGTGAGTAGAGTAAGTAAAATAAAATGTGCCAGATTATAAAACCAGTTGACAAGTTGACTTTCATTTTTGCGACTATTTTTATGACAGCTAGACTTATTGGTCCAGATAAGTCTTATAAGGTAAGGTTGCGGAGTCTTATAAGGTACGCTGGAGGCATACTGGAGGCCGAGAGCAGTAGCGATTCGTTTTCTAGACTCGATTAGCCCGTACATTATAACAAACTCAAGACTCAAACTCATGCCAACAGTATGCGGTCTTGCATTATCCTGCAAACAGGAAGTTATCACCAACAAACCCAGCAAAAGGTACAATGTGGCTCTCGAGTCCTTCCTCAGTGTAGCGTCGAGAAGTCAATCCTCTCGATTGGAGGCCAGTATTCGGTCCGGTGATAAACACGAGCTCAGTATTCGCTTCCATAGACACGCCTCCCCAGAACATACACGATCCACCGCCATAGACTTCTGCTATTCAACATTGAGCAAATAGCTCGCCTGATCTTCGATACACTCTTTCCCGTCCGTCGTTACCATGTAAGCACATATTGCACTCGCCAGAGAACAGGATTTACCTCCATTGTTCCTCGGTCCAATTCAAATCCTGCCGAGCGAACTGAAGGCGGGCTTGTCGGTGGGCTGGGGTCAATTTCGGCCCATTTGCTGGTCTATGTGTAGTAAGGCTACCTTCCCGCAGTCGTCTTTGTATAAAATAGGTTAAAATAGTTGAAATCTGAATAATTAGCGTAAGTGGTCCTAGACCGTTCTAATTATTAATAAATAAATAAACAAATCAGATAATAAACCAAAATACAGCGCATTGAACCGTGAACTCTGGAAAATAATACTAAAACTATTAAACATATCGACTTAAATTGCAGTGTAGGTAGGCACCACGGATGCTATTAATACAAAAACAATTAATTGTAAAGTGATTTGATAACAACAAAAATAAATATTGAACAGATGTATGAACGTAGATCTTCCCAGATCTATCTATAAGTCACGCTCTAAATCAGTAGGGCGATTATGGAACTCTTGATACAATCAATGTCTATCAGTTTCGATTAGCAATTGGCATCAATGTCTATCAATTTCGATTAGCAATAGGCATTATTTCAATCAATCATATACGATGTATTTAAATGCTTAGTACGCTAAACACGGTTTCTACCACAATCGTACTTTGTAAATTGGTCGAGCTATAGCTTGACACCAACTTCACATTGTAACTAGCGATAGAAGCCGATAGAAATCGCAGCGATCCGTAATACAAATTCATCAATAGTAACTGAAAGCTATTAGTATCAATGTTTTGATAGTATCAAAGTTCCATCATCACTCCACAGATCAAGGAACCTACGGCCCTGTATCCGTATTGCCAGTCGTTTCCAAGATTTTTGAAGAAATTTTACATAAATAACTAAATGATCACTTGAATAGATCACTCGAAATGACTTCTTATTTAATAGTCAATATGGGTTACGTCCAAATTCTAGTACAGTATCGGCAGTGGTGGATTTAGTATCTTAAATAAAATACAGAAGATGATTAAATATATTTATTGACCTTAAAAATGTACAAATATTTTTTAAGGTCAAGTGTTAAAACAATATAAGCTATCCCCTGCTCAAAAAACCAAAAGACGTATATTTGGAACAGCCCACAAACTTACTGTGTGAAAACTAACCTTAATCCACTGCAGATAGCACAAAATGAACGAATATAAATATCATTTCACTATGATAAACTGACACGGTAGACTTCAACGAGTTGATACTCTTAAGTACGAGCAAACCAAATGAAGTCCAGTGGTTTCTCTGTGGCTTCTCGCAGCATCTTGGTGACGAAATCAAGCACGTCGTTTGGATCGGTCACCTTGAAGACGGTGTTTATGTCTTGCAGACTGCGTTCCCCTCTCTTCAAGCTCAATAATTCGTGGAGTAGCGTACGCGCCTCACGAATCTGATCTTCAGAGAAGCTCGACATATCGTTTCAGGTTAGACAAAAATGCTTTCGTATGTCTGTCCGGCCGGCGTCTGTCCGGATCTTCTCCTCAACATGTCGCATTTTTCAACCGATTTTCGTGAAATTTTGTGAGCAGGTGCTATAATATAGAATTTTTTGGTCGATCCAATTTTTGAAAATTTTTCATAATGGCGGAGATATGTGGGTTGATATCTCTATCTCGATAGATATATCTCGGTTTAGCCGAGTTTTCTAGAACTGATTTGAATTTAAACTTATTGGCTTTTACATATTGGATTCAAGAAATATATTAATTGTCAAAAAATGACGCTACTGAGAATAATTTATATTTACCCTTTATACATGTAATTAAACTTAAGCCGTCGTTGAATAGAAATCGTATTACATATCAAAATATTTGATAGTAGGGTACCCTGTAGGTGTAACTATATTTATTTACGACTAGCTGTTGCCTTAAACTTGGTCCGCGTGAATATCAGTTATCGCGGTTGGATAAATAATATTATAACTATTGCTGCTGTTATTAATGATATTAGTATGTAGTATAGCCGTGAAAGCGTTACAGATAGACAGACCGGCAGAGGCCAGCGCCCCTCCCCCTAGCCCGACGGCCAGCAGCGTCTTGCGCGTCATGCGCGCGTAAACCGAACATAAGTACCTATTTTGTTGCGGATTTATTTTAATATTATGATATCTCCTAAGATGTTGATGAAAATCAAGTGATGTCAAGGACAATTTTCTTCACAGTTAAATACTTCCGATTAATAACATATTTATATGGATAAGGATTAATATTATGTTGATAAAACGCCTTCGCAAATAATGCATTAATTTTGAACAAATTTTATTAACATAAAAATAGGTTATAGTGAGTCATTCTTCAAAGATGCTGTCGTGGACTTTTTTTGTACTTTTAAAGAGGAACAATTCCATCATACATGGTTTTTGCGTAACTTAAACCGTATACGCAGCGCACGCAACAGAAGCTCTCAAAAAGGAATATTGTTTCCCGTTTTCGCAACATTTTCCATTGATGCTTCGCTCCTATTGGTCGGAGCGTGATGTTTTAAATCCTAAATCCTTCCTCGATAAATGAACTATCAACACAATATTTTTTCAATTCAAACCAGTAGTTCTTGAGATTAGCGCGTTCAACCAAACAAACAAACTTTTAGCTTTATAATATTATTATAGATTTTATGGAGTTGTCTGCGAGTTGCATGTACGGTAAATACTTAAGAGTAACCGATTGAAAGGTTTGCAGTGGTGGAGTGCTCGATTGTTTACGCGTGAAAGTGACTTTATGTACTTATGTACATGTAGACAGCTCGACCGCAGTTAAAAGTATACTGAAGCCTTATCTGTTGAATATAAGGCATTATATGAAGACAAAATTTATTTTGGAATGCGAATTGCACTTTGGATGACCACTTACTGATTTTTCATAGCAAATACTTATCGTACGTATCTTGTTATGCAAAAATAAATTTGGATAAAAAATAACCAGTCAGGTTCACTTATATACGGTCGTCCTTATAATTCTGAACTGAAGAAATACTTAGCAGAGAAGGAAGACACAATCAAACAAAACGAATCAGCGGGACGTACTCTCGCCGGCACCACGCCACCGACTACGGCGCAGGCAAATAACTTAATAACCAGGTGCATTATCATATAATTCATCTCATCCGACTAATGATTTATGCAAGCTGCGATACGCTATCGACTTTATGAATTACAATTAAGTCATCAGAGAGGAGTGAGTGATGTTATCTAAATGCGCAATGGCATGCTACAGTTGGTATTTAAGGGATATATTCTAGGAATTTGTATTGAGTCAAATTGCTAACTGAGACATGTGGCAGGTATTTCTGGTATGCAGTGCTGTGGCGAGCGGGATGGTGGTGTCGGGTGTTACTGATGAGCTCATAGTAAGAATTTTACACTCTTATGATAAAAATATGTCTATGCCATGCAAACTGATAAAACCTAATCTTACGACTTCTGATGTCTGATAGCGATTTACCAGAGACGAGGGTATCTTTGTCTGTGGCCAACTGCAGCCTAGTTACAGTGAGTTTTTGGATTACTGTTTGCCTTCTTATTACAGGCTAAAGGCAAATGGCTGGTGGAGAGTGTGACAAAGTGTCCTGACCCTGACAAGTACGCCTTCGACGTGGAGGTGAATCGCAAGAAGATGAACCGGACGCACGACGGCTTCTGGGGCGCGCTTGAGCTGAAGGAAGACATCAATGATGATTTCGGGGTGATTAAGATAGTGTTCTACATGGTCTACGTATTCAGAAAACTTATAATGGAAACTGTTAAAATTATCCAAGCCTTTATCACTTTTAAAAGGCATATCCATATAAGCATTTCCTCCTTTTTTATGTAATAATCAAATTTTTTAAACTTTAAAGTAAAATGTTCAAGAAAGTGAATTTAATCTTTTAGAGTCAGAGATACATTGAGAGAAACACGGGTTTTATCAAGGTAATATTTTGTTAATGAAGGCACCGATACTGTTGCGATTCATCAGTTACTGGTTTTCTGTAACACAGCCACCAACTTACAAAAAATATTTGTGAAATAGCTCAGTTTGTATTTGTATTTATGTAGATGATTATTGGTATTGGTATTGATTATTGGTATGATTTGCAGTCAAAGTAAAATATCAAAGACCCAATCGAGTGATTTTGGATTTCAGATAAACGTAGAAGTGTGTATAAAGGTGGACGGGGGCTGCAAGCTGGTGCAAGTGCTGGTGGACCCCTGCTTCTGCGAGTTCATAATGCGGTTCGCGGGAGACAACTTCGTCAGTCTGCTGGCCAAAGCCGGGCTGCTGGACCACAATTGCCCGGTACCGAAGGTTTGTTTACGAAACGTTATTTTCATATCGGCCACGATTTATCATTTAAGTCAAATCATTGAGTTATAATGATTTATTTTATTCATACCAATGCCCTACCCGGCATTGGTATGGGACGCTACTCAGTCGAGGTATTCTGCTAGAGCTGGTGTGGCGGCTGCTTGTGCTGAGGCCTTTTGGTGTCGAGACCCTGAACCCGCAGGGGACAGGAGCCCATCGCGTTTTCAAAATTACATCACAATGTCGGGTAGAAACATCGCGTGACGCAAAATCTGGCTATTATTTAGGCCAGCGAATTAGCATCACTATTCAACACGACAATGCCGCTAGTGTATTGCGGAAGCTCCCCTCTGCTAGTGACCTGAATCGCTCCTTAGATAGCTCACCATGTATTTTATTTTATTTTTAATTTACATGGAAAGCAAGCCGCTTTTAGAGTATAAGAACATTGTTACAAAAAAAAACCAAATAACACCTTAATAGATGCACGTTAGTTCGACAGACTTCTGTGAAGGAAGGTTGATTACTTAAAGTTCACTTATTTAGTTGAATATTTCAGGGTTTATACGAGATCAACGACTTCATTTTTGACTACTCTGAGCTCCCGGAGGAAGGGATGCCGGGCCAGTTCCAAGCTACAGCCTACCTGACCCGAGACGGCGACAACGTTGGCTGTATCATATCTGACCTGGCCTTTGAGAAGGACGACGAAGACGAGTGAACACGTCACGAGAATCGGCATGGGTGACTTGCATCATGTTGAATCACGGTTTAGGGTCACACTATATATAAACAAATAAACAGCTATACACAATCAAGTTGAACGTTTTACTCACTTACAGGATGCCTGGAACTGATTTTGAATGGAGTCAAGTTCCACAATAAAAATAGCGAATCTGTACTTCTTTCTATAGAATGACTAGCGATTAACACGCTCCAGCATTACGCGGGTGCAATTTATAGGTGTAATTGTGAAACATAGTTGAAATTCCGTCAATACTAGCCCTAACTTCTAAACGAATGGTCCATTTCATTGAATCTTGATTTAGAAACTATTTATAAAATAATAAATACTACGTGAGTAAAGTCCGTGTATATCAAAATGTATAAATTAGTACTTAAACCATGTAGCACATTATTTTAGGTATCATCAAGCGCTCACCAAATAATTATATTTATAGACAGGTTTTTGATATCTTGGGTTTCTTTATTGCTATTTCCGTAGCGATCACAATTATTTTTGATGTTGCCTATGACACTCGCTGATAAGCTTTCTAAAGGTGGAATTTTTTAAAAAGGGTTTAGTACTGAGTTTATCTATAACAATCATATAAACAAACACAAATATTCAAATCTATTCTCTTGATTTTATTATAAGTTCAGAAGAATCTTAGGATAAATTCAGGTCTAAATATTTTAGATCCCGGTAAAGCGTGCTGTGTTGTCTTTATAATTCAGTACGTTTATTCACATAAGACATGGTTATAATAAACATTAGGTGGAATTGTCAATAGTAGAGCTGCATATCTAGCCCGAGTACAGGCACGTGAATATATTTCATTTATCATACAAATCAATTGAAATTATAACATATCATTAATACAATGTCACTATGAATACCAATTTAAAATAACTTATAAATTAAAATTGTCAACTGATTCTGATCATTCTGATATAATAAAACACATAATTAATAATAGGTCAAAACTTAAAATGAAGATAGATGTCAACAGAATAGAAACAATGATCAATTAATAAATTAAATAGTTTTCTATTGAATAAGGGCCCCCTCAGCTCTTTTACATGACTTGGCAATTTGTTGTAAATTCTGATAGCCATGGTGTAACAGTAGCGACTAAACAATTATTATAAATACTTACGGGTATTTATCGCGTTTATTTACCTATTTTTCCCGACGTTTCGACAGGTTTACACTCTGTCGTGGTCATCCGACATCATCCCGTGACCACGACAGAGTGTAAACCTGTCGAAACGTCGGGAAAAATAGGTAAATAAACGCGATAAATACCCGTAAGTATTTATAATAATGTGTTCTGATCGCGTAAGTTTAAAAGCTTTATTGCGACTAAACAATTCAGTTTTATGAACAGGTATTGCTAGTCTGTCCTTATGTCTTGAGTTGAATATGTAGGTATACCTGTTCGAAAGTGTCAAATAATTCCGTCTGTGATCTGACAAATTTACACATCTCTAAAATATACATACACGGCAAGGTCAAAATCTTATTTTTTTTTAATATGGTGTACAAGGTTCCCAAGGTGGCTTGTTGAATATTGCACGAAGTCACTTTTTTTGCGCTATAAATAAAGCCTTGGCATTAACTCCGTTCCCCCATATTATAACACTGTACCTAAGAAGGGATGCTATATAACCGTGATAGGCTAGCAAAGCAGTTTTATGATCAGTTATGTTTGCAATATTCCATAACGCGTAAATGAAACTATTTATTTTTGATTTAATATGCTCAATAAGTGGTACCCATGAGCATACATTGTCAAGTTTTAGACCAAGGAACACAACAGTATCACTTTCCTGAATTTAATCATTTTGATAAGTCACCTGAAATGCACTTCCTTTTCGTTTTCTATTATAAAATTCAATGAACTTGGTTTTTGATACATTTACTTTAAGATTATTTTTGCTTAACCAATCAATACACATTCCGACTGTGTTATTTAAGTCTTGTATGAGTTCAGGCTCATTGTCATGAGTTACTACTAGAGAGATGTCGTCAGCAAAAAGTGTACAATGGTTATTAGTGATGTCTGGTAAATCATTAATGTATAATAAAACAGTGGCCCAAGAACACTGCCTTGGGGCACACCTAGTGTATTATGTCTAAAAGGTGACCTGGAATCAATAAGTTCATATTTGTTATTCAATTTTCTAACTTGTACGCATTGTGTCCGTTTGTCCAGGTAACTTTTGATCCAATCGTGAGTAAGATCCACGTATACCATACAACTCACATTTTGCTAAAAGTCTCTTGACATGACAAACATAATCGAACGCCTTGCTCATATCAAAGAACACTGCTGAGACAAACTTATTTTGGTCAACATTCTCAAGTATGGCTTTAACTAGATTAAAAGCGGCCAATGTAGTCGATTTACCTTTCTGGAATCCGTTTTGGTTATAATTAGTTATAATTAGTATTTACTCTGTTCCTAGGTTCTCTACTTTAATCTGTTGACTTTCGCAGTTTCGCAACAAACAATATTTATTTATGAATTTATTTAGGTCCTCCAATGTATAAACACCACTATATAAAATAAAACACAGAAATTCAGACAGAACAGAACAGAACAAACAGAAATTTGTACCTGCAAAAAAAATAAACGGCAGCGGTAGGCAGGCTCCTCTTCTATCACTGTAACCCACAGCGCTAGTTAGATTAGTTTACGTTATCACTTCTGTCGGGCGTCCCGAGACGCACACGTTATTTTTTGAAAGGAATTGTAGGTTAGTTTCTTCACCAGGGTGCAATTTATCTCGTTGCCATATTTTATTGTTCAGCAGCTCAGCTCAGACGTGATAATATAACAACAGACAGTTTACTTTAGAATTTAAATTATATAAATATTCTATCCAATTCAAGTTTCAAACCAATCACACCCACCACCCATTAAAAAGTTTCCATACAAACATTCACATCCCATTTTACTCCTTTATGAGGTTTATTTTGAAAATCCTGAAACACGTGTCCATTTATATTGCATAAGTATCTAAACCAAGATTTTAAGAAATCACACAACCCGTTATAAAGTTCCCATACAAACTTTGACACCCCATTTTATCTCTTTGTAAGGGTTATTTTGAAAAATCCTGAAACACATGTCCATTTATTTTGCATTCTAATTATTCATATAAAGTTTCAAGCAAATCGCACCACGCATTAAAACGTTTCATACATTCTATTTCACCCTTTTTCATCCTCTTAGAGGTTAAATTTCAAAAAATCCCGCTTTATTGGGTGGTTTTGCTATAAAATTAAGCTACCTTCCTAATTTCAACATTCTAGCTTTAGCGGTTTCGGCTCGGCGATGATGAATCAGTCAGTCAGGTTAAGTTCTTTTACAGGTATAGATTAACAAAGATGGCTATTTGTAATTGAAACGTTTTTGTTTATGTAATGATATCGATTATTCTCAAATGGTTGAAAGCAGCGAGTGTGAGGCTATTCTGGTAATACTCGTACATCTAACTGATTAAACACGACGTTGATATATCTAAATCTCACCAACCTTCTCATTGTGTACATATTTTCAACTTTATATGCATCACCATCAGTATCAGTATCACCATAAAGTAAGTTGTAAATATAGCTGTGCTCTAACATGATTTAATTTTAACCCACACAATTGGCCTCAATTCAGTTGTTTCGCTAGAGTAACTAAAATTTCCTAAAACAAAAACGATCTTATATTGTTTGCATTAAAGTCTGAATAAGAATAACATTTTTTTGTGACACTTCCTAAATTAACGTATAACTGACGTGTTTTAGCTCAATTTAGTCATCATGTAAGGAGGTGTTGATTAAAACTGCGGTTATTTTCCGCAGTTTTTATCAACACCTCTTTACATTATTTTCAATAAAGGAATTAATTGTATTAATAAGTATAGCAATAAAAAAAAATATTTAGAACTATATTTAGAAGAATTTAATTAGAACTGTGATTTAAAATGGGTACTCTAATTTGAACTTTATAGGTAACAAAATAAGGTCGGCCATTTTTAGAAAATTTTAGCTAGTCTGGCGAAACAACAGAATTGCCAGCAATCAAGATAAAACAGTCGATTTTCTTTCCATACAAACGTCGAATTATGATTACACCACCGTCTGATGTTGAACAACCAAAGCTTGAATGATATCTATTTGTCTCGACATAATCTAAAGCGGTCTTACTTATAAACGCCTCTGAACTTGAACACAGCCTAAACGCTTGAGATTCGCAATTTTACAATCTTACAAAATGGGATGGCAGTGGCACTATTTTAAACAGTGATTAACTTTACAGAAGACAACAGAAGTTGACAGAGGTTTCTAAGTAAGGCTGTGGTTGTATTGTGGCCGCAACAGAAATGTCAAAGAAGTATGGGTTTGCAAGATACAAGCTTAATAACGTATTTCAACACTGATTTTAGCACAACTTTGGGCGTAAAGAAATAATACGGAGTAGGTAAGCTCCAAAATGATTCTTATACAGGCAAAGTTTAAATATCTTAATTTTGAACATTCAGTAGTTTTGTCACCGGAGCCAAAAATTTGTTCATAATTTTTACGCAGTCGTTTTATATAATACAAAGACAATATAATGCGTATAAAATGTACGTACCTAACTCTAAAATAGCTCTATTCTTAGATGGTAGCTTATGGCCTGAAGGAATATATGTAAGGAGATTTGTTGAGTTCAAAACAACCCAAAATGGATAACTATAATAACGGAAATATTATGAACTTAAAATTTATTAGTTATAACTGTCGCAGGGTGATAAGATGTATAGATACGGTACGAGAGCTGTGCCAATCTGCCGACATTCTCGCCCTGCAAGAAACCTGGCTATTTCCACACGACATTGTATTGCTCGGAACAATCGATCAGGCGTTTGCATTTACTGGAAAATCGGCGGTTGATACTTCTACAGGGATGCGGAGAGGTAGGGGGTACGGAGGAGTCGCAATACTGTGGAGGAAAAGCGTGTTCCAGACAGTGTCGGTTGTAGAGTGCGCAAGTGATAGAATTGCTGCTATAAAAATAGTGCTAGCCGACAGTCAGCTACTTGTGATAACGGTCTATATGCCAACGAATGACGTTTATAATCTAGATGATTTTACGAACTGTATGAGTGAGATCAGTGCGGTAATAGATGGTTGTGGTGTAGAATCTGTGATCATTTTGGGGGATTTTAATGCCGACCCTAAAAAGCTCTTTGGTAAGGAACTTATACATTTCTGTATGGAACATAAATGGGTGTGTGCAGATATTGATTACTTTGGTATAGCGTCAGATACATATACTTTTGTTAGTGATGTTCACGGTACTTGTTCGTGGTTGGACCATATAGTTACTACGGAAGCCGCAAGAGAAACGATAATGGACTTTAGGATAAACTATAATGTTACGTGGTCTGATCATTTTCCAGTGGAATTTACTTGCAATTTAAATGTGATAACGCCAAAGGTTAATGTACCAAAGTCATCTCACAATTCTGTTGTATGGGGTGAGAGAGATATCTCTCTGATAAAGCAGTATACACAGCTATGCTCAAGTATGCTTAGAGATGTTGACTTTCCTTCAGCTTTTAGAACATGTGCAGATAATACCTGCGGTGACATGTATCATAGAAAAATTATTGACACAATGTATAGTAGAATTGTTAATATATTAAAAAGCTCAGCCAACAGTAGTCATTACAGTAATATTCCTAGTTATAAGCAAAGAAAAAGAAAACCATATGTAATTGGATGGAATAAATATATTAGAGAGGCTCATGGAGAGGCACGGCTTTGGTTTCAGGAGTGGGTTCTTTACGGCAGGCCGTCGTGCGGTTTTGTATACGATGAAATGCGAAGATCGCGCACTATTTTTAAAACTAAACTTAAATTGTGTCAAAGCAATCAGACCCAAATAAAAATGGATATCCTCGCGAAGCATCACACGGCAAAAAACTTTAGCAAGTTTTGGAAGGACACTAATAAGCTTAATCCAAAGCCGAGCGTGCCCGTGAGCGTGGAAGGTGTAAGCGACCCTGTCCAAATTGCCAATCTATTTAAGGAGCACTTTAGAGTGAAATCTTCACTAGGTCCTGGAAGTGTGGGTTCGGAGCCGCCTACTGGGGATCAAATTGTCCGGATCTCAGCAAAGGAAGTTTTACGGATAGTGAAAAGCATGAATCGAGGCAAATCTCCTGGTCACGACTCTTTGTGTATTGAACATCTGAAGTACGCTGGACCTCATTTAGCACGGGTACTCGCCATGCTTTTCACTTTCTGTATCGGCCATTCCTACCTTCCTGAGGAGATGATGCGGACTCTTGTGGTTCCCATTATCAAAAATAAAACTGGAAATGCTTCTAGTTTAGGTAACTACAGACCCATATCACTAGCTACTATAATAGCTAAGGTGCTAGATGGTGTGATTGATAAGTATCTTAGTGTACATTTAAACTTACACGATGCCCAGTACGGGTTCAGGCCCGGGTTGTCTACTGAATCGGCCATAATGAGCCTCAAACACACCGTCCAGTACTATACTAGTAGGAACACACCTGTTTACGCCTGCTTCTTAGACCTTTCGAAAGCTTTTGATCTGGTGGCGTACGACAGGTTGTGGCCGAAGCTGGGTGATACTGGGCTGCCGTCTGAATTGGTGGAACTCTTTAAATATTGGTATGGCAATCAATGTAACAATGTAAGGTGGTCAGGGTCGCTATCGGACACGTACAGGCTGGAGTGTGGAGTGCGGCAGGGTGGAATCACTTCGCCGCGACTCTTCAAACTGTACATGGATCGTTTTATTCGTGAGCTCAGTGGCGCTAATATTGGATGCTCTGTTGACGGAGTAACTGTCAATAACATAAGTTACGCTGACGATATGGTGTTGCTGAGCCCATCGATCAGTGCCCTACGAAGACTTGTTGGAATCTGTGAGCGTTATGCGGAGGCTCATGGGCTCAGATATAACGCTGGCAAGAGTGAGGTGATGGTTTTTAAAGCCCGGTCGAAAACTTATTCCACAGTCCCATCAATCTTGCTGGCGGGCAGTGAGCTCAAGCGGGTGTCCGAGTTCAAGTATCTGGGCCACTGGGTCACTGAGACTCTCTCAGATAACACCGATATTGATAGGGAGCGAAGGGCATTATCAGTCAAAGCCAACATGTTGGCCCGTAGATTTGCACTGTGCAGTACGGCTGTAAAAACAAGTTTGTTTAAGGCGTACTGCCAGTCTTTTTACACGTGCAGTCTATGGGTTAACTTTTCTAAGTGCTGCTGGAATGCCCTTCGAGTCCAGTACAATAATAGCTTCAGGGTGCTGTTGAGGCTGCCATACTTCTGTAGCGCATCGGGGATGTTCGCGAACGCACGCGTTGATGACTTTTATGCGATTATCCGCAAGAAAACGTCGTCCCTGATGCGTCACGTGAGGGACAGCACCAACAGATACCTGCAACTTATAGCAGGAAGGCTGGATACTGACTGCATCTTCATGAAGCACTGCACAGAGGTGCACCATTCGCACCGGTGATGTAATGATGTGGTGATGTGGTGCAGTCTATATTTTAATTTCTTTATTTTATTTATGTTCTCTATGTTTTAAATTATTATTATGATAAATATGGCTCAAATTTGTACATATACTTATGAAGGCTGAAATAAATGAAATTGAATTGAATTGAATTGAATTATATAGAAAAAAATAATCATATGATTAGAAATCATAACAATACTATCCTTGCTGCTCATCCCTATGCTTCGTGCATTTTATCACTCTACGCTAGATGAAAAAGCATGCATTTTAGCTGCGCCGACTGCCGAGTTTGTGCCGCTGGCTGTGAATCCTTAACATTTACGATCTAGGGTCTATCAAACACGCTAACTAATTAATTGTTTAAATCTGTCGCCATCTCTATTCTTTGGCATAAGAATGACAAGGACAGAGCATACATAAGGGCCACGATAGCTAATTATGTGATAATAGGAAGAGGGTAAATGTGAAAAAAAAAGGTAAATAAACATTTTCTATTTCTATTCTAAAATAGGTTTTTATTTTTCCTATTATAGAACCATAAAATTGACAATAGTTACATACACAACACAGGCAATGTCATGCGATCATATCTTCACCAACCGAATCTCTAAACAAAGCGGCTCGATAATTATTCCCCATCACGATTTAATGTCATTTGATAGCGATCAGCGCTGAACTGAACACAGCACGCAACAACCTGCTATTTAAAAGGTTTATGAAGCTCAGACTTTATAAAAACATTGGAGACACAAACAGGCATTGTTCTGTTGAGACTCGAGTCACAGGACTTAAATAAAAGCGGACATGTGGGGGTTGACGCTGTGTGTTTTCGGAGCTATCACCTTCGCGTGGGGCAACAACAACGACGCCATGGTCGTAAGTCAAAGTTAAGATTGCTGCTCTTTGTTAATTTCTTGCCAGTCCTGTCTATGGCTTATATTAGACTGTTATTAGCCGGGACTGAATATCTTTAGCCTATAATGGAAGCCTATAAGTTCCGAAATCATAATTAACCATTAATGCTATCCCACCTAATATATAATCCAGTAAACCGGTTTGTTTCAAAAATGCCATATTTTTACGTTCCTAGGTTGAAGGTGAATGGGTTATAAATGCCGCATTCCCCTGCCCAAACCCTGAACAATATAAGTTCAAAGTAATGGCGAAAAAGAGCATGTTGAATAGGACCACCGACTGCTTTGATGTCACCCTTAACTTTCCGGAGGAGATCACCGCGCAGAGTCACGGGGTTAGTTGTTTACATTCTACAATCTAGTCTGCCAGTAGTTTTCTGTACTTAGAAGACTAACAAGTGATATTACAGGGTGAATGAGACAAAATAACTATGTCTCGGATTGGCCAGGCAAGCGCCTTCCGTGGCACTTGATACCGAATGACCTTGGCTCCCTCCATTCGACGTTCCCGTGTATTTTTTTGATTTTCTACTGATACTAATACTTACCTACTCTATAACTATAATGTATAATTAGAACACGTTTTGATACTCACGCTAGAGATATATGAGATATTGATATTCATGCTAGAGATGCCCATTCTGCTAAAACGTATTTTAAATTTATTGCCGTCCCATTTAATTGGCTGAGAATAGTAATGGATCGATTGAACTTTATAAAGGACAAGTTTTAAGATTAAGTCTTTTCAGGTGTACTTAGAAATGTGCAAGAAAGTGGACGGGGGCTGCAAGCTGCAGTACACTCAGAGTTCTTCAAGTTTTTGCGACTTCATGAAGCAATACGCAAGCGATAATTTTATAGCCTTGTTCGCTAACATCGGTCTGGAGAACCAGGACTGCCCGATGCCGAAAGTAAATTATATACACCCTTAACATGCAGTTGCCTTTATCCGACGCCCTAGCGTGCCCTAGCACAACTATGTGCACAACGTGTCTTTCTGCCATCTAGATCTACGAGTATCAACTGTCATCTTTGTAATGTCAAATAGTTGCAGGGTTCTTTTCTTTCTAAGTTTAAATGTGATATTAGCTTCAGAGACAAACTGTGTTACTCAGTAAAAACCGTATTTCAGGGTGAGATGAACATCACAAAATTCTCGTTCAACTACAAAGAACTCCCGGAAACCTCGATCCCGGGCGACTTCATCATCACAAGCTACCTGACGAAGGGGCTCGAAAGGTGCTCGTGCTTCAAGTTGGACTGTTCCTTTGGACCGCCCGAATAACATGGTGAACTAATTCTGAGACACGAACGAATACATCGTTTCAAAACATGTATTGTGGTATTTGTAATGGATTATTAGCTTGATCAGTAAGAATGTATTTATATGTTTTTTTAAAAAGAAACCAGCGGTTTTTACGGATTATACATTTTCAGATGCGTATTCGACATTTATGCATTAGAAGATGGAAATTAAAGAAAATGTGAACCAAGCTGTTCTGACTTTAGGGCGGGTATCTAAGCTAAGCGGTCCTGAGCGGAGACGTATAAAATCTACTAAATGAATAATGCATTATGTCATAATCTCACAATTCTGCTATGTCCACACAATGCATGCTGTGTGTGACACAATGCTGAGGTCTATTAACAAAAAGCCTTTTCTAGGAACTCCACGTGTAAACTTTGACATGTAACCAAATCAATAAAAATAATAACATTATTGGAATGTATTTAAATAAATAGTGACTTCTACAACGACGCAACAAAGTTCAATTCAGCTCGCACAGCGCTGATTACCTTATATTTATTTTCACCTCACCTACGCCTCTCTTTTTATCGCGCAACTGTATCTCTTCTGACGCGACATGATCATCGTTAGGGTTTGTCTTCTTGTGACAAATAACCATTGATTTGAATATTTACTTACCAGTTATGTAGGTACTTATCTTCTTTTATGAACAACGACATTTAAAATATACCTATTTAGAATTTGATCAGAAAACTATTTCACAATGGCTGCATATTTTGGACTACGAGTAAACAGATCGGTCTACTACGTATATTTGTGTTTTGGTGTCTTGTCTACAAAACTGAATATTACTGTTTTCTGAAATGACGTAAGTACGACGTAACCAAGACATTTATAATGATAAATAAACAAACGGGCGAGCTTTACAGTAGTCGCATATAATCTGTAACATCTGACATCTCAGCTTTGTAATAAGCAATATTAACATTATATACTGAATGAGTTTATATAGCAGCACTTTATACACAACACTGTAAAATAAGCGCCACAGATAATGCGTTCTTCTTCTCTAGTTCCCTTTCTTTTTCTCGTCACACACACGCACAGCTGACAGCTGACCCAACCTCTCGGAAAATGGGTTGCTACATCTGACGGCCAACTTTACAACCGCGAGGCGTTCTCATTGGTCAAATCAAATACAGCGCGCTTCCCCGGCTTCCCGTTACATATATACCTCCGTCCTTTTTAATGAAATCACTCTCAGAGATTGCAAAAAAGCGATGGGAAAGATCTTACACATAAATAAATCAAAATAAGGCCTACTTAGCGGTAGGGGCACATGCCTGTTGATTTCGACATATCTACTGAAATGCATAGCAGATTGGTTGTTATTAAATAACAACAGTTGACAAATAAAATAGTACTTGTTAATTCTGAGTACACATAACACTCTCATAATACTCTCGCTTAAAACAATTTTCTATGCGTTAGCTCAATCCATTTCATCATACTGCATAACCACTTTGGAATGCACGGTTAAAACTACGATGCTTAGATTGGAACGAGCCCAGAGAGCAGTTCTCAAAGAGTTAATAAAAACCCCATATGGTTTCCTACCAGGAACCTATACACACTCTGCCGAGTTCCCAACGTACGACAACTATTCATATTGCTAACATACTGCACTGTTTTGGTTCTAAGCAAAAAATACGTAAAAATACGTACGTTGTAGTGATCAATGATAACATTACTAAGTAATTGAAAGAAAATCAATTTACATCATCACAAGCACAAAATGTCAAGTCACTTCTGACGGTGACTATACCTCATGGATGTTACCAGATTATCATTCTGATCGTCACCTATTGCGCGCAGCCCGCCGGGACAGGACTATACATGTACATGTACTCACCGCACGAGCAGCTCGAACTGGTGGTGGTGCAGCAGATGCTTGTTGGTGGGCAGCCGGCGCTGCAGGTCGCGCACGAGCGCGGCGCGCGCAGCCGGCGCTCGCAGCGCGCGCAGCACGCCGGGACAGGATTTGCGCGCGTCCGCGTACCGGCACTCGAAGATGGCCGCGACGCACGCCCCCAGCACCTGCCTCCCACCGCTGCTTCTTATCGCGTCGCGACCGACCTCGACGGAGCAAAGTGCGCCTCGGAGGCGACTCTTTCCTCCGCTCGGCGCGGGTTATTTCAATTTTTAGATTCTACGACATGCCGGCTTCCTTGCGATGTTTTCCTTCATCGTTCGATCCGTTCGATCGATCGGATTCGCATTCGCGACCTTTGGATCGGAAGGCGAAGCCGCTCCCGCCGGACTGCAAGTGCGCTATAAGTATTAATATGCATCCAAATTCTAGAACCGCCCGTGCTCCCCTCCCCACCGCGGAGCACCGGGCCGGTCGTTGCACGGTCGTCCCGATTCGGAACCTCGAATGTCGCCAAGGCCACCGAGATTTCGTCGTAGTACTGTTAGATATATACGGAGCTACATCGATGATGTTACCTCCAGCCTCCTGGCAGAGTTGGTGAGTAGCAGCTGGTCGCAGTCGGAGACGCCGGCGGGGGGTGAGGCGGGGGGCGCCGCGGGGGGGATGATGCGAGGCTGGGGAGGCCGCAGCGCCGTGAGCCTGCCGATCACACGACACCCTGTACTTGTACACTGTACTTCCAACTAACACTTTTCTTGTTAGCCGGATTTATTGCTGTTATTTCCCTCGGTGCTTCTCGCAATGTGATGCTCAGGTGGTGGTTTATGATCTAGTTTCGAAACCTTTTAAGATTTCAAGATGATGATCATCTCATCGTAGGAGACTTTAATGTAAATTAAAGCGCTAGGACCAAGACGAGTTTCTTGCCAATTCTTTCGGGCTTGGGTTAGGATGAATTGGCACCTAAATTCACCTAGGATGTAAGACGTTTCAAAGTGATCCGTTCGTCCCATCTGGAGTAAACGTAGATAAATTCGGAGTTTCCATCTTTTGAGACGACTCTAGTTTTAATAGATCGGTTGCAACTCCTTAAAAACAGAGGTATAACTCTTCGAATTTGTAGAACTCTTCATTTCAAATATATGGTTACATACCCTCGTTGTTCGCATGGCGTGCACCCTGTGAGATTGTTGTGGGCTTCTTTAAATGTTACCCAATACTCATCTACTGGTCTGTCTAGCCCTGAAGTATCCTTCCGTCAGTTTTACTTTTGGCCATTTTTTTATGTTCGATTGAGCCGTTTGTAACATGTTACAAACGGCTTAACGGCTTAACATGTAACATGTAACATGTTACATGTTACATGTAACATGTTACATGTTACATGTTACATGTAACATGTTACATGTTACATGTTTTTAAAGTAAATAGGTATTGCTGGCAATTCTGTTGTTTCGCCGGAATAGCTAAAATTTTCTAAAATATGAAGTTTAAATTAGAGTACCCATTTTAAATCACAGTTCTAAAACAAGTTAAAATATTTTTTTGTTTTATTGCTATATTTTTTATTGCAATTAATTCCTTTATTGAAAAAAATGTATAGAGGTGTTGATAAAAACTGCGGAAAATAACCGCAGTTTTAATCAACACCTCCTTACATGATGACTAAATTGAGCTAAAACACGTCAGTTATACGTTAATTAAGGAATTGTCACTGAAAAATGTTATTCTAATTCAGACTTTAAAACAAACGAAATAAGATCGTTTTTTTTAGGAAATTTTAGTTACTCTAGCGAAACAACTGAATTGAGGCCATTGTCTCTATTCGGCAGTCTGTGGTGACTTATTCGCAATTTAGATAATTACCTGTTTGTTTGTGCTGGTACTTGTGGTTGTTAGCGCTCCTGGCGCTGAGCTCTGCGACGAGGAGTGCCTCCAGCGCCGGGAGGGGAGGCTGGTGGGTGTTGGTACTCACTTGTGGTTGTTAGCGCTCCTGGCGCTGAGCTCTGCGATGAGGAGTGCCTCCAGCGCCGGGAGGGGAGGCTGGTGGGTGTTGGTACTCACTTGTGGTTGTTAGCGCTCCTGGCGCTGAGCTCTGCGATGAGGAGTGCCTATAGCGCCGGGAGGGGAGGCTGGTGGGTGTTGGTACTCACTTGTGGTTGTTAGCGCTCCTGGCGCTGAGCTCTGCGATGAGGAGTGCCTATAGCGCCGGGAGGGAAGGCTGGTGGGTGTTGGTACTCACTTGTGGTTGTTAGCGCTCCTGGCGCTGAGCTCTGCGATGAGGAGTGCCTCCAGCGCCGGGAGGGGAGGCTGGTGGGTGTTGGTACTCACTTGTGGTTGTTAGCGCTCCTGGCGCTGAGCTCTGCGATGAGGAGTGCCTCCAGCGCCGGGAGGGGAGGCTGGTGGGTGTTGGTACTCACTTGTGGTTGTTAGCGCTCCTGGCGCTGAGCTCTGCGATGAGGAGTGCCTCCAGCGCCGGGAGGGGAGGCTGGTGGGTGTTGGTACTCACTTGTGGTTGTTAGCGCTCCTGGCGCTGAGCTCTGCGATGAGGAGTGCCTATAGCGCCGGGAGGGAAGGCTGGTGGGTGTTGGTACTCACTTGTGGTTGTTAGCGCTCCTGGCGCTGAGCTCTGCGATGAGGAGTGCCACGCGGGACGCGTCCAGCGCCGGGAGGGGAGGCTGGTGGATGCGTGACGATGCACCTTCCGGAGGACGAAGAATTCGTTGCTGGAACGCCTGCGAATGCAAACCAACTCGAATATAGTTCATTTACATCCTAACTTCTGCCCGCGTGGCTTTAACCCCCAGGAAAACAGAGGGCTGTTATAAGTTTAAAGTGCGTGTCAGGGAGTCTGTCTGTGGCATCGTAACTCTTATATGGATGAACCGATTTGGATTGTAAGATTAGATTTGTATTGAGATGTTAGATTTAGATTTTTTGAAGTGATAACATCTTATGGGAGGGTAAACCGCTTCGTTACGTAAGCGCGCCTGGCTCCTCCTCTCTCACTCTAACTCACAGCACTAGTTAGATTAGCTTAAGTTATCACTTCTGTCGGGAGTCCCGAGACGCACACGTTTTTTTAAATGAACCACAGAATCACTTACATTTACAGGATTCCACTTATAAGAACAATGTATTGTTAAAGTAATACTTTGGAGTAATAGAGACTTAACTCGGTTACACTCAGCCGCGGACGATGAAGTAGCTCGTCAGTAAGAATCTCCACCGCGCTATTATATAACTAAGCTTTTTAATAGAAGTATACAAGAATTACTGTATTTTTGTTTAAAAGATATAATGTAGCTGTGGTACATTTTTATTTATTTACTATTTATTAGATTAAAAACTAGCACTTTCCGCTCTGATGTGTCAACATCATACAATGTTGAAAATGAGAGTCTTTGTTTAAAATTATGTTTAGTTTACTTTTTAAAACACTTCTTTTTCTTCTGTCACCAGTTCTTTCGAAAAATCTTGCATTTAGCACACATCTTCGATTTTTGAAGGCCCTGAACTTTGAACGGCATGCCAGTTTCCTCGCGATGTTTTTTAAGGCCCTGAACTTTGAACGGCATGCCAGTTTCAGTTCAGTTCAGTTGCCAGTTGATGCACGATTGAATTCGAATCCACAACCTTAGGATAGGAAGTCAGGGTCAGAACCACTAGCCCACTAGTCTTTAAAACACAGGTTAACAGAGGTAGCAGTTACATCTACCGGTAGTACATATCAATTAACTCAATTGCTGAAGAAGTGCATGATCAGGTGCAACGAGTGCCGATTACACAAACCCTATCAGGACCTGCGATATTAGTACCTGAGGGTTTGGGTTCTCGTTGAGATGCAGCTGCATAGCCAACTCCTGGATGTGGGTCAGTTCCACCTCCGGGTTCAGGGCTTCTAGCCGTAGCTGTTCCGGGAGGTTCCTGGAACATTTGATACAGTAAAGTCAAATGAGTCATCGCTCAACTGTGGTGACGGAAATTTTAAAATAGTTGGGATTGAAAACTTATCGGGCAAGAAAGTGCACCGAAGAAAAAGTACTGGTCTTCATCGTTTTTTTATGCATATTACGTGTTGCCACTATCAATATTCACTATTTACAATGACGGTCTCAATAAGGCTTAGACACTTGAGCTTTTTGAAGTCTAGAGCCTGGGCCCATTGGGAACAGGAGCATGGGGAACATTGCGTTTATAACATTTTTTCACGGCGTCTGGTAGAAACTCAAGAGATGGTTCTTATCTGGGCCAGCGTATTAGCATTGCCATTCAATCAAAAAATTTCGAGATTTTTATGAAAAAATCACAATATTTAATTAAAATATATATATTAGATCTGACTCAAAGTAGGAGAAGGACGCACCGACAGCGCAGATCGTAACTTAACTTCGTTATAGGGCAGGTGCTTCGGTCACTTTGAGAAATAACGAGCGCGCGTTAGTCCACGCATGTTAGACAAGGATCTCATATGGAGATAGCATGTGAAGTACTGACTGCACGAGCTCGTCCCAGATGTCGGTGGCGCGCCAAGGCGGGCCGCGCTCGGCCACGAGTCCGTTGAAGAACATGGAGTCCAGCAGCCGCTCGGCGAAGGGGCACTGCGCCAGGCCGCGGACTCCGAGGAACCCCATCTTGTGGAACGTCAGCACGGGCGCCGGGTGGATGCGGATTATCGTCAGGCAGTGTCTGGGAAACGAAACTTTATACGATGTGCATTTTTCTGTTGGAAACGATACGCGAACGCAACGAATATAAGCTGGTTGTCGACCTTGCACGTCGACGACTTCCATTTCCCCCGCGCATCAGACAACTTCGGTCATTATGGCCGAGATCGAGACATTTTGGCTGAGTGGCTTTCGTAAGTGAACCGACCAAGGTTAAGTGAAATTAAATTTTAATTTAAACTAAAATCATGAATCCGCGAGTTTTTGTTAGAAAAAATATTGATTCAAGTCAAAATATAAAAATCGAATAAAAAATACAAAATAGCCATGAATTTAATGCAATAAATAAATAAATAATACTAAAAATTTGTCATGGCTGATAGTCGACATATTTTTTTTTGTAAATACACATCTGCAACATCTGGGTGTTATCCGAGACAAATACTTGCAGATCATAAAAATATTTGTCCCGCGGCGGGAATTGAACTCGCAACCCTCTGCGTCCGAGCCGGTCCTTGGCCAATTGCGCCACAGAATTTCTAATAGACTTTCTTTATTACTAAAGTTAAGTATCAAATTAAAAACGCCAATCAAATTAACAAACAAATTAATAAACAATAACATGGGACATAATAACTTAATCAAAAACAAGAAATTTGAAAAAATCACTGATTTGATAATCGATATTTTTTTTTTTAACTTTCCTGGAACAGTCAAAGTATTCTCAATATTTATCTATCTTTTTGGATGAATCCGTTAGCAATATTACCTGTAACCCTGAAGCAGTTTCGCCAGCGTCCTGATGAAGACAGCTCTGATCTCCTTGTCGAGCATGTGCGGCGGCGAGGCGGCGGGCGGCGGCGGCGCGAAGGCCGAGTCCGCGGCGCGCAGCTCGGGCTGCAGCACCAGCGCCAGCGCCTGCTGCAGCGACGTCAGCAGCCGCCGAGGGGGGTACGGGATGTTCACGCCGGCCGGGATGTGCAGCGACCCCACGTCCAGGTCGGCCACTATCACGTCCAACTGGAAACGTTTATTATCTTCACATCCCCTCCTCATTACCGACATGCGAGGATAGGCTCGTGGACCGCTCGTCTCGCTGAAGGATGTTTATAAACCGTTCGTTAATTCCTGACATGTGATAAATATATGATAAAAATAGTGTAAATATCTAATACTTTTAAACGATAAACGAAAATAGAATTCCGGAAGCTCGAAGCTTTGTCCGCTTATTTGAATGATCTTTTTGTTTTCGACGATCAGAAGAGGTCCCGATTCGAACGTCCAACCGCTCTCTTTGGCGCGTCACCGCTGGAAGGCACGAACTCACCAGCTCCGAGACGTCCTCCTTTAGGTCGGAATGCACGCCGATGAGGAAGGGCGTGGGCGTGGCCAGCACTTCGACGAGGCCGGAGGGCAGTAGCGGGATGTAGACGTGCGCGTATCGGAAGGGGAACATGAGCGCTGCGAGCGCGCGACACGCGGCCGCCAGTCGCGCGCCCGCCAGCGACACCAGCAGCACCTTGTGCTCGCTCATCACGGCGCACCACAGCGTCACGCAGTTGTGGATACCTGGGGAGACACCGATGCTGATCTTACCGAATACATCACGCATTATGTCGTACAACCTATTTATGTGCCAAGTGCACGAAAGGAGTTCTTTTAAGGCGCAATTTAATGCTTTTACGTGTTCCTTCTTCCTAACACTAGTTATTTCGAACCATACACTGGTTGAAGAGAAGAATATCATACAATTATTATATTTACGGTTTCGTGACTGAAAGCGAAAAAGGGGAACCTTATGTCACACAGTTGGGGATACCTGGGCAGATCCCGACGTCGACCTTACTAAGCTAATATAATACATAACTTTTAAAACTATCATGGTTTTGCACATAATTTTCACTCAAAACGGGATATTTACCATGATATATGAGTTTTTCTGCTTCTCGATATTTCGGCACAGTTGCATGCGCCATGATCACGAGATAAACTGAAGTCTTTGCGGGTGGATGTTATTGGCAGACAAAACGGTCTACCCTCTTTCTCAGTCTTTTACTGCGAACATTACCCCTACTACCGGTTTCACTGTCACTAACAACTCGATCACGATTACGACACACAACACTCACGGTATCTGGACGCATAACTGGTACCTCACTTTTACGATTTCCACACATCCTCACCACAGGGTTCCAGGCTCCAGACAATTGAAAACCGTCTTCTCGATTGAAACTCCTGTGTTTGGTAATCTCTATTGCCTCTTGTACCAATCTTGGGATGTAATGTTTTGCAGTTGAGATTACCTGTGGATTGTGTAACTCGATCCAGTGGTTTGAGCCAGATTCTAGTAGATGTGTAGCTATGGCCGACTTTTGTGTGTCCATATTTTTAACCGCCCGGATGTGTTCTGTCACTCGACAAGCTATGGTACGTTTTGTTTGGCCGATGTAAGAGCTCCCACAGCTGCAGTCAATCTTGTACACTCCTGGTGTTTGAAGAGGAATCTTATCTTTAGGTGAGCGCAGGTAGTGTGAGATCTTCTTTAAAGGAGTAAAAATTGTTTTTATGGACAATTTTTGCAGGGCTTTTGCAATTTTGTCCGTCACTCCTTTGATGTACGGTAGAAAAGCAGGTTTTCGTTCTACTATACATCTGTGGGGTTTAGGCCTTTGTCTAACTGGAAAAGATCGAAGCTTATATCCATTTTTACGTAGGACATGCTGAACATGAGCTAGCTCACTCTTTATGGAGTACTCATCACATAGGTCGAAAGCACGGTTCGTGAGAGACATTACAACAATGTACCAAACACAGGAATTTCAATCGAGAAGACGGTTTTCAATTGTCTGGAGCCTGGAACCCTGTGGTGAGGATGTGTGGAAATCGTAAAAGTGAGGTACCAGTTATGCGTCCAGATACCGTGAGTGTTGTGTGTCGTAATCGTGATCGAGTTGTTAGTGACAGTGAAACCGGTAGTAGGGGTAATGTTCGCAGTAAAAGACTGAGAAAGAGGGTTGACCGTTTTGTCTGCCAATAACATCCACCCGCAAAGACTTCAGTTTATCTCGTGATCATGGCGCATGCAACTGTGCCGAAATATCGAGAAGCAGAAAAACTCATATATCATGGTAAATATCCCGTTTTGAGTGAAAATTATAATATAATACATTATTTGTAATGTTATGTTATTTTATTTTTGTGATGAACATCGGTGTTTCTTCTGTGTCTGGGTGTAAAGTACAATAAGTATGTATTTAAAAATATATAATTATTCTATTAGTCTTCAGGTCACCATAATACAAGCTATGCTAAGTTTGGAGCTAGATGGTGTTGTGTGCATTGTCCACCCATATTTATTTATTATTAATTAGAATTTCCTTGAGACAATGAGACCTTTTGCCACGCAGTTGTGGAGACATCGACCTTACTAACCTAACATCACACGTAACATGTGTTCCCGCACCTCAAATGGAAAAGAAAACCCTAATATCACGCAGTTGTGCTACCATGGAAAAAATCCATGGCACTAGCAACCCGCCCGGCATCACACGGGTGAACTATACACCTGAACCTTCCTCATGAATCACTGATTAAAATGATATGAAAATCCGTTCGGTAGTTTATAACTTTATCACGCTCAGACTTTGACTTTGTTTTATAATATGTACTGAAATGTACAGAATAATATACAGTAATATAAAATACATGTAAAATAGTTGAACTATCTAAGGACCGACTAAAACGATCTACAGATAGCTCAACTGAACCAGATCACTGCCAGAGGGCAGCGTTCCCAAGACACGACGGCGTTGTCACGTTGAATGGTAATGCTAATACGCTGAGCCAGATAGGAGCCAGATATGAGCCAGCTCTTGGGTCACGCAATGTATCTACCAGACGCCGTGAGATAATTTTGAAAACGCGGTGGTCTCCTGTTCCCATCGGGCCCTGGGTCTCAACTCCACAAGGCTCAAATATGAGGCTTTATCAAATTATCAATGTACTGATTACTTAAAAAACTATGAGCATGCATGACATGACGTACAAGTATATCGATTTATGGGAACATTATTCCAATTAAAAAGTTAATTGTCCTTCAATCCAGCTTTTATTATCGTTAGAGCAATGTTTGTTGCTTTAATAGTTTGTCAACTGAGTAGTTGCCCTGAATTGGATCGATGCGATGGTAAAATAACTATGATGGTCTTCTTCTTATCGTATCACTAGTTATTTATAAACCAGCGTGGTGAAAGGATTATAGCGCGCCTCAGAGGCTTCTTTCGTAAAAGTAAGTAGGTATATCCACAGCAACCGCAACTTTCGCGCTTGACCGTGCTTTATAACGAAAATCGTCTAAAAGCGTCCTATAACTTCGGTATTCACTGCAAAAACCGATGAATGTATCCAGCAATAGACCCTTACCCAGCAATCGTAGCAGCATATGCACAGAGGTGTGGGTGAGGGGTAGCGGCGGGGCGGCGGGAGGCTGCAGTGCCTGTCGGTCCCCAGCACCGATGCTGAACCGCACCATGGGCCCGCCCGCCGGGGGCACCAACACTCCACCCACCAGGTTACCCACCAGCGTCTCGAGAGGCACCCCGAGGTTCTCTACCCATACTGTGTAGATGATGCCGAGGCAGTTCTGGAAATACAAAACGCTGCCTTGTATATCTAGACCAACGGGCCGGAAAGAACAGCACACAATAGCTAACCGATGGCCGAACGAAATGGCTATTACCTGCTGTAACGTAACACTACCCTAGTATTGTTGATTGTTGTGTTCGCACTGTCAATTAACAATCTTTCTGATTGAATTAGTCTTATTGAATTCTCCACCGTTACATTCACATTCGTACTACATTCGTATGAGTCAGTGGCTAACTCTGGTTGGTTAACAGGCCTACCGAAAGCCTCTGTCAAGTCTGTCATAGTCACCTTTGAAAAGCCGGGACCGACAGAACGTGTCCTTGGACGCACGAAAGTGCTCTGAAGAAATACCTCTGTGCTCGTCAACCCGGTTACAAACATCGCAAAGTGCAGCTTAACTTCGTTGATCTGTTAGGAGTGATATGGTGCTATGGTGGCTATGCCACGAGCGCTTCATATCTCCACCGTTACTAAGGATATAATAACATTAGCTATAGTGAAACAAAAACAGCAATGGGTAACTTACTCTGAAAGTATCGATGTAGTCTTGCCTCGAGACGATGACCAAACACTTTGGCGCGTACATGATGCTGTGGTGGGTGATGTTTGGCACAGGTCTCGTCGACTCCAGGGACTCCTCGTCCTGGAAACCACAGATTTCACTAATCAGACCCTTTGTTTTTGTTTCTCACCAAGTATCACGATATCACGCTATATTTACGTTACGATTAACATTACGTACCATTCAAATAAATTATAGAAAAATCCAATCTCTACATGATCTCTACAAACCAAATAAACCCATTTTTACATCTCTCGCCAGATCCAACCGAATTACTCATTCCAAGAAAATTAAGAAGAAAACGACAGTTTTGACGCCATGTTACCGCAATAACTTTCTAGTGCAAGAGTCAATGATAGTATTTCATACAAAACCTCATAAAAAGTTAGTTCCATACAATTCGATGCTTAGTTAGTTCGTTAGGGATCTATCTCAATCCAAATTTCATTCAATTTCATCTTTCATCATTTCGTTCAGTCGTTTAGCAGTAAAAGGGTAACAAACAAACGGACATACAGTCACTTTTAAATTTATAATATTAGTATGGACACCGTATTCGTGTACATAATTCATACAGGACAATGATCACTTGTCAGTTTACGTGCAGTTTCACGTAAGTAAAACCCTAAGACGTAGAAAAATGATCACTGGCTTCCAAACTATAAAACATGTAAATGTATTAAAGTGGAAAATGAGGAATTTGATGGCTTCCTCCCAGCCACCCTTACACACCCTTCCAACACTGGAATTTAATTTTAGCACGTTGACTTCTCGCAGTAAAAGTTTGAGCGCACTTTTGTGGCGTTCGTCAAGTACTTAGATGTTTAGATCAGATTCGAGTTCCAAGAAATACAATTTTGTAACATCAAGTGTAAACGTAAATCCTAATAAACGATTACGCTGCTGAAATAGTGCTCTATCATCGTATTTCGTCTGAGCGAAGGTAAAATAAATAAAGTTGCACAAGCCACTTGATTATTTAATCCAGCTAAACAACACGATACAGTAGGTGTTGTTCAGAAACCCGATAATGTTTATAACCACATCCGATTCGCAGCATGTGCACAATTATTCACAATTAAATAGTGCCACGGCCATCGGTGCTGATACCATGGTGCTTCGGACATTTCTTGATGTGATTCTAACGAACTTATTAAGCCTATTGAAGTTTAGGTTGTTAACTATGTTCTCGGAATTTATATTAGGAGATGGTGACGGCAGTTATATTTATAGTTCAAGGCTAGTCTCAACTCAACATAACAATCGCAGTAATATAGTTTAACAAAGCCACTGAGCAGAGAAATCAATTTTCATTACTTACTATTTGGACCGTACTACGGTTTGCCACGAGTTCAATACGAACATACAAAGTCAGCTTTATCTAAACAGTACACCTACTATAAATAAACACAAACATAAACAAATCAGTGCGCCAGTAAACTATGGCTAAAGACCTGCCGGGCGCCGCCCCGCGCCGACCAGACCGCTTCCGCCGGAGACGCGGAAGTCAGGCAATTGCAGTAACAACTAGCTTCAGGATAAACTGCGCACTTTCACCTTTATTGCTTAGGGATAAGATGCAGTTTGGTAGATGAGATTGCGAGGTGAAATGCTGTTTCCTTTAAACTGAACAACTAAAACGTATTACCGTGTAAAATTACATCACGATAAGACTGATAGTCAGCGAGCTCTGATTAGAGACGGACAGATAGATGTACAGACAGACAGACATGGCAAAACTCCATGTGGACTTCGGAATTCTTAAAACTGTATGCCATTTGAGTGCAGTACTCATAGATCCCCAAGATTAGGAACAATAACTTCACAATGCAAATATTGAGCGAACAGACAAGGGCCACACATGACGTGTTGACGATACTAATGTATGTGATGTTTGAACACATGGTCTCCGCTAATATTTGAAGATGCTAAAATATTACATCACGATAATGATTATGGTTCGGCAATGTTTATATGATAAAACTTATGATATGAATGAGTGTTTGTTTAATGTTATTTCCACACTTCTGAACGCTACCAGAGTTTGTTTCAATTCCACAATAGTTTCATTCTCGGTATTGCGGTACTTATCCTTAACATAGTATGATGCCATTTCCAGTTCTTCCACTTAAAATAATTTCCCTTGTTGAACCCCAACTGTAGGAAAATCTATTCTTGAAAAGCAGGAAGTGGAAGGTCGCATGGAGACGACAGCGGGTTCAGAGGGTTCATCGGATCCAGGACAAAGGAGCCCATTCAATGCTGCGAGAGAGGTATTACGTATTCAGTGTCGAGATTCATTCAGGACTGGCGGAACGATGAGATGTAAGGAGTGCTGGAAAATAGCTTTTGAAAGCGTATTTTGATAACACTTTACATGTAAACAAATGTAGTATAAGTAATAGCCCGGACGTAGCCCGTTTGAAGGAATTCACATTTCATTTACTTTGGGCGAGATTAATCCTTGAGCCATTGAGTCTTAGGCCTTAGCAGTCAGAAAATGGGCTAATAGTATTATGCGTATACAATTTCATGAAACACTGGATCTCGTAGATTATTGCACAGCTTACATTGCACAGCTTAAGCTTATAAAATAAAATAGTTGCTTATAAAGCAACGTACAAAATATTCTGTTAGCGTACGCTCTCGATTCATCCGGGAACTATTGATATAAAACCGAGAAGTATCTTAGCTAAGTACAAAGATGTGGTTAACCAACTGTAGCGAAAACCTAAGAGGAAAAAGTCCTTACAACGATTTGTAACTGAAATGAACGGAGCCGAATTCAAACAATATAACGTTTGAAAACATTGTGTTAGAAGCTAGTGAGTTGAAGAAAAGAAACGTGCAGAAAGTTCCGAAAATTATTGCCACCAGTCTAAACTATTATTTTAAGTAAATCAAACAAACAGTTAGAGCTGTTTGAAGTAGCTTGAATAGTGCAGAGTACCATGCAACACTAATTGCCTAGTTAGTCGCAACAGCCATTACAGGCAGCTAAGCGATTCTAAGAGTACGCGCACTAAGGTAAAAAAATAAAAAGTATTGGTGATTGGAAAAGAATGGAAAAGGATTTAATGGAGATGCTACCTCCTTTAATCCTTAAGATAATGATAAGGATAAGACTAGTGGTCAGATCCAGAACCAATACATCTTGTCAACAAAATAAAATAATTTAGTATAGGGGCTTTTATGTTATTGCTTTAGGTTAACAATTATGTATATAAATAATAAACAATAACAATAACTGATACTCATAATCTAGCAAAGCAGTGATAATTTTCTATATAATTTCAGCATATATGCTACAATTTAGATTTTTTTTCAAACATGAAACAGCGGCTTAGCCGCTAGTAGTAAAATAGTAATAAAAACAATCCGCACAATACTACGCACGTATTACCGTCATATTTTTAATAACAATAGGAAAAATAATCTGCGAGCTGGAAATCTGATTAGGGGCCGATAGACAAACAGGCAGACAGACTGATACATTACGTCCTTGACCCTAAAAATCTCGAATGATCAGGAACCTCTGCAGAGGTGATTGTAGGATTTAAACGATTTGTCGGTATCTTTATTATGTTAACAACCTGGTGACTTATGAGGTATATGATGAATACAGAATACCAAGATTGAAAAGAGTTACAGAAGTAATACGCGATAGTAAAACATTCAACAAATGTCATTCAAGAAAGCAATTTGTATTGTGTTTCGTCGAACTAAGTCAGATTTAAGTAATTACCGGGTCAACTTCAATCGTAAAACTTTCCGATTTAAATTGTACCTTACCTCACACAGAATACGATATAAGTCTAGTGTACAGTTTAAAGTACAAAAAACATTTATACATCTTGTTATAAATAAGGACGTAAATCATTGCGTGTTGTGAAAAGCAAAAAGTCCACTAGAGCTTCCTGCGATCAAAGGCCGATCCGGATTGAAAGCTTACAAAAGATTACAAACATACAGCAAATGATTAATCCCGGATGCCAAGATACTGATAATTTACAGGCATTAGGAGGCACCCTTTTGTTTTTTGTTCTGTAAAACTATTTCAAACTAAAATATTTTCATTTTTGTAGTAAACGATGAAGATAGGTGTTCCGAAAAGATTAAAGTTTTGAAAGTAAAGTCGTCGTTAAACTCGTCTTTGTAGAGAGTTGAATCACTGTCAAATACCGGGCATACACTCTATTTAGAGATTAAATTACACGTGGATTGATCGTTGCCTTAATAAAATGCTATATAATTGCTTTCGGAAACCACAAAACATAAATATTCAAGTACAACCTGTGAAATGAACCGAATCCCTACCGTATACAAGCTTCATGTTAGGGTAGGTATCAGATCAGACATTCATCTAACTCAATTCAATGGAAGGAATTAGGTAGGTAAGTATACTCCTTTCGATTTTAAGAAAATGATACGCATAGAAACAAGTAACACAGCAGGTACACAATCAAACAAATTACATAAATCAAAATAAACATCTCAAAGATAAGTAATATGTGTACCCACCCTGCTCTAACCCAGTCTGTGTGTGCAAATAAGGTCCAGTCTCAGTTCTATACTAAGATTAGATTAAGATTAGATACCTCATTGATATGTTTCCAAATACTTCATTTAACTATAAGTTGTGTGTCTAGGTAAACGCTCAATTTGTATTTCGTGGACTACAAAAAACACACATTATTATTATAATGTCAATAAAGCTTTTCCAGAAAGAGAGCAGATACCATCTCGTCTATAAATATTTTAACTAAATGAGCGATGCTCTTACACCCATCAAACAAAGCGGGCCTCACCGAGAGTAGTTCAATTCAATCTATGTACGTACAAAAGCCGGCGACATAGAGCGACTTTGTAAAATAGACAAATGGAGGAGGCAATTACACCATGTAGTTATTAGCGTCAGGGCCAAGTCAGGTATTGTAACTAAGAGACCAAAACCTCAGTTAAGCATGCTTTTCTAGCCACATACCCGCACCGCACGAGAACATGACTGCCATACGATACCTTCTCCATGAGTACTTCGCTCCTCGTAGCTCGTACTCTCGCTAGTATCGCTAGTATACGCTCGTACATTTCACGATCAATTCCGTAAGCACACAAGCAAGGCCGTCGACCTCCGAGACACCAGCGCGCCATCAGGCAGATGTGCCACATACAGCTCTGCCTATATCTGCTATAATTTATTGTTCGGCACGCGGGAACGCTCACCGGATGGACTGTCTAAAATAGCTGCTAAAATGCTAATGCTACGGTATCATTATTATAAGGACAAAGTGAGGACGCAATGGTACTGCATATCCTCGTTTAAAAAACAATTTTTCTTATTTATGAGTAGTGACTGCTGATTGTAACTTAGCATGCGCACAAATCTAACAAAAGTTTGGTTTGATAGATTTGTGGCTTCGTTCCAGATTTGGGTGTTGGTTGTGTTATACCTGCATCTGCCCGCCTCAAACAAAACCAAGCTAGTGTAGTAAAGGGTGAAAGAGGAAGTGAAACTTTCTCGGATTGGAATATGGAATATCGTGATGAACACCAAAACGCAGGCAATTTCCGTATAGCACTCACGTCATCCTGTTTATAAGTGTTGCACCTGATGTTGCACGCTTTACAAATAATGCGCTACTGATACAGACTTGTGGTATTCCATCGAATGTCATTTTAAAACAAACAGCATTGAGACGCATTGTCTATTTCACTTTTGCGATAAATCTGACTTCAAAAATAATATTTTTTTTTGTAAAAATTGACCGAATGCATAAAAATGCACCGATTAGCATTCAGCATTTCCATTTTTCAACCTTTGCTAACTAGAAAGAAAGAAAGAAAGAAAGAAAGAAAGAAAGAAAGAAAGAAAGAAAGAAAGAAAGAAAGAAAGAAAGAAAGAAAGAAAGAAAGAAAGAAAGAAAGAAAGAAAGAAAGAAAGAAAGAAGGAAAGAAAGAAAGAAAAAAGAAAGAAAAAAGAAAGAAAGAAGCAAAGAAAGAAAGAAGAAAGAAAGAAATATATTTGTGACGGTATGATTGACAAAATACATAGAAAAAATTACAAACAATACATAAAAATAAGGCCGCAACAAAAAGGCACTAACTCAGCATAAGCTGGGTACCAAGCGCTGATCTTCCGTTGGAACCTGATCGGATGAGGCACGGATATCAGCTACTACTAAAATCCCTCTTGCTCAAGCTGAACGTCTCATATAGTATTTTTTCGAAATACAAACAATGTTGTGCGTTGTCCCTATCTGTGCGCAGAAAGTACGGAAAGGTAATGGTTAACAGTTTCATTATTATCGAACCACTTATTTAAGAAACATGATGCCATTTGAGTAATCGTTAAAACATTCCAACAATAAAATGCTTACAAAAACATGAGAGCCAGTCATCGTAATGTACGATTCGTATAATTAAACGTACCCACTCCTGGGATGACGTCAGCCTGTGCTTGGTATTCCGTGATTGTAGCGCTGGCTACAACGGAATACAATACAACCGCAGTGACAGTAGCTAGAGGCATAGTACTGTTTTCCAGAACATAAACATGAGCTAAATTTTTCATTTTCTCTTATCACAAAAATAAATTCAGAGGACAGTTAATAAGTTCAACTTATTGAGCTGTGACTGTGAAGAACGAATGTTGCATTCCATACGATCAATGCCTCACTTGGAACGGTGGATCAATCTCTACTGTGAATACAGAGTAGCTGCATTTTGTATTCTGTGTCTGCAAGTAGCGGAGATACGGCCCGCTTGCCGCCTGCTCGTGAACAAGCCGGCATTTAGGACATTTATGTATACTTGTGTCTTCAAACAATGATATATATTATCAGGAATTTTATCAAGAATTAAATTTGTGTGATCGGATACTATTGAGGCAGAAGGCAATTATATACAGCTATGCTAACTGTGAATTGAATTTATTTTTTAATACGATCGAACGAGCAATTGTTTTCTACACGTTATTCACGTTTACTCGTTTAATAAATGGTATCCCAGACAGATAACAGACTATAGGAAGTCTAATGTTAAACAGGAATATTTGCCATGATAGTATTACTGCTTCCTGATATTTGGTAAAGGACTGAGGAAGAGTGTAGACCGTTTTGTCTCCCAATATTATCCACTCGCAAAGACTTCAGTTTATCTCGTGATCATGGCGCATGCAACTGTGTCGAAATATCGGGAAAAAGTAAAACTCACAAATCATGGTAAATATTCCGTTTTGAGTGGAAATGATGTTCAAAACTATGATAGTTACAGAAGTTATTTAGGTAGTCTGTTTCTGACATTTCATGCTCTTGGTACTATCCGCAAAAAGGTGCAATTGACCCAAAAATGTTTAGTCTCAACCATTATCCTCAATGATCCTTGGTCTGTTGGTCTTGGAATGTTTTTTATCAGCACAAGGAACAATAATAAACTAAGTTAGACGGACTCAACCTACAAAACTATAAATATAACAAAATATGTTAGATATACTTCTTCACGTAAATTTTAACGCATGGGTAAATCGGAGGGAGCAAGAGGTCGTATTTAACTCATTCACTGCCACCACGATTTTCTTGAAGTTTATCGAGATGCCGCCGTATAAAACCGCGGACACGCTAGGCGTGCTCGCGGCATTGCTTGGAAAAATAGATTTTAGTAAGTAAATTTTTTATAACGTAATTTAAGGTTCTCAAACTTTTTTTACTAAAATTCCCATGCATAAATGAATAAAGTTTTATTGTGAACTGTAACATTGGCATTGTTAACAGTGCAAGTACATTTGTTTTAATAATATATTGAGTGACAAGCATATTTAAACATATTTTCAGTCTTATATGAGTGAATTCATCTAAATTATTAAACCGATAAAAAGCTTTGAACTGCAGAAAGTTTGTTTACGTTATTTATCTCGTATTATCGTAATGTTCGTTGATTGGCCTTACCTAATTACATAAGTATGAATTAAATTCAAAATATTCAAATGAAATAAATTGATTTCTTATCTTTTTTTCAGGAAAAGTTAAATTTATACCGGAAACGGAAGATATTAATGATGACAAAATGTTTAGCGAGACAAACGAACAGCAATTGATTTTTATATAATAGAGATTTATTTATTTATTTATTTATTTATAAACATGTACCTCTATCCTTACAGGCAGCCCCAATGCGATAGAGTACCTTATATTCTAGTCTAGCCTAGTCTTAATAAGTATTAATATTAAAAATTATACAATCATTTACATTCATCATTTAAGAGATACCCAAAAACAAGATAATTTACTTACGTACTACATAAAAACATATATTATAATGTCAAAGTAATTTGATAATGGACTACCATACTTCTAAATTTGTCAACATTAATTAAATTTGCTAAATAAAATCGGATTAAAAGTCATAGCCATTTGAATATACAATAAAATTACATTTAAAAGTCACATCACAATGTCAATAATCAATACTAACTAATTTTAAAAAACTACTTGTCATAACATAAAATAAAAAACAAAGCCTTTTGGAATTCGCTCCGTGAACAGTAAAAAATATCTATTCTATCGGCAATCTGATTGAGCGTGCGGATGCTGCGCGTCATAGGTGCCTTGTCCAGCAGGTTGGTTCGCCCTTTTGGTACTGCCAATAGGGCGGGACGCCTTCGTTTGTGCACAAAGTCTGCGGGCACATTCAGCCGCATTTCTTCCAAAATACCTGGATGAGCGATCACCCCTCTCAAAACCTTAAACAAATGTAGAGCAAGCGCTGCATCTCTCCTTACTTCTAGCTTGTTGTGTCCAACCATGCCTATAATAAACAAGGTTGGATACATCAAAGGGTAGAAGGGGTATATACCGTACACCTTCAGGTATAGAAATCTAGTGAACTTATTTTGTATACGCTCTACCATTTGGCTGTACTTGGTTTCGTGCGGAGCCCATATTGCTGCATTGAACTCCAAATGGCTTCTTACCAAAGCATTATAGAGTGCTTTTACTGCTTGCAGGTTTTTGAAGCTGTTTGCCTGACGGAGTACAAATCCTAAAGTTTTAAAGGCCTTCTTGCAGATGTTGACCACCTGCACCCGGAATTGTAGCTTATCGTCCAGACGAACCCCTAAATCCCTTACCGAGTTGACTCTCTTTAGCTGAGTACCCCTCAACTGGTAGTCGTGGTAGAGTGGTGTCTTAGCTCGACTGAAAGTTATTATGGAGCATTTGCTGTTATTGAACTGGAGTTCATTTGCCCTACTCCACTCTACCACTCTGTCCACGTCCCGCTGAAGGCGTACACAGTCATTTTCGTTCTTGATGGGCAAGAGTAACTTAAGGTCGTCAGCGAACAACAAGCATTTGGCCTCTTTGACGACAGACGGCAGGTCATTTATCATTATTAAAAACTCTAGCGGCCCCAGATTACTTCCCTGACTCACGCCGGTTATAGTATAGTAAGCCTCTGATCTGTATCCCGCGTAGTCGACATACTGCCGCCGGTCCTTCATATAGCTCGCGAAGAACTGCAGTAGTTTGGTGGTAGATAATTTTACTGTACGTGTGTATGTCACTGTGTGTGTATGTATAATTATATAAAGATATACATCGGATAGGTACGTTTTTTTTTCATTGATGGCGTATGGAGTTGTATAAGCGACTTCATATAAGTAGTATATCAGTCATGTGGTACCCATAACACAAGCTCTGCTTACTTTGGGGCCAGATGGTGCTGTGTGAAATGTCCGGCATTATTTATTTATTTATTATTTATTCATACATGACACAGTACTGTATACGGTAAAAACAACGGTCCGATAAATTATGACATTCCGTTTTGTCATCAAATACTGGTTAAAAATCTCATATCGCAAGCTTATAACTCTGAAATTAGCGAAGCGTTTAATAGAATAAAAAAGTTTGGAACCTAAGGGTAGCTTCAGTAAGTGAACACACCTAGCGTGTTCTCGGCACTACAAAATACCTATTTTTCGTAAAAAAAATCTAACTAGTTCTTTTAGGGAACCGCTTCAATATGCCATAGCCTATCCTTTAAAAATGATGCACTAAAAATTTGAACAGAAAATCTGGCCTAGTTTTGGAAATATAACCGAAACATTCAAAACACGCCTGGCGTGTTCTTGGCGTAGAGACTTAGATTAGCCTGAACACGCGAGGCGTGTCAGTGGCAGTGAATGTGTTAAACGCACGATATCTTCAGAGCCATGTGATTCACGGCTGCTCTGCGAGGTTTTTATAATTAAGGCCATTGTATGCCTAATAGATCCAGCGATCAAACGGTAATTTATTAGCTATCCGATCCGACAAACTTTATTATTTGCTCCTACTCATAACCAATTCAATAGTTCGTCCCGAGCGTACGGTACACTCCCTTGGTTTATTCAAGTTATTAATGGTCACGCACTATGCCTGCTCAGAGGGGAGACAACGTAAGGTGCATTTTTTACTCGTTCCGACATAAATTAATATGAGGGCGGAAGGGAATAATCTGATCTAGCAGGTGCATTATTTACTTGTTTATGGGGAAACAGTTTTAGTATTTCTTTTATATTATTCTAGATAATAAATCTCGTAACGTAGTTACAAGAACACACAAGAACAAACAAAGTATGAAGTTAATTGAGCATTGCTGTCATCAGAAAGCAGAAACATGGCGGTGAAAGCAAAATGTCGAAGAGTTATTTACTTTTTCTACAACATCATAAATCTCGCAACTTTTACATACATCTTCAAAGAAAAACTTTTAAGTTAATGTTTTTATCATCGTTCAGTTAACAACGTGCTCTGCAGTTTCTGAAATTTCATATAAACACAAATACCTGGCCATAAACTGATTTCCGCAGGGTGCGTATTTATAGCCTATTTTTACGATCTCAGTTGAGCGGCTGCAGTGAACAGTTCTGGGAAACTCGGTGGATATTGTCTATAATAAGAATAATTACGATTCGACGATGGATAAATTGCACGGTCTTTATTTTTGGTAGGTTGAGCATTGAAAAGAGCTTCTTGAAATGTTGTTGATACTATTCTCCTTGAGAATTATCGTTGTTCTTTAGTTGACAAACTTATAAAAGACCTTGTGTAAGTCGACTCGATCATAATACAAAAGTGTATTTTTTATATTTCTCAACCCAACGCACTTATTATAAGAAAAATAATAGAGACGCAGTGACCGTGCTTGGTAAATAAAGGTGGCCAAGTCATAGGATGTGAGTCACGGCGTCATTCGCAAAGGATTGCGCAGTAATGAGAATGGGAATCGGACTTGCGGTCATAGAGGCCTGATTTCGCGATAACAGCCTCTATTTTAAGGGCTGCAGAGATTACTTTGCGCCAAGCATTAGATAAAATAATTAGGGACGAAGCAGACAAATCACAAAACGACTGCGTTTGTCTTCAAATTGCTTTGTGATTACTTTCCCTGAAATGAGGGCCTTGGGCTCTTCTTGATGTTATCTTGTAGTATGGCGTGCAATATTGCAATAAGGAAAACGTACGTACTCCTACGACGTTTCAGTATCAGAAATTTTGTTTTAGAAGCAAAATAGCAGATTCTCGCTTGTATTATCAGAAAATCATTGTTAGGGCTTGCACCAAATTGACTTAGTCTCATCATGCTTCAAGATGGTTTAGTTAAGATAAAGTTTGTGAACTTTTAGATATGTCAGTTCTGCTGGAATAATGTAACTCGAACCACACTATCTCATATACTGCGATGTAGAGTTATAGTTATAGAGCTAGCTACTAGCGTCATCGTCTAGTTATAAGATAGCTACAAGAGTATCAGTTAACCGCAGCCTGTAACTGGACACCTAACAGCTCCTACTGTCATGTGGTGAACGAACGCACCTAATGTTATGGTAAGAAACGTTTTGTGACGGTGTTAAATGGCCTGCACTACTATTGCGTTAGCAAAATGGCATGATGCAACTGATTCATTTTCATTAAACAATTATAGCAATCATACGTTCTCCTAGGTTACGGTAACCATCAGCCAACAGATGAGCCGTGTGTTGCCGTCACGGTTATTGTTGCTGGCTGGCTCGAAGCCCGAGGACTGGGACTAATCAGCGGAATTCCCAGCAGAGGATTCAAAAATAATGAGGTAATATTATAAGTAATCTCATTGGCGATGTAGGTCAGCTTTTGTTAATAATAATAGGCAATTTTGTTCTCATTGCAGTAACAAAATTTCTATCTCCCAATTAAATACCATTTACATCTATTTCCTAATTTTGTATACAAATGAGGAAAAAATTAATACCAGATTAGTATGAACGACAAGTAACTTGTTTTAATATTATTTCTCCGGTGGACTGTCCTAAAATAATCAGACTGTCTGTCTCATTAGTAGCGTATACATTACATTATATATTATCACCTCGCAAATGTACAGAAACGCCGGAACGAGCCGTAACAATAAATTGGGCCCGCTGAATGAAAGCATGCCATAAAAAGCTAAGAGATAACTTGTCAGCCCGCATTGTGCAGTTGAATCAGTAAATCTTTATGAATGTGTTGTATTGGTACAGCACTTTACTTGCATTATATGTATTATGTTCTACGTACGATTTGAAGGACGCGCGTCGCGCAATATAAAGTTGGATGAATAATCCTCAGACAAATTCTAGGATCACTTTATCACCATTGCTCTTGAACCAAACTGTCTTAAACTTAGCAAACCTTGAAATAGATGACGGAGTTGAAATAGATGGAAGTGTAAGCGCCGCCAACGCAAATAACATCCGACGAGCGCACTCGTAGACGGAGCCTGGAGCAAATGTCATAAAGACTGATGATGTCATCAAGGACATGTGAATGTTGTTCAAGTGCCTATTGCCAAGATAATGCCAGCAATTGATAGCTTAGATTAATAAAATTACATGATAAGTAAGACATGATAGCAGTAGGGTATCATGATAGCAGTTCGTTGATATGCACTGGTGTGCCGTTAATGGTTTCTAAAACCTCCTAGCACGCGCACCGTAGACAACGGCATACTCAACGAAAGAGAAAACAAAGGTGACATTTTAATAGGCAAAATGATGTGATACCTCGTCTGCAGGCTTGGTGGGTGTGATGGCGACAGTCTCGTTGAAGCAGAGGCACGCGCAGTAGTGCTTGTTCGCGTCCACGTCCGTCAGAACGGACACGTAGAACCGCGGCTCTGACCGCTCGGTCGACAGCGCCCATCCTTGCGGTTGGCAGAACTGCAACAAATCCAGTCTGTTTTACAGCATATTCATGGTCTTTCCCTGACCTCCTCTGAACTGACTTCCATTGAAGTTATAAGATCCTTTTTCCTTTTAGAAAATTACAGATTTGTTTCGTAGCCGGCTAAGCTATCACAGCTCTATAAACAGAGCATTTTTTTAAGTTGTATTTAGACAATTAATATGATCTTAAACCTAAACACTAACCGAATCGACAACCAGACAATAACACTACTATCTATGACATAATTCGTTAGAAGCTACCATTGTTTTTGTCATTAAAGCGTCCTTCATTCTTTGCGATTCTCGATACGCGGACAAAACTTGGATGCGCAACGGGCTGATAACATCATACGCATAAATAACAGTTTTGGAATATTAGCTTGGGAACTTGTTCATGCCTTTGCTTATTTTGAATTGTCAATTAGATAAAAATCCTTCTAGAGAAGCTAGGATCTAGAGAAGGGCACTTATCTCTATGAAATAATTGTATACAGAAACAAAGATAACGGAGTGACCTTTAACCTAACTATGCGCTTCTCTACAGTCGAGTAGACACATAACAGACATTGTGTTGGAGTTCGGGTTGTATGTTATCACTGCTATGTCTACAACCATAGATAGTAATCATCTGAGTCATACGTGGTATTACAAAGGAATCTGACTTACCCATCCTATTCCTTCGTGGAATGGTGTATCCTCCCAATTTATTTCGGGAAATCGCTGAAGAACAACTCCACTATTCAGACCGCCTCCTGAAACAAATAGATCTTTACTCATACATGTTACTAACCACACCGATATAATGTCAGTCGAGAAAGGGCTTATTGATGGGATGAACCATTGTTATGAAGAGATCGGGCGCCAGATTATTTAACTCGCGACAACTGTCTATATTTACTAACAATATATATATTTTATATTACTAGCTGACCCGTTCGCGACTTCGTCAGCGCGATTTAATATATATATATATCTAAACCATTCTCGAATCCACTTGAACACAAAAAAAAACATTAAAATCGGTCCAGCCGTTTAGGGGAGTTTAATTACAAACACACGCACAGAAGATTAATATTTATAAATAATAGTTAAAAAAAACTAAAAAACACGCATTACTTATATAGAAAACCAAACTAAAAAATAGAAAATAAATTTAAATACTTAAATGTAAGAAAAAAATGTTTTATTAAAAAAAAAAAAAGTGGGGTGCACGGTGTCAATAGTTATAAATATTTCATTGACAGATATAAGAAGGATTATCATTTCGATAATATCTTAAAAAGCACCCCACGCTTTTTTTTAAATAAGACATTTTTTAGTTTGGTTTTCTAAATAAAGCGTGTTTATTAGTTTTTTTTAAACTATTATTTATTTTCTACTTTTTAGTTTTAGGATAATCGGATATATATATTTTTTTTTTTTAAATTATTGCATTGTCATCGGTCTTTGACAGGTGTGCAAAATTTGAATGAAATCTGACCGTTTAAAGTGGGTCAAAATCGCGTCCTAAGGAGTCGGTTACAAACATACAAAACATACATACAAGTGAAGCTAATATAAAGCGTATAAAAAGTATAGATATAGGTAGCATAACAGCCATGTGGTTCCCACATATCACATAGAACAAGCTCTACTTACTTTGGGGCTAGATGATAGTTTGTTAAATGGCTAGCATTATTTACTTATTTATTTCCTAGCAAACTAGCGTGGTTCGCGCGATCACTGCTACCAAATGCATGTTTTGTACGCTAAAGACGTATTTTCGTCTGTAGGCGGGGCAACAGGTAAGTAATAGGCAGCGAGTAGCTTACTTAATAAGAGCTTTTTAAACGACTTGAGATTGATTTCGCAGATATACTTTTACGTAATAATCCTCACCTTTACAGAAAATGGTCAAGAGCCATTTGCAGATAACATTATCCAGTGTAATAAAATACCTACTGGTATGGAAGCTTGTTCCGAAGACGAGCTGTGAAACTGGTCCACGCTATATTTAGCCCAGTAGAAACTAAGTAGGTAGATGGTACATGGCCATATTTAGATAGTGATTTAGTATCGATCGACTGAATTTACATAGATTACGACGAAACTTCTGAATAATTAAGAAGAAGGTGTCTATCATAATACCAAATATTGTTTTAGTTATTTATTTGCGGGTATTTATCGCATTAGTGTGGTGTTTTCTAATGTAATGTGAACGCGAACATTTAAGAATATAAAGATCCTGAAAGGGGTTATTTTCAAAACTGCCCAGTAAGTAAGTACCTATCTAACTCTCTATGAAAGCATAGAGAGTAAGGTAGGTACTTACTAAAGAGTTAGCCGGCGAGTAGGTATAATATCTGCAAATACAGCCGAAACGTCGCGTCGCGTCGTCGGGAATAATTAAAAGGTAAACGCGATAAAATTCCCGTATACTACTAAAACAATATACTTACCTACGAGAATAGCTAAGGTATATTGGTATATATTAAAAACACACACTATTGTCATTTAAATGACAAGGAGAGAGCATACTTAAGCGCCACTCTAGCTAATTAAGTGATTATAGGATACAGGTTACATCTATGTCCATAGAGTTGAATACCGTAGTATGAACGATGTAAATCACGCCTGCCAAACGCTTTTAAGCTTAAAAACCCTGGTTAATAAGGTCGTAATGTAGGCGTTACGTTTTTGGCTGTAGCTGGGAGCTTAGATAATTAACGCATAGTTAAGCATGAGCATGTTCCGTGAATAGTTTTGTGTTCCAGATTAGAGGGAATGAAGGCAGCCTTGACACGGCCGAGCAAGTGGACAGGACAGATATACCTAGGTACCTAGTACCTTCTAGTGCTTGTGCTTACCTACCTTATACCTCGTTTAAAGGAACCTTACATTTTTCTTTTCCGTTGTATCAAAAATAAAAAATATCTATTATAAATAGTGCCATAGTAGTACCAAGATAGTAAAATAAATAATTGACCAAACGCGTGTCGAATCACGCACAATGAAGCAGCAATGAAGCAGCATGATTAAATCATTTTGATTTAAATTACGATTTAAATCAAATGTTTTTTCAATAAAAATCAAAATCAACAGAAACAGAAATCAACATAAAAAACAGATTTAGAAATTATAGTTAAGTTAAAGATTAGGGTCGTTTAAATCTGAGAAATCAATATCATTATTATAATATTTGAATAAAAAAAAAGTTATCCAGCCTTTTCGATTCCTAGTCGGTTTCTTAATTTGCTCTGAACAATTCCAAAAGAGGAAAACACTCTTTCCACAGCAGCTGAAGAAGCTATGGCCCCAAACAATTGCTTCACCACTGGTAAAAATGTTGATTGTTCCTCTTCACTAATTATATTTTTCTGTGACATCCACCACTCTAGTGGTGTCACATTTTTTACTATATGTAAGTTTTACTATTCATAATAATAATATGAATAAAAAATAAATCCCTTTTGCTTGACATTCACATGTTGCCGCGCTGTGTCCGCGCACTCCCTTAAAGGCGCGTTTCGCTTCACGCAAAAATATAGTTAAATTAAATAATAAAATTAAAAAATCCAAAAAATCGTGATTAATTATGTTTTTTTTTTAATCATGCTTTATTTGATTTTTTCAATAAATCATGATTTTTTTCCAACCCTGCAATGAAGGCCCCTGCAGTCAGTAATCACTAGTGGTCCCAAGCCAATTCAACACCAACTAAGTAATTTAGAATTTAATAAAGTCTAAAGATTAAGAGAGGTTATATGGCATTATCCATATTAAATTTTACTTATCCAAACTAATAATATTTAAAGATAATAAATTAGTTATTCTGTATGTTTGGTTGTTTGTGATGGATAAACTAAGAAACGACTACGTGGATTTTTAAAATAATTTCACCGTGCGAAACTAGAGAGCGTAAAAAAACCTACTTAAAAACACAGATATCCCTACCCAAATCGCAATAATGTAACCCAAGGTATCATACATTTGTCTGTAAAAGACATTATTTGGTTTGCACTGCGAAAACTATGAATGATACATAAAATAATGTACTACATGTTTACGAGTATACCTATACCTACCTAGTATTCACAATTACCTAAAAACAAGCCCGCGAGGCTATAATTACTTATGTTCAACTTATTTATTTATTTATTCATTTAACAATATAAGTACATCGTATTTGAATATATTACATTAAACTGGTCTAAAATTACACAAAAAAAAAAATAGATTTGAAAATAACAAACAATAAATAGTCCATTGAAAAGTTACATTTGGGTATGCATTTGTCAGAGGACGCAATTTTATTTTTTTAATGTGTAGGGGGGGTCAGTAGAAGCTTAAGTTCAAGTTTGTGGGGTCGGCACCCTTGTCCCCCGGCCGCCATCTTGGAAAAGGGGGTGCAAAGGGTTTTCGCGCTGTATCTCGTAAACTAGTTACCTTACAGAAAATTTAATCAAACATAAAATGTAGCAAATTAAATTTCCTACAATTTTATTTCTATTACTTTTTATCGTCAAGTGACCAACAAAAAAGTTATAAACAAAAATAAATGAAAATTTTGTTTGTTTGTTCTAGGTTTTACAGCGCTCCAAACTTAAACGGATTCTCGAATGCTCATAGGGATGCAATAAAAACTAAAAATTAGGCTTACTTTTCTATCTATATTTTTTTTATTCATACAATTTATTATGATCTTAACATTCCTATGCTATTATTGAACTATGTTTGACCCTTTTACCCACCACCTATGAGGTATAACATGGGCAAAGTCAAATTTATAAAAATTTTGCAGAAGCATCCAGAGTTAGCAAGTGGAACTAAATTATTTATGAGTGAGAAAGTCGAGTCATCGTTACTCAGTGTTGTTGGCGAACGTTTTTTCGTCTTTTTATATGGCGGAAATAAAGACGATACTCTAGACACTCTGCGATACAAACGATTTGCTAAGACAGTGACAAAAAATGCATTAAAAAATGCATTAAATTTTTATAAATTTGACTTTGCCCATGTTATACCTCATAGGTGGTGGGTAAAAGGGTCAAACATAGTTCAATAATAGCATAGGAATGTTAAGATCATAATAAATTGTATGAATAAAAAAAATATAGATAGAAAAGTAAGCCTAATTTTTAGTTTTTATTGCATCCCTATGAGCATTCGAGAATCCGTTTAAGTTTGGAGCGCTGTAAAACCTAGAACAAACAAACAAAATTTTCATTTATTTTTGTTTATAACTTTTTTGTTGGTCACTTGACGATAAAAAGTAATAGAAATAAAATTGTAGGAAATTTAATTTGCTACATTTTATGTTTGATTAAATTTTCTGTAAGGTAACTAGTTTACGAGATACAGCGCGAAAACCCTTTGCACCCCCTTTTCCAAGATGGCGGCCGGGGGACAAGGGTGCCGACCCCACAAACTTGAACTTAAGCTTCTACTGACCCCCCCTACACATTAAAAAAATAAAATTGCGTCCTCTGACAAATGCACACTAAGGCCTAAAAAATGTAACATTTTAATGGACTAAAAATACAATTAAATTAAGGAAAATAAAAATAAATATTAATGTTATATACTTACTTAGTTAAATTTTAATAACAACTACAATTGGAGTTCGTCCACGGTATAAAAGCACCCTTCCAGCAAGAGCTTTTTAAGCTTATTTTTAAATATACTTGGGCTATTAATAGTTTTCAACTCAACAGGCAGAGAGTTGTATATTCTAACCGCTTGAATTGACACCCATGCTTAACAACTTCTAACCTCGGACATTGAGGGTTCTCTAAATCTTTACTTCTGGTTTCTAACCTTAGTGCTCTTTGTTCTGGTGATTCATATTTAGAGGGATGCCGTACAATATCCATGACAGTTATTGACATTGACAAATTAGTCAATCAAACCCGTGTCGAAGATGATGACATTGGTATCATGACAATCCTTATAGTTTATAGTACCTATATTGTCAATTCCTTAATAAATGATTCGACGGTTATAAAAACGCTAAAAGTAGCGAACAGCCCTACGCGAAGATAGACGCGTAGTAGGTAGTTTGTAATATTTATTTTATTTATTATTTAAAACTTTAAAACGCTCTATAATAAATAGCCGCCGACGCGACGCCCAAACAAGTTAAAATACATAAGTCAATATTTTAAATCTGTAAGCCGTAGACTTGAACTTGTATACTTCACATTAAAATTACAACTCTAAATAGCACCCGTGCGAAATTAGGGAGGTTCGCTAGTAATCTAATTAAGACTTAATTAAGTACTAGCCGATATAATTTTCCTCAAAAACTCATAATTACACTACTATTTTGAATATACCCCCCCGGTACCCCCTAAACAGCGGTTTAGCCGGTAAGGGGAAACTGAACTCATGAAAAATTACTTATATATTAAAAGCTTAATATTTACCTACTTATTTATCAAACGATATCTGTATCGAAAAACTGTTCAGGAAACCTAATATCTTTGAATGACATCAACACGACATGAAAAACATAATAATAATAAATCAACCTCTTTTAAGTACTTACAATAAGTATTTTATTTTCAATATTATTATTTCATAACTTTGTTGGGCCACTTATTGTATTGCCGTGACTGACTGACTGACTGACTGACTGAATGACTGACTGACTGAATGACTGACTGATAGATAGACGGACTTGGCGAAACCATAGGGTTTCTTGTAGACTTAGGATTGAGTAAGAGTTTGGCTTTCCCATTCGTTAGGTAGTGTGGTATTCTATATGGTTGTATTGTTCCTGAGGTCAATGTTCGAAAAACAAGTGTGTTTGTATGTAGGTAGAAGATAAGCAAAAGAAAAGGCGACTCAAAGTTCGGCCGTAAATGTTGAAAATGATCGCGAATGCCAACAGCCGGATTCGATTTAAGAAGGGGCGACGCGAAAGGGGAGATAACGCCTACTATTGAAAGGAAGGTTGATGTCTCAGAATCGCAAAAAGTATAAAGAACCTATAATAAAAGATAGAATAGGAATTGTTTAAGGATATTGTAGGAATTCAAGCACATAAAAAGCCAAATTACATGAATGGTATTACTTAAAACTTACATCTTAAAATGACAAATAATGACAAAGTTAAGTACGATACCTAAGTAATACCAAGTTCAATAGTTTTAAAATAAATAAAATTAGTTTATTTCAGACATCATAAAAAAATATTAAATTTTAGGTCCATAGTATGTTATGTTTTGTTTCTGTAACTGTTTTAAGACCAGCGCGGACTATTTTGTATACCTTTTTAAGGTGTACAATACTGTAGTACATTATTTTGATCTATCTCTACTTCATATAATAATAATAATAATAATTTATAGTTAACAACATAATATCTAAGTAGCCTAACATAATACCTAACAGTAAATCGCTCTTTATGGTTGACACTTTCTTGCCTGGTCGATCTCTAAACATCACCTCGGCATATTTTTCGAAAGTAGCACGACTGAGCGGTTCTGGTCCTGACTTCCTGGCTTCAGTCTTATCTGGAGTTTATTAACAAACCATTATTTATTCAATTAAATCACTAGGAATCACTTTGAATCGTTTTCTCAGATTCTAGGTGCCGGTTCCTCCTTACCGTTCAATAAGAATCCGGAAATAAATTCGTCTGGTCTTAACACTTTTTTGTATGATTCTTGGCAATTTTGTTACCGATGCCGAGTCGAGTTGGATGCAGATTCATCTAAATGTGTCGTCGCTTATTATAGAAGCGTACACATGCCCTTTAAAAGATTTATTAACTTTAACCGTGGGAACAGCGAGGTTATCTTTATTTCACTATATAATAAAATTTATTACAATTGAACAATTTTGTGAACATACATTATATTTACTTAGGGTTCCGTACCTCGAAAGGAAAAAACGGAAGTCTTATAGGATCCATTTGTTGTCCGTCCGTCAGTCTGTCTGTCTGTCAAGACCCCTTTTCTCAGGAACGCGTGGAGGTATCAAGCTGAAATTTATATCAAATACTCAGGTCTACTGTCCCTTAAAGCTGTGAAAAAATCAAACTTCTAAGCCAACGCAATCAAAGGATACAGCCGTTTATGCCGCAAATTTTCGACATTCGCAAGGTAATCAAAACCTACAAAGGTACTTCCCGAGAACTCAGAATCTTGAAATTTGGTACCAAGCAACGTCTTATAGCACAGATAAAGGAAAAAATTGCGAAAACCGTAAATATTTAGATGGATTCATTTTGCAATAAAAATACCATAACTATGACTCTATTGCCGTGATGGGCGAACTTTTACTTATATACATACAGGTTTGTACGGAACCCTCGGTGCGCAAGTCCAACTCGCACTTGGCCGGTTTTTCGATATATATATATATATATACTGACAAGGCACTGGCATGACATTTATTTCCTTAAACTTACTTTTAAGTGATTCTCTTGGGCCAATGATAACATTCTGTGCAATTTATAAAAATTGCACAAACAGCCTTGGACAAGATGAGAACCTCAAGTCGCGTATCATCACATTATTAATGGATGTGGAACGCCTCATTCACCCAATGCAAATGAGGAGTAAAAGTTCTAAAGATGCCAACATCAATTGTATTCTTACAACGGGACCACCTGAATATTGCGCAAACATTGACTTTTTCACGAATTTGATTTTGACGAAGGCTCCATTGAGAACACTTTGAAAGACCACTCAGCTGGATCACGCACGATTATAACTTTTAATGGCTTCTTATGGGACCTAGGAACAATAGTAATTAAATAAATAAGCTACAATGTTTAGCGGTGTTGGTACGCTACGTGGAAATTTAGGTGCATTGCATTAGACTAGGAACCTACTTCAAGGTCATTGGACTGATATTAACTAATGAATGTACTGCTGTACTATACAATTAAATCATAATAACATTCGTCTTATGTTCCTAAACTTAATCATAGGCATAGTTGGTGCTCCTTTTCCAAACATTTTCCATACTTTTCCAAACATTGGCGTTATGAGGGTATATGTATTATTTACTAACAGTTACAGGATAATAATTGTATTGTAGGAAATTAAATGATACTGAAATTATGAATAGTGGGTATATACTTAATAGGTACCTAGTTGATTATTATAAGGTCAAGGAAAAAGGATTAAACTTCTTATTTGTACGTAAAATTGTCATAGGTTTCAGCTTGTACGAGTGTCATACTTTAGACTTGGTGGTCTGTTCAATACTACTCGCACCTATTTCTACTCTATGACTCTACGACTACTGTTTTTTGAGCTTTCGCGGAACTAATTGAATTAGTATAAGTACTTACTTACTATTGTGGAAAAGCTGAAAAAATCTAAAATCCCAAGGGGATGGCGTAGCAAAATAATTGAATACCCGTCGGTGGGAGACGTGACGTGACCAGCAACATAATATGCTTGCCATTATGGCGTCGTAGAGCACTACCTCTGATGAATGCGTAAAGAGAGTGCCGGGATTCTTCCCATCTTTTCTGTTTTTACTTTTTGGCGATTGACACCCTAGTTTGTTTGGCACAATGAACTGACCAATTAAGGTAAAAGCTGTTCGTGACAAAACGCGCGTACAACACGTAACTAGGTACCTAAATAATAAACAAACAAGCCTATTCCAAGCGGTCGACCTTGATATCCACAGAACTACTTGATACCCGTTGATTGACCCGAAAACCGTAGTAAAATGGTGATTTGACGGGAGTTTTATGATGAATTAAATCTCGGCCTGTTGCGGACAATAAACAACAAAACGTAGCAACAAGTCGTAGACAACGAGATCACGTTTCAGTTGCCTAAGAAGGTGAGCGAGTTAAAGGCCGTGCCGATGGTTTTCTACGTTACATAAATAGGTATAATAGTAATAAGTAACTAGTGTTTTTGTGATATGAAATTAAATCTTTAAATACTTAAGCCGCAACGATGAGATTCAAGCACAGCCGTGTGAAGATGAATGGGATACCTACGAACGAACCTCAACCTTACGATCAAAAGGCACTTATTCCATTCAACTTTGGGCACATTTTTAAAGGGACCATGAAAAGATCAATTCATCAATTCATTAATTTGTCACTGTGATAACAGCATGACATGACTAACTAAATATTGCCCGAGATGTGTGAACGTTTACTATACGAGGATAATAGTTGCACATCTACATTTTGTGATTCATTCAGTTTTGTATTTTGTTATTGGCGTAACATAGACGGTGTACATTTGTTGACTATGACTTTCTAGTGTTGCCTAATAAGTGTGGAAGTTCTTTTGAGCGATGACTGCATAATTTCAAGGTGATATCTAATTGCTGTAAACAACACAGATCAGTATTCGGAGATTTATGTTTTTTTTTTTATAAATAGTTTTTATACGCTTTATATTAGCTTCACTTGTATGTATGTTTGTATGTTTGTATGTAACAGACTCCTTAGGACGCGATTTTGACCCTTTACTTTAAACCTACCCCTTGACTTTAAACGGCCAGATTTCATTCAAATTTTGCACACCTGTCAATAGTTTAAAAAAACTAAAAAACACGCTTTATATAGAAAACCAAACTAAAAAATATATAATAAATTTTAATAAATGTACTTAAGTAAGTAAGTAAGAAAAAAATGGTGTGCTTTTTAAGATATTATCGAATTGATAATCCTTCCACCATGCACCCCACGCTTTTTTTTTAATAAAACATTTTTTTCTTACTTACATTTAAGTACTTATTAAAATTTATTTTCTATTTTTTAGCTTGGTTTTCTATATAAAGCGTGTTTTTTAGTTTTTTTAAACTATTATTTATTTAGATAAAGTAAAGTGAGATTTAAGTACTTAACTAGCCCATTGTGTGGCATATCGTTGAATAGGTTTAGTGACAGTCGTGCTTACTTCGAAAGCCTTCACTGTGCTTGGTCTATTTAGTACGGTTCTGAAGTGCAACAAGGAACCTTTACACCAAATTTAGCCATGTCTGTCTGTCTATACGCTCCTAATAAGAACGCAGAATATACCTAGGTATATTCTTGCTCGCAGAATATTACCTAGTGCATGAAATAAAAACAACGAAATACACGTAAAGTGGACTTGCATTCTTTTTATTTTATTGGATTGTTGACAGTTTGTCAGTTTGTGTTTGTCGTACAAAACAGCGTTTTTTACGGGATATGTAATACCTACCTACCTAACCTACCTATGTATGCCTCACTGAAGCATGATAGGTGCTTGCCACACATCCCTTCCTGGCTCCAAATTTGAGCGGAGTTTTAGGTTTTATTCAGTTGGATAGCCTTTCAAAGGTAAGTAAATTATCTGTAACTGCAGCTAGGAGTTTAGTAATAAGGACACGTAAATTACTTTACAATTTAAGCTGGGCGCGTTTTGTCGACACCGCCGCCAAAATAGGTCAATCACATCAATTACTGTCTAACTAACTTTTCTGCAATCTGTGGCAGCTATTAACTTCTGAGGATCAGTAGCCGGGGGTTAGGTACAAGCAACAGAAACCAAGGAATGTAGGTCACTTTTTACTTCATTCAGGTAGATATCAAATTTCTCTAATGGATAGGGGAAATCATCTCTACATCCAGTTGTTTAGCATTCATTGCTGCCTCAAGGCTGAAATAATTTATTACCAATTTGGTAACTATATTGCTGCTGCCCTATTCATTGGAGGAAAACTTCTTCGATGGAGCCGAACCCATGACCGGCCATGGCGTAACTTGCTGTCTTAAAAGCTCACTTTGAGACATCAACGCGGGGCTCTCCCTCTACCACCTACAGGGACGACACAATTTTCTTTGAAATGCGGTTGAACCTGTCGCTCTCGTATAGATAGGCCTTACAAGTCACCAACGTGAGTGCTTAATGACCTCGGACGCTGTTTAAATCATCTTCATATACCTGTAACAGGCTTTAACTAACTACTTATTACCGCTATTTTGAGGGTTGTAAAAATCATATTTATTTCTTCTTCTAAGGTGACTCTTGGTGAGGTGGCAATAAGAGTCAAGTATTATGGTTGGTAGAAGGATGATTTGGTGCTCACAAAATATGCACATGACCTAGGTATTTAGTATTTGATGGTAATATTGTGTTTTCATAGTTATCTAAGAAAAGGTCAGGTAAATTTTATGGAGAGTACATGTTTTACAGACATTAGAATTAGATAGATACAGGTAGCGGCACGGTTTAATAGTGCTGACCTTGGATGCGCTGAAGTCGATTTTGAGATCTGTTTAGAGGCACAATTGACGTGCAACAGCGTTGTTAAACCCCCAGTAGCCTTCCCCCGTCTCACTCTGTTCATGCAGATGCATGAACATGAACATGAACTGTACTTTGGGCTTGAGAGATCTCAAGCCCAAAGTACAGTCGCGCATAATTGTTAATAATACGTTTCATAATAATCTTTCGTTTCATAGTCAGTGTTATGTATTTGACAGCTGATTATTAATTTAAGTATGCAATTATTATTGTAACTTGAGGGTACTTGAAGATTCGAAATGGCGTAAGTATATCTTTTATTGGCGACTACGGTAAATAATTCGCAATTGTATCAAAATGGCATTCAATATGACGAATATTGTGTCGCCGGGACAATTTAACGCTAAAACTGATGTGTGGTGTGATTACAAGGAGCAGTTACTGTGTGCTCTCGACACTGCGGGACTTGTTCGTGGCGAGACAAAAGACGATGAGAAATCGCGTCATTGTTTTTGTCACAGTGTGGAAAGGACACGTACGCTTTAATTGCGTCCCTTGTAGTGCCGGCTCGTCCTATACAAGTGTCGTTTAATGACATTCTATCAGTTTTGGACAAGCTTTATGGACCAGAAGTTAATGAAATTTTACAAGCGGGCAAATTTCATAAACGCGTACAATTGGAGAAGGAAAGCGTGCAAGACTTTGTGTCCGCGATAAGTGCATTATGTGCGAAGTGCAATTTTACGGACATTAAACGCCAATTACGGGACAGACTTGTTTTAGGGGTGCGTGACGAAAGCTTACGTCGGGAATTGTTGAAATCCAAAGGCTTGCTGTACGAGACAGCTTTGCAGATTTGCCTCAACCACCAGGCGACATTTGAGGAGCTGTACCCCGGGCAAAGTCGAGAGGCGACTCGAATCCAGCCCAGTTCGGCTCACACAGCCGAGGGAATGGAAATTGGTAGAATAAAGTCCAATGAATGCAAACATTGTACACGGATACACAAGGCGGGTGAGCGTTGTACGTTTGTGAAGGCGAAGTGTTATAAATGAAGTACGGGCACATCACCAAAGCCTGTGATAAGAAAACAAAAGTACTTATACCAGGTGGAAGACAACGAAGAGCCGTCGGTATCGTTTGGAGGTGAAGACATGATGGGTGTCTATGTGTGCTCGGATAGTTATCGACCTCCAATAAAAGCTAATGTAATTCTGGATGGTGCAAATTTGACGATGGAAGTGGACTCTGGTGCGTCTCGCAGTATCATATCGGAAAAGACTTTAAAAAAGTTGTGGTCAACTCCACCTCCACTACATGGTACATCCGTGAAGCTAGTCACATGGACCAAAGACTCTCTAAAAGTAGTAAGTGTGGCGAACGTGCGTGAGGTCTTGGGCGAGAAAGAGGCTCAATGTGAACTCGTGGATGTGTCTGGGGACGGACCTAGCCTATTAGGTCGCAACTGGTTTGAGTTATTAGATCTACAAATGACTGGCTTGAATTGGACGAATGAAGATTTGGTGCATATAAGGGCCCGGAAATTAAACTTCACCTACGTCCGGATGCAATACCACGGTATCTAATTGCTCGTTCAGTGCCGTTTCCAATAAAGCTGAAAGTGGATGAAGAACTTAATCGGCTGGTAGCAACAGGGGTACTTACCCCAGTTAGACACTCAAGAGTGGGCTACTTCTTTGAGAATAGTGACGAAAGATGATGGTTCTTTACGTATCTGTGGAGACTACCGGTCTACAGTCAACGCTACGATACAAGTAGACAGATACCCGCTTCCAACGTCAGTGGATGCTTTTGTGAACCTAAGTGGAGGCAAAGTTTTCAGTAAACTCGATTTGAAGCAAGCCTACACTCAATTGAAGGTTGAAGAGGAGACAGTTAAGTTGTTAACGCTAAATACACCTAATGACCTTATGAAAATGAATCGCCTTGCATTTGGTGTTAATGCGGCACCATGTATTTTTCAAAGGGTAATGTCATCCGCCCTGGCAGGCATGGATGGCGTGGCATGTCTGCTAGACGTGGCGGTGACGGGCGCGACTCTTGAACAGCATAATCAGAGGCTGCGTCGAGTGATGGGGAAACTGAATGAGACGGGTTTTCGTTTGAATAGCAAGAAATGCATTTTTGCCGCCAATAACATTACGTTTTTGGGACACATGATTGACAGCGAGGGACTTCATCCAGCACTCGCAAAAGTTAAAGAGATACAGGAAAAACCAGCACCGACAAATAAGGAAACATTGAGAGCTTTTCTTGGATTGTATAACTTTTAACAAAAGTTTTTACCAGATAAAGCTACTGTACTGGAGGCCTTGTATCGATTGCTGGAGGCGAAGACGCCATGGATGTGAAGTGAACGCGAACAAAAGGCGTTTGAAAATGCTTATCTCTTATTATTGTCGGATTTAACATTGGTGGGATACGACTTGCACAGAGAGTTACTGCTCATTTGCGATTCATCAGAATACGGAGTGGCCGCTATCATAGTACACGTCATGGATGATGGATCAGAGAGACCAATTATGATGGCCTCGCGTACATTACAGGCACATGAGAGGCAGTATGGTCAGATTGATAAGGAAGCTTTGGCTATCATGTTTGGACTGTTAAAATTTCATGATTTTTTGTTGGGTTGCAGATTCACTATTATTACTGACCATAAGCCATTGGTTGGCTTATTTAATCCATCCAAGCTTATACCTGATTAGATTTCACCAAGAATGCTACGATGGTCTTTGAAGTTAGCTTGCTATGAGTATACAATCAAGCACAGGCCAGGGAAGTCAATTGGTAATGCGGATGTGTTGAGCAGGTGGAGACTGCACTGTCTGCTGGAACAGTAACTGAAAAAAGCCTAAAGGATGTACTGTTGTGAGGAACAACCAGGTGGCTGGAATCTGAGTGCACACAAAATTGCTGCAGAAACAAGAAAAGATGTTTTGCTCCAGAAAGTATATTACCATGTTTTGCATGGTTGGCCAAGTAAGAACACAGACCCAGCCTTGCAGCCGTTTTGGACGAGAAGGGAGGCTCTATCTTATACTAAAGACTGTTTATTATGGAGCAACAGAGTCATAATACCTGCCAAGTTACAAAAACAGATATTAAAAATTTTACATGCCCCTCATGCGGGTAAGTATAGTCCAAACATCTGCAAGAGGCTATGTGTGGTGGGTCCAGATGGATAAACAAATTGAGCAAATGGTGGCTAGTTGTGAGCAGTGTCAGGTAGTAAGAAATAGTCATCCAAGAGATCCACAGGCTTGGGTGATGTCTGAAGAACCTTGGCATCAAATGCATATAGACTTTGCAGGACCATTCCATGGAAAAACGTTTTTTGTGTTGATTGACAGCCACAGTAAATGGATGGAAGCAGAGATCGTTAACACTGTGAGTAGTGGAGCTGTAATAACGGTAATGAGAAGAATTTTTGCTTCACAAGGCTTGCCGGCTGTGGTGGTATCAGACAATAGCAGAGCATTTACTTCTGAAGAATTTAACAACCTCTTGAAGCAGAATGGAATAAAACACTTGTTTGCCCCACCATACCACCCGGCGACCAACGGTCAGATTGAGAGAGCGGTACAGTCTTTTAAAAATAAAATTAGGAAAATGGTAAATTTTAATTTACCATGGAGTGAAATGATGAACAAAGTTCTGTATTATATGCGAACAGTACCAAACAGCAGCACAAACAAAACTCCGGTGGAGATGCTCAACGGCCGAAAGTACAGAACGGCAATGTCCTCACTCCACCCTGACTCCGCCCCGAGCCGCGGCGACTTGCAGCTAGAGGCGGCAGCGCAGCGCGCGCCATACAGAACCTTTATAGTGGATCAACCCGTGCTCATCCACATGTATGGATCTGGAGAGAAGTGGCGGAGAGCCACGGAAGAGATGGTGGAAGGACCTAGTGCATACAGGGTGAGGACGGAAGATGGAAGAGTTACATCGTCGCTATGCTGACCAGATACTGGCAAGAACAGTACGGGCTGAGTCTAGATTGACAGAACCACAGAGCAGTGGTGGATTCAGACTCACAGACATCTGATGAGCCGCTGATTGATATACCACCACCAGAGATGTGGCCTGACATAATTGGCATGCCTAATTGCTCTGATTAAATATGTTATTCTTCATAAACACAGATTGTTAAATTAAGTTCTGAAATGTTTTATTGTTTTGATATATGATATTTAATAATCTTTAGTTTGTACCAATTTATAAAAGGGAGATATGTTATGTATTTGACAGCTGATTATTAATTTATGCAATTATTATTGTAACTTAAAATAAAGCTAGTTTTTGTAATGAACTCGAAATCTTTTAGTCAGAAAGAAACCAATTTAAAACAGGTAAATTTTAGAACCTAATATTTAAAATAAAAATACATAGAAATAAGTAAGTAAAAGAACGTAAAAGTTGAAAGTGAAAAAATATTAAAACTTAAAAACTAGTTTGATATCTGGACAGGTGTGCTCACAGCAGTGTTTATAGGGACAGTCAACCTTGGCGGCTATCATTGCCAGAACAGTGTTAGAGCTGGCCTGCAACCTGCTCATCAGAGACACGGCTTGTTTGTGCATGGTAGTATAAAAACAATGAACCTGCGCCCCTGCAAACACCCCCAAAGTGCTGCAGTAACAGGGCAGTCCCAACACCACCCTAAGTGCATTAAGTATTATACTGGACAAGAATTTTGATTACTTGAAAGTCATATATTTAATGTGGAATATTTGATTGATATATTTTTCACCCACCTGCTACCAAATAACCACTGCATAAACAACTCATAATCATTTTATATGAGAATGTACACTTACGTAAAGCACCCATCCACTTTCGCAGGGGACTATTAAACAGTGACAAGACCTACACCAACTCATTCTTTTACTTTTTACCTTAATTTCTTTGGTTTAGAAGACTATCTTTACTAATAGGCAGCCAGTATAACACCTGTGAGTATGTAGGGTGTCAACATAAAACACTAAGACACTATGTCATTGAACTCTGAGTCACAAACACAATCAGATATAATAGTACCTATAAGTAATACTAAATAATATTGCTGGATATTTCACACAGGATCATCTAGCCCGAAAGTAAGCAGAGCTTATGTTATGGGAACTTCATAACTGATATACTACTTGTATACTTTTTTTTGTATATAAGTACATACATTATATTATACATAAAAAACACCTAGACTTGACATAAGTATTTGCAGATCATACAAATATTTTTTTCCCAGCAAGAATCAAACCCATCTTCTGTATCTCAGGCTGACCTTCACTCACTGAACCACAGAGGTTGTAAAAACCCTGTTATCCAAACTAGTGCACACTTAGCTCTGAAACTATACCTTAGCCAGTTGGAGATTTTTCGAGGAACCTGCATCCTTGCTACTTTGATTTTATTGTAATACCTATATGGAAAATGTTCTGAGTAGCATTGGAAAAATAAGTATTAATGAGGCTGGGTAGGTTTATTGGTTTGTCTTCATATCAATACGCAATTAGTCATTATCTACCTACAGTTCTTCACTTCTGCGTTGAGTTAATCATTAGTTATCTCGGCGCTACGCATAAATAAATAGAACCGTTAAAACTGGTTGATACAAAATCTTGTTAGACTTTGAAAACTACTTACTTTCCTTCTCGTGGTCGAATCCCACTATAACGAAATAGTCCACAAGTCTGGACATGGCAATCCTAGGGCCGCATTCGTCAGCAAACACCACAATAACACTTGATAATCAAATTATCTGCATTTGCACATATTTAGCACAGAAATTCACAAGTTTACACATTTTGGATCCCATGCACCGGACACTCCGAAATCAAATCGTGAAACAGGTTCAATTCGCACACGTTACACTCTCCGGAATGTAAACAACACTTTCATTTATCGCGATCCGTAGAATTTTAGCTTCACTTCAGTAGGCTACAGATATTTTTTGATGAGGTTATGACTCCACTGATATTTCATGAAAGTATTGGTAATCCTATCAATAAATAGATTAAAAAAGCAATTTAATAATCCTAGGCTTATATGTAGCTAACACGTTATATTATATTCAACGCGATTTTATTAGATAAAATAAAAATAATTTCGTCAGTCAGTACAACCGAACCACAAACTAAAGGATGCTAACGCATCAGACGGGGCACTCCCATAGACGAAATCCTGTCCAATACCTGTTCACCTTATCCCATATGACAGATAACTTTTTTATTTTGAATGAACCTTTTAGCATCAGCAAGGTATTCATTATACCGAGTATATTTTTTTTGCTTGCTTGCATACAATTGCTTACTATTTTAAAATATTTTATTGATCTACAAAGGAAAGACCCTGATAATCATAATAAACACATTGATTATACAATTAGACATTTATTTACAGAAATATACCGAATAATACACAATAATACAAAATACAAGTCAAACAGTTGAGCTATCTAAATTGCGTAAAACAATCTATAGATAGCCAAACTGGTCCAGAAAATTTGATTATTTCACGGAAGCGGCCTTGAATTCAAGAAAGAAAGGCATATTTGCATCTTATCAGGTCCTCAGAACCTCCCCACATGCAGCTGTCCTCACCAGCTCTAAAAGAAATCCCAGACTGTAATGGGATGCGGCAAGGGTGTCTACACAAGTAGCATCTCATATCAATGGCCCACCCATCTCTTAAGGGACAAGAGTCATCAGGCTTCTTACCATCATCACTTATCAGACTGTACAAGCCGAGAACAGCTGGTATGTTGATGTTGACATTTGAATTAGGTGTAATCTGCTTTGGAGTAGGTGTGAGCCAAATGTTGTAGTTTCATGGTGTGTAATCACATGATGATCACAGTACTATCTGGAAAAAAAAGAAATTTAAGCACACATAACCAAATGTAATAATGTTGCGTGTTTAACATTCTATGTTGTTTCTATTGGTGTTTCTATGTATAATATGCATGTATTTACAAATAAAGGTATAAGTAAAAAATATTGCTGGACAATGCACACAACATCATCTATTTATGGTGACAAGATGACTGATAGAATACTTATAAGAGTATATTTTTAAATACATACATTTATGATACTTTATAACACCCAGATACAGAACAAACACCTATGCTTTTCACACAATTGTTTATCTTGGGAGGGAATCAAACCCTCAACTTAGAGCACAGAAGGCTACTACCAACTGAGCTGACAGGCCAGTCGATTATGTAGTTTAACAGTCACTTGGTTCCTATAACACAAGCTCTGCTTACATTATCATTATTATTATTATAATTATTATTTAATGATTTTGGTAAGATAAGTAGGTACAATAAGTACTTACTGGTGATTATAGCAGAAGAACACCAATAGACAGACATTTCGGTAACAGCAGATTACGTTGGATAGGCATGTGCTCTCGAGTTGAAGCGAGAAATCTCTTCTAAAAATGCTTTCGACACACAATCATACTGCTTGCGAAGATCTTGAAAACTTCAGGTCTAGAAGTCTTTTATTCCAATCGAAGTCCAGTCCAAGAGTCCAATCTCTCTTTTCGGAAGCATAAAAAAACTGACGTCCTTTCGTTTACTAGCACAGCTCACAACACAGCACTTGTACATTACTGCGAGATTAAATAACAGGTTCAGGAATTGAGAGGATAAATATAAATTACTTCGAGAATTTAAAAATCAACGTCATTTAGCTTTGAAACTACAACAGCTGTTGCTTGTTAGTTTGGTTGGTTGGTTTGTTTGGAATGATTTGATGTCGATAGCAAAATAGGAAACAAACACGCCTTGATCGGGCAGGAAAGAAGTATGAAAGAAGGGGGAGAGGAACTGTTAACTATGTTAGTACTATCGTTCTATATAGACTATAAATCGGCCAGGATTTCAAGTTCAATGATTGCCGGCCATGAACCGAACTGCCAGCCAGCCAGAGCCACTAGGACCATTCGTACGTAGCCATCCATAGCCATAGATAAATTATAATAAGTTAAGCTTAGGAAGAGACGAAGTGGCGGGGGAAACGGGGCACTAGATATTTAGACCTTGTCAAAACAAGGCTACCTCAAATGCCAACGTTACGAAAATCCCAATTCTACCAACATTATAAATAAAATAGATATTTAAAGGCATAATATATTATCATTAAACTAACTGGTCTTGAGCATAAACAACTAAGACAGCACCCCTATTCCTCTAAACTATTCTATTTTTCTATCCCTATTCCTCTACCTTTTTAACTTATTTCTAGTTTTATAGCTCTATACCTACCACTAGCTCATGACGTCACTAAAAGAAAGGGGAGAGCACCTTTGTGGCTGCGCGCCCCGGTCTTGCCCATTGGCTTTCTTTTCTTTGCCGGAGATAATCTTAGTTTAGTTAGCGTGCGAATAAATTTGCGAAAAAAAATATTCGCAATTGTATGCGTAATTTTTCACTGTTATTTAAAAAAATATGAACAATTTTAAACTAGTGTTTCTAGCAGTGTTGAAACCCGTAAGTACCTAGAATTAAAGTATCTTATGAAACGTAAATTAACATTTTCCACGTTTGATTATTGTGTTTAATTAAATATTTCTATCGAGTAGGACAACATTATTTTATACATCTTGGAAATAGAAGCTCGAAAATCTCGCAAGAGGATCCGGTTGCCAGCCTTTCTAAAGGTACTAAAAGAATAGAGTCTAGTAGAAGTTCTAGCTCGTCGTCTAGCTCATCAGACTCGTCTAAAAAACGATTACGCGTTTGTCGCCACAAACACAAGTGAAATTACCGAATTCCGCAAAGCGTTCGAACCTAATACTTCATAATTATAACAGCGTGATGAAACAGTCGATACTTTATCTCTCTTTGCTGTAGACGATTTGAATATATAGTTTTTTATTACGTAATTTAGACGTAATAACAATACTAAAAGAATCAACTGTTTAAGGCTTGATGAGCTTTACCTAGGTGTTCTTAAAAAAAAAAAATTAAAAAAACTGATTAGAGTGAACGCTAGACGCTGGTGGGTCCACATTTAGACAATTCATCGTACCGTGGCTCCGTGACATGTTACGGTACTTGCTACGCTAAATGTGAACCAGGACTGTAACATTTTTAGAGATCGTGTCGTTTTGCCGTGTCTGTCAGTTTTGTGCTCGTATGCGTGGGTTCTAGGCAAACTAAACAGCTAGGCTCACCTAAGTATGAAGATTAAAGTAGGTAGTCTTCTCGTATGTGCCTACCTGACCTTCCGACACTTGTTTAAGTTTTTTTTACATACTGACCTAAACCATCTGTAGCGTAATGTAGTAAGAAAGGTATGTATTTTTTTTAACAATTGTATTTCAAGAGTAGGTAGGTAGGTAGGTACATAGGTAAATGAAAACCTAGCAATCATTATTAAAGTATGTTGGGTACTTGTATGTAGGTATTACGTATACGTACTTACTATTTGAGAATTATTTAAAAACTATATAAGTATTCTATCAGTCATCTAGTCACCATAATACAAGCTATGTATAATATGTATGTAGGTATTTACAAAAAAAAAAGAATATAAGTAGTAGACGTGTGCGCCGGCGCGACGACGCCGCCGAGTGTACCCGGCGCACCGCCACTTTTGTGTGCGGGCGGCTTGTGTTTATTATTTGACGTAAACGTGGAACTAATAATCTGGTCAAAACCTGTATCTTAGGCGGAAAAGATCTAACAGTGTTAACTGAAAGGTAGGTCAAGTGTAGAGCATTGAGGCTGATAGGTGAGTAGCTAATCGCTGAAACGTTCCAGGGTCTCGATCACTATCATACTATAATCGATACTATCTAATTGATATTATAATTGATACAATAATCGATATTATAATCGATACTATAATTGTTACTTTAATCGATAGTATCTAATCGATACTATATAATCGATACTAATTACAACGTATACATCTGTTGTAACGAATACACGCATCAACACACTGATGCAAGTGAAGTGATGCACAGCACTAATAATCCGACGTCAGCGGGGTGCGGGTGGCGGGAGGGCACACCGCAGCGCAGCGACTCGCGCGCCGAGCCGATCCGTGACCAGTGCAGTGACAAAAAATAATTGCCGCGTGTCTGCCACGCGTATCAAAGACGAAACACGCGTAACAAAAACCATCCACATTTATGTTTTTGTTACGCGTAACTGTTACGGCTACGAAGCCACGGTACGTTGAAATATCACAAATGTGGACCCACCTTACGCCATACTGAAACACAAAAACATAACAACTATAACCCGGGTATCGTCAAGCTTGAGGCGAATGAGGAAGTTCAAACATACGATACGCTAAAACATTTTGCTAATGTAGAACTTTCTGAGTTTATGACTTGGTTCAGAGATCAGGGTAGTTTCGACACTGAAATGATCAATGTTATAATCCACAAAATAAACGGTATTTTCACTTCTGGTGAGTTCAGTAAGGTCTCAGCAGATGGACCTGTGTATATGGTACAAATGGTATGTAGCCGGGTTCAAAACCATATAAAAGCGAAAAGACGGTTTTACTAATGTAATTCGAGGTCCCCAGTGGACCAAAGCAAAGATCAAAGCATTTTTGTAAAAATACGGCACGGTTTTTTTGTACCTATCTACTAAGACAATATATTTTTTATTTATTATTTATATATTTAACATTCTAAATAGTACGTGAGTAAACCCCGTGACCGTAATGGTCAGAACTAAAATGTTATAATAGACACTAAAATGTAAAATGAATGGCTCTAGAAGGAAGCTTGTTTTTGACATTGACAACTGAGTCTTATTTCGTCCCTCCTTTGATTTTATAGATTTTTAATATTATCACCGTAATATTTCGTTTATATCAGGTTGGCTCTAGAAGGTAGCTTATTTTTGACATTGACATAACAGTTAGTCTTATTTCGTCCCTCCTTTGTTTTTATTGGCTAATGCTATTTATTTTCCTTGCAATAGGAATAGATAGATAGATACTATAGAATAGATAGGTTCTCTCTCTCTCTTTTGACAGCAAGTCAGCAACAAAACAATGAGAAAAACTATTTTCTGTAATTAGATTTTGATGTTGTAGACTTGTGGCATCACAGAGTATTATTTCTATTGTTATCATTGAAATGAAATTCTATCGCATTTCGCCCCCTTACAATGTCTGAGGATAACAAAGAAATTCCTGGCCTTGTTCAAACAAAAGTGTTTAAAATAATTGTCTTGGGCGATTCTGGTGTTGGCAAAACTTGTCTTACCTACCGATTTTGTGAGAATCAATTCCTGGATAGATCCGAGGCAACGATTGGTGTTGACTTCAGAGAAAGGAATGTAAAAATAAACAATGAGGTTATAAAGGTAAACCCACATTTTCTGCCACATCTAGCTAATTTATAGGTTTAATATATAGGATTAACCCTGAGTCTTATTCAAATAGGTGGGTTTAATTATTTTGTTACCTAAAAGTTTAATCCAAGCTGGTTATAGTCCAATCTCCCTACATAATCTCCTGGCTAAATTATTTTGTTGAAAATATTAGAAAAACTTTGTCAACTAGTAGCTGAAGGATTTACTACACTCGTGAGCAACCGAATCGAATCACCCCTACAAAATTTACAAAGTGTAACTTTTTTCCAAAATGACCTGAGTAATGCATATAGAATATATTTTTTTTTGAAAGCTTGATCTTTAAGCTTCAAAATTACACCATTATTTTGAAAATCTACACAGTATTTTTTTAATTAATCAGTTTTGAATGGAAACACAACAAAAGTGAAGTTAATTTAAGTTAACATAGGGCTAATCAAAATTAAAATAAAACAGAAAATTTATGTTTAATACTCTTCATTTATTTAATCAATATTTGGTGTTGCCTCCTCTAGCTCTAATAACACTTTGAAGGCGGTTTTTCATTGATTTAATAAGTTTTTTAATCAGTTCTTGAGGTAGCCTTTCCCACTCCTCTTCCAGCGCTATCTTTAGCTCTGCGATGCTTGTAGGCGCCGGATTTCTGGCTCGTACCCTCCGTTTGAGTTGGTCCCATACATGCTCAATCGGATTGAGATCAGGACTTAATGCTGGCCAGTCCATGGTCCGAATGCCAACTTCATCCATGAACTGACGAGTGATTCGTGCTGTATGACACCGGGCATTGTCATGCATTAACAGAAAGCCGTCCTCGATGAAGCCTTCATAAGGCAAGACATGATCCAGAAGAATGTCTTCCACATATCGCGCAGCAGTCAGACCGCCTCCTCGGCCTCCACCAGGGATGAAAACGAGCTCCGTTTTTCCTTCCAGCGAAATGCCCGCCCACATCATACACGAACCACCCCCGTAGGACACGGTTTCGGCAAAACAGCACTGCGCAAACCGCTCGCCTGGGCGCCTGTAGACCCGAGCTCTCCTATCACTGCCATGTAGACACACTCTGGTTTCGTCAGTGAACAGGACTGACCGCCATTGCTCAGCACTCCAATTAATGTGTTCGCGAGCAAATTCAAGGCGCGCTTGTCGGTGAGCTGTGGTCAATTTTGGGCCTCTGGCAGGCCGTCTTGGAACGAGGTTAGCTTCTTTTAATCTTCTTCTGATTGTCCATTGACTGACAGACACTCCTCGAACTTCTCTCAGCTGCTGCTGGACAGAAACACCGGTAAGATGGCGGTTTCTGAGACTCGTCGAAACGATAAAACGGTCGTCTCTCTCAGATGTTACCCGGCGCCGACTGGTATCTGGCGTCCTGGAGTAAGAACCAGTCTCTTGGAATCTTCTGTACACCCTAAACACAGCAGATTTACTCAGGTTTAGTCGACGAGCGACTTCTCGCTGGCTGAGATCCTGTTGCAGCAAAGCAACAACTTGAGCGGCTATTTCTGGTGTTGTATCCATAGTGGTTGTGAATCGGCGATCGTAACTTGCGTAGGTGTGTTCAGGTCAACGTCTGATGAGCGACTGATAAGTGTGCACTGCTTGCACGGGGGTTTTATAGGGGGTTGGAACGCGCCCGCACAGCTACTGCACAAAGCGCATTTTTGATGCTTGCACTGATACAGCGCTATTTTAAAAAGAACTGAACAAATTTAAATGATAGTAGTGTTATTTTGAAGCTTAAAGATCAAGCTTTTAAAAAAAAAAATATTCTATATGCATTACTCAGGTCATTTTGGAAAAAAGTTACACTTTGTAAATTTTGTAGGGGTGATTCGATTCGGTTGCTCACGAGTGTAGTAGCTACGAGTACTTTTTAGCTTGATACATAAACTTTAAGAAAATATTGGTTTCGGACCCAATTTAACACCACCTTTTCCAACTTACAGGTGACCAACACACACTTGACCAATTTATATGTCAAATTATTCAGTATTTTATGTTATCACTAATTATACAACCCTATCTCCATTATAGTCAGCTATCAGCCATGTGTCTGCCAGAGAATGTTCTGCATGGGCTAACTATTGTTTTAGTAATTTATTCCCGACAATCATTCCACAACTCATTATGATTATTATGATAATCTTCTTGCATGTCAATGATTAATTAGTTAACATAATTAACATTAACATAACATAAAATTTTTTGAATAAAATAGTCTCACTCCATCGTTGGTGGAATACATTAGGTCATCTCTTGTGCAGGTGTGAGAGAGCAAGGTGCAGATGAGTAGATGTGACAATGTGATGGGAACTCTGCAGTCACATTGGGCACAAGTAGAGTTGCGATAGCCCCATTTGCTCATGCTCTCTGTACAGCCGCCGACTTGGGTCCAGAGTCATTATAATAATGACTTTAATATACCACAGTCTCAAAGTGTTATTTATTAGCTGTAGGTACATGAACACAACAAACTTCTACCCACGGCTTTACATAAGTGGAACCTGCAAAAAGTAACTTTATATGCTATTCTCCACATTGATAACGAGCTACATCCTGATACATTTCAGCACAAAAATAAACATAAAAAAATAAATCTTATTTTATCACTAGTGTGGAACCAGTGCCAGTGTAGTGAAAGAATGAAGTGTGCCCCAATTTATTTTCCTAGGGCTCTTTTTTCCTGCAGTTTTAATCAACCCAAGTGCTAAAACACGTCAATTACAAGTCAAATTTGTATATATCAGAAGTGCAATTTATAAATTATTCTCTAATTCAAATTTAATAAGGACAAAAACAATATAAGAGGATTCATATTTTTACTACAGAAGCAGCCAATTGTGGCAATTCGGTTGGTTATTTCTAAAATTAGGAATTGTCTAAAATATATTTTAGTTAGTCATAGCATTTGTAAAACCTATTTGGTTGGATAGTGCCAAGGAATGCTTAATTAAATTAAATAAAATTAAATTAGGATAAGTTGGTAACAGCAGAATACCAAAGTTTCATTTGACAGTCTAAACCAAATTTTAGCTAAATTTATAAGTTAGGTTGGTGCCAACAGAATTGAGGCCATTGTCTGACTATATAACTATGCATTTAATTTAGCCAGAGTTGATTAATCAAGAGTCTAGACATATTGTAAATAAAAATAGCCTGGTTTTATTTGAAATTCTTTGTATTAAGATAACATTTCCAGCCATGTATGAAGTATATGTAAAAGCAAAAAGATGATTGACCCCGACGTGATTTGAACACGCAACCTTCTGATCTGGAGTCAGACGCGCTACCGTTGCGCCACGGAGTCGGCTGACGGTATTGCCGAAATTACGCACTTAAATAAACGAAACAGAGCGAAATTCGCAACTGTTCTACTTAAAAAATTGTTCAGTTAATTTCACCGAGACATTACTGATTTCGCATGACGTAGGTGTTTTCCGTGTGACATGTGCTTTGTCTTTTATTGGCAAATAAGTATGATATATATCTTCGTAACATAATGTAGTAGCTTACTTCTTTACATAACTGTTGTCATGTTACAGCTGCAGTTATGGGACACCGCTGGCCAAGAGCGGTTCCGGAAGTCAATGGTCCAGCATTACTATAGGAACGTGCACGCTGTCGTCATCGTGTATGACGTCACTAAACCTGATACCTTCCTGGTAAGGCCGTAGGTTTCATAACTTCAACCTCAATATTGAACACATTGTTAACAGTTTTGATTCCACAATAAGATTTTATGTGACCTGTCGTGAGGCGTGTATGAGAAACTACGCGTACCTACTTAGATACCATTACCATTATTTGTCGCGGGAATCGAACCAGCATTTCTACCTCTACACTACCTACTCTTGTGATCAGTATTCATAATAGTAGTCAACCGGTATTTATCGCACATTACCTTTGAATTATTCCCAACGTTTTGGTTTTATAGCTCCTAAGGTCGTGTATTCATATCCGGTAGGGCACCAATGGATCTAAAAATGAATGTGTGCTTTATAAGTACCTACTCTTAAAAGGTCAATGAATACATTATGAGGAAACCAGCATGTCCTATCTTAGAACCTAAAAAGTTCGAAGACGTGTCAAATGCACGAAAGGAGCCTCTGTGGCGCACTTTAATTCACCACACTAGCAAGGGCAGTTTTGCGAACTGCACGCTATACGCGATAAATACCCGCTAACTACTAAAACCATACCACACAGCACACTACTCGCCTACCGCACCCCCTCGAGTTGTTACATTATTCACGATCCTGAAGAAGTTTCAAAATGGTCCATGTGATTTCATCGAATAAAACATTTGATTCCTTACATTCATTTGACATAGTAATTTGGTTCGCGTCACGACTTCGCTAGAATAGTTCCTATAACAAGTGGGACGTGACTGGCCTGTCAGCTCAGTTGGTAGTAGCTCTACCTTGTGCACTGTTGAGGGTTCGATTCCCTCCCAGGATAAACAATTGTGTGAAGAACATAGGTGGTAGTTCTGTGTCTGGCTGTTATAAAGTATCATAAGTATTCTATCAGTCATCTAGTCACCATAATACAAGCTATGCTTAGTTTGGGACTAGATGGTGTTGTGTGCATTGTCCAGCTATATTTATTGATCTCCGCAGTCGATATCGAGTTGGATGCAGGAGGTGGAGGGGCACGGGCTGGCGCGCGCGCCGCGAGTCCTGGTGGGCAACAAGTGCGACTGCGGCACGCCCGAGTCGCGCCGCGCCACCGCCGCCGCACAGCGTCTCGCCGACAAGTACGGCATGCCGGTGCGTACTCTCCACCCGTTACCTACCAGCTACCACCACTACTCACACCCACCGACTAACGCTCGGGCCTCGTTAGACACCTCCAGATCTCTAGGGTGACGAGTCAACAATCCCAAAGGTTGACAAATGTTGCAGGCTTACAGGAATGCTATTCCGATGACAATTAATTTAATTGTTGTTAAGTTCTAGGATGTACCGGTTTCCTTGTGATGTATTCCTTCACTGTTTCACTGTGTTCCAGCGGTAGCAACAATATGAGGCTGATCACGAGGGAATAATTAAAGCAAAATTTACTTCTCCTTTATTAAGTGGCCTTTATGGTCCTTATACAAAGGGAAGCCTATGGTTATTCCAGATCTACATATATCATCCAAATCAATTCAACAATGATGTCACCTGTGCGGCAAACTCACGATTCTGCACTTTTTAATGCTAAACAGCTTAAAATGCTGTGATACATGCTGTGGCAAATTCTTGAATCTCTAGCTCTTAGTCTTTGAGATACGATAGCAGTATATAAGCGAACCTGAGCAATTTTTAATATTGTATCATGGTAAATTCTCGTAGGTGTAGGTCAGACATTTTACAACTGAGTTCCTGAGTTTTAAACGAAAAAATGCCCGCTGCAAACAAGCGAATAATGAACTATTCGTTTTTTTTATTGCAATCTTTTGCAATGTTAGTATATATTTAAATGACCACGGTAAACTAGCGTAATTATTAAATGCACGAGTAATTATTTATTTAATAAAAAAAATAAATAAATTGTCTAATACCAATAAAATACCTATGTAACAAATGTGTAGCTAATACTGGAATAGTTTGAGGCGGAATATCCAGCTCCCAAGATCTTCATGTCAAGCACCTAAAACGAAGAGATAACGCTTATCTACGCAGAGATGCCGATTAAGAAGCCGCAAAAAGTGACAGCCAAACTTTGGCGTTTAACTTTAATATCGAGGCTGTTCTTCAGACTCCTTAACCTGCAGCTGGATTATATTTTACCATGAACCAGCAAATTTTGTTGTATGCTTCTTTAGCTACACTTGCGAGCTTTAAACTGTCAAGACTATTTGTTACAATTTCTATGCAGTGAACTATAAATTGTGGTAATATTCGTATCATTTGAAAGGTAATTTTGTTAACTTTCAAGTTAGATAGATAAATAAAATCTTTATTTGACATAACATTACACAGACACAAAATAAGGTACAAAATTAAATACTAAACTAAACTACTAACACTAAAAGAAAAATACTAAACTTAACTACTAACACTAAAAGAAAAATAAAATACACGAGTTACAACTAACACACAAAGTAGCTAAGAAGCAAGGTAGGTTCAAGGAGGTCTGTGTGGTAGGTATGCCAAAAAGGACCGGTCTCAGCTTATTGTTACTCTACGCCGCCGGTAAGGTGTCGATTTCGGTGAAAAGTAGTGACAATAAATTGATCATCACTTGACGTAGAGTGCATCGCCGTCGCGTCGTCTAGATCCTGTAGGGCGATTATGGAACTCTAATTACAATCAATTTCTATCAGTTTTCATAGATTTTTGTCTCCGGACTAAGTTCCTAGTCTCCCTGAATCTCTTGTACACCTTGGGAGACACAGAACTGGCTTAGGTGAAGCTGTCGAACCGATAAAGATTCATTTACGTTATCGCAAATACTAGTTTTACCTCTATCAACTTTAAAAATTAAAGACGTTTCGTCTGCAAATAAAACTTATCAAAAATATTTTTTACAAAAAAAGGTAAATCGTTAACGTACACAAAGAATAAAAAAGGGCCTAGTATCGAACCCTGAGGTACCCCTATATCAATAATTGATCCTGAAGACCTCACAACCTACGTCTACTTTCTGAACTCTCAATTCAGATTCAGATTCGCGGCTCAATTGGATAGATAACCGGGTTTGTAATGCCATGACTCACCAACTGCAATTGCAGCTGCATCCTGTGACGTCTTCCAGGCGTCATATATATGATTAAGGAGCGCTATACCTGCATCAGCTATTGAACGACCTTTAGTAAATCCGTATCCGTAGCAGGCCGTTAACGTTAAAGTGATATACTAACTGATTTAAAATGATTTTTGCAAAAAAATTACTTAACGCAGGTAATATCGATATCGGTCTATAATTAGCGAGATCACTTTCACTTCCAGACTTAAACATAGGAATGAGTTTACAAGGAAGTTTTTCCCGATCTTATGAAACACATAAGATCGGGAAAAACTTCCTCGTCGATACATCTATTCAAAATATAAGCTAAACATGGTGCAATATCTAAGATAATGACACCCAGCACCTTAGACACTCCCCAAAGATCATCTGTATTTTTCATATTAATTTACTTGAATGCTATTAGAATACTGGCTTCGTTAATATAGCTAAAACTAAACTCATTCTTACATTTAGCAACACTAGATTCTAATTGAACGGAAGCTCTGGAGGGTGAAGAGTTTAACGATTTGGACACAATTTTAGGTATATATATATTTTTTTTTAATAATATCTATGATATCTGAGAATAAACTATCAAATGCATTCGCAACCTCCTGTTGCTTTGTCAAAATTGTACGATTTATATTTAATTTCAACTGTCTATTTCGGGCCTTTGATTTACCTGTTTCATTATTTATTAATTTCCAAGTAGCTTTTATTTCATTTGTTGAATTTTCTACTCTTATTTCAAAAACTGTGATTTAGCCGCATGACAAACTTTTTTGAATACTTTGAGTAATTCTTAACATGTAAAATAAAAACTGGATCATCTAACATTCTCTCTCCGGAAGCATATAATTAGTACAATGTATTTCTACTTAGAAGTAGAAATATCTATAGATAGATACCTGGTGTAGCCCAGTCCGCAAATCTAGTATTTTTTTTTGTTTTGCATATTTTACTCTATGTCAGCGTCTTCTTAAATTATTAAGTTAGACAATGTTGTGAAAAGATCATCTGGATCATCGATGCATGGTTAGAGGGAAACTTTGTGTTCAATTCTACTTTGAAATGTTTTGATGCAGAGTTCTGAGCTTCAACTATACGATCACAAGAAAAGGTGGCGCAGTGACCGTAATGGTCAGAACCAAAATGTTTAGTGCACACTTATGAACTGGTGTACAACTGCAATAAATGTTATCTAGACAAGTGGCTGTTGTTAGTGTCACTCTTGTAGGTTCATCAAAAAGAGGACTTAAATTGAAACACTTAAATAAGTTTAAAAGTCTTTCAGATAATGGATCAATCGGAATATTTATATTAAAATCACCACAAACTATTATGATTTTATCACAAGCTACTTTTTATAGGATTTCAGGAATTTTAACAATTAGTTTATTACAATACAATACAATTATTTATTAGTAATTGTATGAAAAAAATATGTTTTTTCTGTTTACGTTCCATGACACAAGGTGAATACTTATTGGTTATGATATCAAAAGAGTTTGATAGCTAACAAATTTACCTTTCAAATGATGTACCACAATCTCTAGTTCATTGGACAGAAAATGTAAAAAATTATCTTAATCAAATCGCGATGAAGCGATTCCAGTTTAAAGCTCGCGAGTGTAGTTAAGAACCACCCAGCAGTTCAAATTATTGACCATGTGTTTTTTGAGTCTAGACACAGTCACATGGAATGTGATTCGATTCATTAGAAAATAGAGCACAAACCAAAAAACACTCCTGTTTATACACCGGATGAAATAAACTCTAATAATGAGGATGCTATTTGATGATACCTCGCCCCTTTGATAATACTACATGCTACACTTTTTACACACTTTTGTACCTTATTTGTAATTTTCAAAAATTTTTTTTATTTAATTTCAAATTGTTTTATTAATTTTCTATATTAGATTCATTTGTTTGCAGTTAAATAAATAAAGGAGCCTCAAAGGCGCACTTTAATCCTGATATCCTAATATGTTGAGTAACAAATGAAATTAATTTGTTTGCTCGAAGTATGGTAGGTATAAGGTTCTTACACACTTGTTGTTGATCGGAATGCAAACATCAATACGGTAACCTTCCATTCTGTTGTTATAATGTGTCCGTTATTTCCAGCTGTTCGAGACGTCGGCTCTGCTAGACGCAGAATGCAACAATGTGGAGGCCATCTTCATGACTCTGGCTCACAAGTTGTACTCCAAACAACCTTTGCGGGTCGCAGCTGTTGAGGTAATATTAGTGGACAATCTACACAACATCCAGCCCTAAACTTAGCAAAGCTTGTACTATGGAGATCAAATGACTAATAGAATACTTATTTTTAAAAACATACATAAGGTACTTTGTAGCATACGGATACAGAACAAACTTCTATGTTCATCACAAATGTTCGTCCTGGGAAAGAATCTAACCCACAAGGCAGAACTACTACTAACTGAGTGGTGAAGTGGTGAGGTCGGTCAATAGAGGAAGGAGAGTGGTAAAAAACAGAGAGCTTTAGATACTTACCTGTCAGTAAAGAGTCCTTAACTCTCGTGACTGAGTAAGTTCACTCGAAGGCTTCTGTCATGGCATAGTCTAGTAGCCAGAAACAACATCTTGACGTCCCCTTAGAAGCCCTCCTAGCATTAAATAACGTATCACGTTCCAGGGTGACCATTCTCACGGCGCGTTCTCGCTGCCACGCAGCAGACGGCCGCCCGCTGCCTCCAACGAACGCTGCAGCTGCGGCTAAGCTTTTAAACCAGTTTACCAACGTATCTACGAGTACATAGTATATTGAAATGTATTTAAACGCTTTGTCAAATTATATGCGAGGCAACTTTTGCACGTCAATGAGAGCTTGATTGCTTTGCCAGACAAAATATTGAGCATTTCAGTTGGAAGGAAATATTTTTTACAACTTTGTTGAAAGGACTTTTGTTCTTCGTATTTGTGAAGCAGCTGTATTTTGAAAAGCGAGCCAAAGTTTTCGGTTGGGCGTGATTCGTGTCCACGGGTTTGATTAAAAGCCGGGAACTAAACCGAGTGACACTAGGAATCGTAGGCGCAATATATTAGAGTCTAGCATCAGTAGGGCGTTTGTCCTCAAGTTCATTAGAAACCCTTTGTTCCTAAAAACGAAGCGCATAAAAACCACTTGTGGTTACAGCCACAGCCTTATTCTTCGATAGCATTCCGTCTAATCTAAACTTAAATAAACTCCAGTCAACTGTGTGAAGGTAAACTTGCAATAAACAGTGGCACTTGGCTGTGTTTTACGCCAGTTTTAACTATAAGAGTAAATAATTATAATTACTGTGCGGTCGTACTATTAATAGAGTATAATGTACTATTGATTATGTATGTATAAGGTTAATTTTAATGTAACTGTGCCAAAATTAATCAATTAGTATTAAGTGAACTCTATAACAATGAGCATTTAAATGGCAGTCTACATAAAATCTATTTATTTTTTACAATAATAAGCATTTTTAAGGGAATATAATTGAAATTCGATTGCTAAGTTACATATAAATGAAAAATTTATTCTGTTTACTTGACTTTTTTTTCCGTATACGACGCCCAGTATGTAAGATCTGTACGACAACTCGGTCGTACAGATCTTACATATTACCTCTTAATTGCGGCTTCACACGCGTGTTACCTGCATAAATTAAATATATGTCTTTCCCCATGATACAATCTATCTTCTTACCAAATTTCATCAACTCAAAGGATCCGCTCAACAGTTTAGCCATTTAGAACAAGTTCGTTTATAACTAGATGCTGCCCGCGGCTTCGCACGCGTGGTACCTACACAAAAAGTAGCCTATGTCCTTCTCTAAGGTCCCATCATCTAATTACCAAAATTCATCAAAATCGGTTCAGCGGCTTAGGCGTGAAAACGTAACAAACAGACAGGAGTTACTTTCACATTTATAATATTAGTACAGATAATAGTATGTTGGGATTCAAAGCTCCGAGATGCTACCATACCAAACCTTGAGACTACAGTCGGTCATGTTTCATCATGTTCATCGAACAAGTGAAAGTGAAAGTAAAACAGGCATAAATCATATCGATGAGCACACATTTGGAAGCCGTGCCATCTACCAATCAGCATTGGGTCTTCCCATGTAGTGGATCTGAAGACCCAACCACTCCCTCTCTAGAGCAGGCCAGCTATTAGATAATACTAGGTACTGTGCTAAATGAAAAACCAAAGCAGTTTTAATGTTTTATTTAATAATATTAATCACTTTAAATCGAACATGGCAGCTATAATAATAATAACCGCCATGATGCAAAATGTCACCTTAATAATGACAATATAATAATTCATCAGTGATAAAAGGTACTTTGACCGTGCGACTGCAGTTTTTCTCATCCAATGTTAACTACTTAAGTACCGCTATATTAAAAACACATCAGAGAGTGAGCAAGTTATAGAACGTGAAGGAACCTGTCAGGCTCAATTTATTACCCACGCATGAGACCAATGTCCAAACATAAGTGAAGCCGATGTCATATTTTATTATATATTTGATAAACACGGGTTTTACTCTCGTATTACGTATTGTCGATTGAGGCACCGACACTCTTTCGATTCATCTAGCTTAGAGAATATATTTTATCAGCGCTCATTTCCGCTCGAGTTTACGGTGAATACTGCTGAAGATTCTCTAGATGAATCGAAACAGTGTCGGTGCTTCCATCGACAAAATAACACGTGAGTAAAGCCCGTGTTTATCAAAATGTAAAGTACAACTCGCGTAAGCCTTTGTAATTCTATAGCTTGCTCACCATTTCTCCGAGTTCACAACTTAGATAAATTTCGAATTTACGAAAACAAAATATCTCTATAACCTACCTATCTATTTATATAATAATTGTTAAACATTTTAGGACAAATTCTAGCGATTATTACTGTACAAATATATTCTATGTGCATGTTAGACTGAGGAAAGTAACAAATGTTATGGTCAAGCTACATATTTGTTTGTCTCCAGCACATTAAACCGATCCAATAGAATAGAATCCTGCTTAGCGTGGATGACATTCAAAACCAAACACGCTTTTTGACGCAGATACGCGCAGAGCCGAAATAAAGAATTTTATGTAGCTTCACCTTCGTATAACTCATAACCACACTACTGGCAAGGTTTTCAAATATTAATAAAAGATTATATATATATCCCAAACTTATTACGTCCATCAACTGAAAATGAAATCTAACTATTTATAGATAAACCAGCTTACCTCAATAACTAAATCTCAACCGTGAAAGTTAACTTGACACAAAAAACGAAAATAAGAATAATACTTCGTGTACTCTAGAAAGTGAATGCATCTTGTTGATGTTAACATTCAATATAACTAAAGTAAGTTTGTATTAGCTACCGACCAACTCTGGCGTCTAGCTAATTTAAGAAATGTCCAAAAAGGAAGACGAGAATAAAGTATGTTATAATTACGCTGAATGCAAACTCAAGGTATCCGAATCACCTCCATTTGCGCCGTAGAAGACATCAAGTAGGCAGTACTGATCACAATAAGTTATACTCGGTGACAGATCAATCACATATATATTCATGCTTTTATTCGATTAAGTGGATTTTAGTTACACAATTTAATATTGAAAAACGTTTGTTGTGTTAGTCAATTAAATATAACTTGTTATTGATATAGCTTTAAAGATCCTAGGGAATAAAAATACACAAAACAATAAACATTATTGTGTAGGTTTGAGTTACACTATAACTAAACTAATATAATTGTAAAATATACAAAAAATTTGGAACTATTTCAGCAAGCTTTGATTTAAGGCGACATTTGATTTCACCAAGTAGTTAAAATGACCACTGTGGCTCGAGAGGCATCGTGCAAGCGGACAGATCGTTACACCTCATCGATCGATTAGATTTTTGTGCGATTTTTACAAAACAAGACGATCGATTGAGTGATTATTTAAATATTGAAAGAAGACGATATATTCCACGCATATTTATTGATATTTGTAACAGGATTGTTGTAATAGTCAAAATATGTAGTTAAAATGGTAGATCGCGATAAAAACTCTTTAAATAACAATAAATATGAGACTTTCTCGAATCGTGTACCAAATGATACTGACCATGACAAATCCAGTGAATCACAACACAAAGAACGCGTTTCTACGTTCACGACTGGTTCTCTAAGTCGCCATATCCATCCTTCAATGGTCGCCAAAATACCTCAGTCGCGGCAAAAGAGAGTTCGCTTCTAACGTGCCCGCTAGCCACGGCTCCGGCGGCAGCGGGGACTGCATCTCTGTACAGAAGGCGACCTCTCGACTCGACCTCAGATCACCTGCAAAACTCATTCTAGTTGTTTTCAAACGATCTCATTTTGACACCAAGTCTAGTGCATAACGCGGCTGATTTGCACCAATTTTACATTAATGTTGAAGAAAGCCAAAGAATTCGGAATAGAAAGCCTAAAAATTGTATACATCGATGATGTTTTCGTGCACTTCGACACCTCGCTGTCTCATTGGAGCGGTGCGTGTATTTGGCCTACCCATATTATATATATACAAAATACATCTACTTTCCACTAAAAATGTATTATAGGCTCAAATTTCATTCAATGAAGTCGGTTTTCTTTTTAGTTTTTAAAACGTAATTATAATAAGATAGATTACTTTTACGTACGTTCGGAATCTTAGACCAAATAAATATAAGGACGGAGGTGACGCAAACAACTAAAGTTAAGCTTCAAAACTGTACTCCTCGATGTAAACACACGCACACACCCAAATACTGACACGGCATCATGATTACGACACGACATTTTTGCCGGATTATGATTTGGGTGAATGTTGGTGGGTGTATTTACACAGATGAGCACGGTTTTCAGCCTACACTTCGGTTTGTTCGGTTTCACTTTTCACTTCGGTTGAACGCGGCGCTCCGTCTTTATATTTATTCAGTCTGTGGGTTCTATTCAATTGTCAGTAATACAGAAAATAGTACCTCAAAGCTGTCAATGTCAATGTTACGATAGTATCAGGAGGGTAATTCTACTAATTTCTGTTAGCTCGATTGGAATCTAAACGCAGCTGAACAGTTTTTGTATTCTGCTAATGAACGACTCAGTTTATGCTACGTTTACGAACGATCGATCGAATGTTTTCTTTTGTTTCGTCATACAGATGTAAGAATAGGTTTTTGGGTAATTATCGAAACTTAATTAGAGCCGAAACGTAGATGGATCGGAATCGAACGATAACCGTTGTAAATTAACAGAATTACCCTCCCGAATTCCACAATCGCCCGGTCGGAACGGGATCGGGTCCGCTCGGTCGAACTAAAATCCGATCCTTAAAGATCCGTAAATCCGAAGGTGGGTTAGCGGTCCTCAGGCCTTCCGATCCTTAGATCGGACATTAATTGATTTTCAGGTCGATAAATGTACGTGCGCAATGTAGTTTAATGTTTTCACTGCACTGTTTCGAATAAACGAGTGGACCGACCTGGCGCTGCCGGTGCGGACTCGGAGAGCTATCACAAGTTCTGCCAGGCCGTGGCGACGAGCATGTGCGTGTCGACGGCGCGGGCGATGCGCTCCTGGATGCCGTGGCTCAGCCACACCATGCGCAGGGTCTCGTACCGCGTCGGACACAACTGCAGCGGGTTCCCGCGCCGCAAACCCTGCAATACCAACCACCAAATACTCGTTACTCGAGTACGAGTGCCTAGCTTTACTGCCCAAGCTAAATACAACAGATTCGTTCGTGTCAATTTTATAAAAAATATTCACATAGAAATAATACGTTACTGAATGCTGTCTTCAAGTCGATTGAAGCTATCGGTTTCGGTTCTTCTTAAAAGTTGATAAGCTTTGTGGAGATAACTTGAAGGGGCTGTTGACATCGTCACCATATTTGGCTATTTGGCGAGCTCGATTCGCTCTCGACAAGTATTTCTGTCTATACCGAACGGCAATCAGTGTCATAAAATTTGATCCTTCTGCCGTGAACGCCAGATCTTGTCTACTCCTTCCCGTGAGACTACGACTGCAGAGATAGTACACGAGAGACGGGAAAAGAATACGAGAAAAATAATAGTAACATTTAATTTTGCAAGGCTAAGAAAATAGAGTGTTACTATTAATGATTTTTTTTATTCACCTCTGCTGGATATCAAGCCTAAAGTTATGAAACGTGATTCAAAATGGTGTCCACCGACCTCGAGGCAGTCAAGTGGCACATCGCAACGTTTAGAATGGACAAATGACGACCGACTGCGATTTTATCACGATATTTTAACAAAACAATCACTCCACATTCCACTCCACATAGGAAGAAAAGAAGACGGCGCGAGATATTACACACATAGAACTCTGCAGGGTCCACACAAGATCCACTCCCTGTCGACGTTCTACGACACTAGTTCGTGATATGTCACGCGATAAATAATTTGCATAGCATAATTACATGTCTAAAAAGATGTTAAAAATTGTATAAATTCAATGCAATCGATGTATATAGGACAGGATCGTAAACTATATACAATAGCGCGAGGTACGAAGTCAAAGTCAAACCATGTTTATCGCATAATTACATGTCCCTTTACGGGGGTGCAATCGGATATAGTTTACAATAGTGCAATTTTAGAGCCACATCTGTTAGTTTAGACGTTCGGATGCAGAGATGAAGCCGAGGGTGTGGGGGCTTACCTGATCGGTTTCCCCGTAGGAGTCGAGATAGGGCGCCGGCATCTTGGCGCCGCGAGAGGGCGCGGCCAGCAGCACCAGCTCGCAGTCGCGCACGCGCAGGAAGGGGCCCGCGCCCCCCCCGCACCGCGCCGCGTGCGCCATGCCCGCGCCCACCTGCTCCGTCCCACCCGTCCCACCCGCACCGCCCTGTGGGCCGCACGCATCTTATTACTATGCTCAGTTCGGGGCTAGACGGTGTTTTGTGCATTGTCCACTAAATGAAAAGTTTTCTTGAACAGTAGAGATAAAGAAGACTTCGGCGGCTCGGTGGCCGAAGGCCTACTTTAGATGCGAAAGGTTGCGGGTCCGAATTCCACCGCGTGAAAAATGTTTGTGTAATCTGGACGTATTAATCGTTCGTTTTCTATGTATAATATGTATTAGTAGTAATTAAGTGATTTGCACGAGACGAATTTAAAATTAAAAAAATTGCATTTTAAAGTCCGGTATCAAAGCATGTTAAGGAGATTGATCTTAAGGCAGGACACCCTATTTTCTATATGACTTGTGAGAAAACACGGATTGAAGTAATAGAGAAGTAAATCTTATATCAGGTATAAATTTAACCTACAGATTGCAAGTGATGCTGCAGCATCAGGTCAAGGCTACCATGTTCATGCAATAATATTGATGTAACAGGACACTAAATTTTCAATCGATCGGACCGAATCGGTTCTTCTGTTTAAGAGCTACGCTGTCACAGACAGACCCACAGATCCGTAGCTACATACTAAAAACTTATAACACTCCTCTTTTTGTCAGGGCTTAAAAATAGAGATGAGTTGAGCAAAATAGTGATCTTCAAAAAAGCAAATCATCTAAAAAAGCGCTAGGACGAGTTTCTTGTAAATTCTTGGGTTGGGAGGAATTGACACCTACATTCACTTAATATGTTCTAAAGCAATTCTTGTGATTGTATTGAATATAAATATTCTTATCGAGACACCGACATCTTTAGCTAATTATTGAAACGCAAAATATAAATCCACAATTACCTTAGCTATCTCCGCTTGACAGCAGTAGCTCTGCGAGCAGACGATCTGTCCGCAGACAAGGCACATCGTCGGGTTCTTGCTATCCTCTCTCTCGGAGTTGGGGCACGTGAACTCGGAGACAATATTCATCAGCTCCGAGAAGTCCTCCGGCAAGGGGATCAGTCGCGGCGGTCCCTCGGGTTCCATCACCAGCTTCGGATCGATCGAGCCGGTGAACCAGTCGTTGGACAACGACGACCATTCCATCACCTGCTCCCTGCTCAGCGAGTTGTCGATCAGTTCCTTGAAGGTGGTGGGAAAGTCTAGGTATCCGCACATAGTTTCCCACGTGTCTCCGCCGGCCACCGTGAGTTCGGTGGGAGGGGCCACGTCGCTCAGGAAGTAGAAGAACAAGCAGCAGCACCGTAGGAACGTCAGGCATTGGCTTTTAATGTACTCCCATACCGCTTCCGCGTTCATTCCTAGAGAACAATAAGGCTCGTTATATAGTTGGACGGTAAAAGTCTACTCGGTAAAGCGTTTAACGATATATCGGGACAGTAATCGTACAAAACCTACTCTTAGTTTACCCTCGGAAACTGTCCAACTATTTAACTCCAACTCATCTCTATATCCGTAAAAATAATTGCGAGAATCATACAAAATAAGTGTTTTATTTTCTTGCTGGATTCTTCTTGAAACTGAGTTTAGGAAAAACCGACTAGCAAGTACGAGGACGATTCAAAATGGTCCTTGTGATTTATTGAATAAAGAATATATTCATTTGATTTTGAGACTCCATATTTCAATCTTCCATAACAGACGATTGAATTTGGCAACACAACAACTGTCAAAACAAATCAAAAGTCACAGTCAAAAGATACTTTATTAAATACAATCACAAGGATCACTTTGAAACATCTTACATACTAGGTGAATTTAGGTGCCAATTAGACGAACATTTCAACGAGGTTATCGGTTCAATTAATTGACATCGATTCATAGAGTAGACGCCCATCTATCATACTTCATACTCATATACATGATTATAATGTTTCATAATAACCCGTTAACAACTCGGTCGGCGCATTTAATTTTACGACTAAAACTAAGCGCACTGGTGATCTAGTGGCGATGACTCCGCCTCCGATCTCAAGGCTCGGGCTCGAATCCACACCGCAAGTCGGATACCAAACAACATTCTGATCTAAAATTGGATGGGCGGTATTCCAGTACTCTCAAACAATGAAGGAAACCATCCTGAAAAAACCGGCATTTCTTAGAACCTAAAAAGTTTGAAGTCATGCGGCAAGCGCACGAATCTCCGAGGCGCACCTTTAATCCATTCACACCGATTCCAAATAGCCAGCGACGCGATAAAATAAGTTCTATAGGAATGTTCGACAACACGCGAGCGCACTTCAACAACGGAGTCCTCGACTCGCTAACCTTGCACATCGAATCCGAACCGCACTCGACTGAAGATGTCCAAAAAGTCCTCCAAATCCGGCTTCGGCTCCTCCGCCTCCCCGTCGACGCTATCCGTCCGGAAGCGCGACACATCGCCGATCATCATCTGCCGGGTGATCATCGCTCGCAGGCCCTGGACCGCGATCACCCTCGCGAGATGATTCGGTCGCGCCGGCCCGGCGGAGCGACAGAACAGCGAGGGGATCGTCAGCACCAGAGGGACCAGGGTGCCGAACGGCTCGTGGCTCAGCGGGGAGGACCTCTCGAGGACGGTGAGACACCGCAGGGCGTGGTCGGCCAGATAGCGCGGCGCGCTCCAGCAGGCGGGCAGCGCGGCGGCGAGGCGCACGAGGGCCTGCAGCGTGCTGTGCAGCCGCGCTGGAGTGTCGCCCAGCAGGGCTCGCCTCTCGGCGTGCAGCACGCTCTCCGACACCAGCAGCGTGTACGTGGTGGAGCAGTAGAGGGCCGCGCTACTCGCGCAACGGGCCTTGTCGCCGTGCAGCGGCAGGATCTGAACAACGCTCTGTTTCTCATTATAGGCTCGCGGGAATATTCTTATGTCGAACTTATTATTCGCACACCTAAACACTATCCTAGTGTTTAGGTGTGCGCCCTGCGTTTCAGTATATCGATGGATATTGTTAGTGTGGTGTCGTAGTTTGAACGCGAACATTTCCAAATCTGAAAACCAAGTGAGAGCAGTTTCGAAAAACTGGCTGCGCTACACTCCCTAGGCATCCAGTAAGAGTGCAAAAGGTAATACGCAATGAATATCTCGTTCACTACAAAATATGAATTCTGATCAGGAAAGATTAAAAAAAGTTGTAATCACAACACGTTGTTTTCACAGTTTCTATGAGCATTCGATGCTTCTAACTATACCTAAACCGTGAACCGTACATTTGGAAACAAAAACTTTATACGTCTACGCTCTGTTAACGGTACGCTAAAATGGCACTTAAACGCAAGCGTAAGTACACTCTCTTCTCATGCAAGAATATATAAATCTACTTTATAGTTAATCGATGCGTGTTGATCATCAAACGTAACGGAATAACTTGAGTTTAAAACGGTAATGTACGAAACTCATCGCGAAGCAGCATGAGGTATTACATGAGTCGGGTATGAAATGCTAGATACTTGGGTGTAGAAAATCTCCATAAAAGACATATTCTAGATTTCAACTTTTAAAGAAAAGCAATTTAAAATTAGCAAGGAGTGATGGACGGTTACACCAGCTTAATATAACCCTTACCCCTGTAAATTGCTCTATAAGAGTGGCAGTGAGCGGGTTGTAAGGGGGGATCTCGGTGTCGAAGTGTGCCAAGAAGGAAGCGGGCAGCTCGCTCTCGGCGTGTGTGGACATGTACGTTTCCGTTTCCGGCGGAGGCTCCTCCTCCATGCCGGAGGAAGCCGCGCCCACACTGCACAGGAACACTCGAGCCTGCAACATGTCACGGTCACAAATCACCTGCCAATAATGCGTGCGTGCGATGCAATTAATTACATAATTATGTAATTATATAAAATGCTAGACATTTTACACTGTCCTATGTAGCCCTAAAGTAAGCAGAGCTGTTGATATAGGAACCGCGAGTATAGATCATCCCAACATTTGAACCCGCAACTTTCTGCGTGACAGGCGGGCCTACGTCCACTACGCCACAGAGGTCGTCTTACAACTTACAAATACTATTGACTTCCTTACAGTGTTTCTGTATACTATTTCTTAGGCACCAGTGCGGTGAAAGGATAAAGTGCGGAGGAAGGTACGCCCCTGAGGCTTCTTTCACTAGGTACAAGTTTTGGAACTTTTTAGGTTCAACGACATGCCAGTTTTCTCACGATGTTTTCTGTCACCGTTTGAGAGTACTATAGTACTATAGCGCACAAACATTTTTAGAACAGAACAATCTATTGGTGCATGACCAGATTCGAACTCACCTAAGGATCGGAGGGCGGAGCCACTGACACTAAACCACCGGTGCTCTCAACCAAGGTTCATGTTGATTGCAACACATGCTGTCATATAAATAGAAACCAAACGTACGTAATACCACTCCATGGAATAATGCTTATTGCTAATGGAACTAATACACAATGACGGCTCTACTTACAAACGCCTCTCAACTTGAGAACTGCCTAAACACTGCATAAGATTCGCCCTCTCACTATTTGTCACTATTTTAAACTGACAGAAGTTGATAGACGTAGGGGAGATTGTATCTAGAGTTTTATAATAGGCATGCTAGCTTAACCTAGACAGACAAGCATACAGACCTGACAGTGCATCTCCTCGCACATTTCAGTGCATTCGTGGAGAGGCTCCGAATTGACCTGCAACAAGTATACAGTATATGGGCAAAATGATGTGATTTTTTTAACACAAGGCATTTAAATTGAAAGCGAACGCACGTTATACAAATCCATTTAGTAAAGACTGGTTCCAGCTACTGTATTGTTAATCGAAACTGGTAGAAATTAATTGTATCCAAAAATTCGTAGTTGTTATACTGCCTACATCACTAGACTCGCACTCAGAATTCAGAAGATGGAAGATATACAATAATACACACTCATCATCATAATCAGCCTTTAAGAAGTCTACTGCTGAACATAGGCCTCCCCAATAGATTTCCAGGAAGAACGATTTTGAGCCCTCTCCATCCACCGACTTCCCGCGATCTTTACAATGTCGTCAGTCCATCGGGTGGGGGGTCGTCCTACGTTTCGTTTTCCTGTCCTTGGTCGCCATTCGATAACTTTTATTCCCCAACGGTTATCAGTTCCGCGAGCTATATGGCCTGCCCATTGCCACTTCAACTTGCAAATTTTTAGTGCTATGTCGGTGACTTTGGTTCTTCTACAGATTTTTTCGTTGCAGATTTTATCACGTAGTGAAACGTCCAACATAGCTCTCTCCATAGCACGTTGCGCGACTCTGAGCTTGTGTATGAAGCCAAAAGTTAGCGACCAAGTCTCAGTACCATATGTCGTCATATGTCAAGAATACACTAGTCAGCCGCAAAAACTAGTCGGGAGGGCGGCCTTTAAAATGCTTGCTCTGACATGCACATTACATAGTTAGAGAAAGGAAAGAACGAGAGTGATGAGTACTAAATATATAGTATGATTATGATTTCTAATCATTTGATTAGATTATATTATAATATCTATTACATTCTTTATCATAATTTCTATCTCTATATATTATAATCATTATAATATAATAGGTTGGGGAAAAAGTTACTTCGCATTTATTAAGAAAATTCAAAAAAAATTTTAATATGGTTTATTTACATTTAACTAAAGTATGTAGGTACCATTTTGTTCGATAACTTTTTGCCATCTTGTAGGTATCTCCGATAGTCAGAGACGACGCGGCAGACCCAGGAAAAGATAGCGAGACGATCTAGATGCATTCGAGCCAAATTGGCAAACTGTGGCCTTGGAGCGCAAAGAGTGGAAGGTAAAGGGGGAGACCTTTACCCAGCAGTGGGACACTAAAGGTTAAAGAGAGAAGAGAAAAAAAAAGTAGGTAGGGACATGATCCCATTGCTATAGAAATTTTGGGACTTCTGATCAAAATACCGCGACAAGTGGTTTTGGCAGTCCTCTCGTGATGTTAACCTGACACTGCCTAAAGAATTCTGAAGAGACCGAAACAGGTGGAAATCTGAAGGTGCAAGGTCAGGACTATACGGCGGATGCATTAACACCTCCCAGCCAAACTCTCTTAATTTTTGCTGAGTGCCTAAAGATGTGTGAGGTCTACCGTTATCATGATGAAAAACCACACCACTTCTGTTGATTAATTCCGGCCGCTTTCTCTCAACTTCTTGCTTTAATTTCATCATCATCAGTTGTTCGCAGTAGAGTTCAGAATCGATGGTCCTGCCTGGTGGTAACAGCTCATAATGAATAATGGCCTTCAAATCCTACCACACACACAGCATCACCTTGTTGCGAGTTAACCCGGGTTTCGCCACAGTCTGTGAAGCCTGACCGGCCTTTGACCACGACCTTTTCGCACGTTCTTGTCGTACGTGATCCACTTTTCATCACCAGTTATCAGCTTCTTCAAAAATGGGTCGGTTTCATTACGTCGTAATAAGGAATCACAAAAATGAGTACACGGTTCATTAGGTTTGTTTCAGTGAGCTCGTGAGGTACCCAAATATCGAGCTTTTTTGTGTACCCAGTTTTTTCAAATGCGCCAAAACTGTTTTGTGGTCAATTCCCAGTTCTTCAGCTACGTCGTAACTACTGATATGCCGATCTTGCTCTACTTTTTCAAAAATGGCATCCATTTTATCCGTAATAGGGCGACCAGAGCGACGTGATCGCGAGCGATCTTTGACATCAAAATTTTCGAATTGAAGACGTTTAAACCAAATTTGTGCTACTCTCACAGACACTGCACTAGGTCCATAAATATCGCAAATTTTTTTCGAGGCTTGCGATTCATTTTTACCTTTTTTGTAGTAAAATTTTAAAATGTATCGAATTTCTTCATTAGATAGATTCACTCATCTTGACAGTACGAAAAACAAATAAAAATCACACATTTTCCTAATTTGAATTTGGAATTATGTTCTTTAAAATTTAAACTTTTAATGATACCAAAACCAGCCAGATACAAGAAGTATAGCCAAAGAGATTTTATTCCAATTTCATACATACTATAATGCGAAAAGACTTTCCCCAACCTAATATATACATAGATATAAATTATAGATAGAAATTATGATACAGAGATTGATTTCTGTATAGTAAAAGTACCGAGTAAACATAATGACTTTTTGAATGAAGGGTTCTCTCTTATTAAGACCGGACGAGTTTCTCGCCGGATTCTGGAACCGGGGTCAGAAGGAACCGGCACATAGATTCACTAGCACGTAAGAAGCGATTCCGAGCGGTTCTTGCGATTGAAATGAACTGCGATTGATCGTTTAGATGAGATGGATCCCGGAGAGCGGTACCTGATGCTTCATGTCGAGGATAGTGCGCACCGCGCATGCGTACTCCCGCAGAGACAAGGGCGGCGGGGCGGGGGGCGCGGGACGCGGGGGCGCCGCCAGCAGCGGCAGGGCCGTGTTGCAGAGCCGCTCGCACAGCGGACACAGGTACTCCTTCTTCTCCACGTCGAATGCGGCCGGCTGTCGCACGCGGTACGGCCTGCGATCCCAACCGACCTACTTTACACTCTGTACTAGATACACAGTACGATAGCATTCTAATATGGGGCCAATAATATAATCGAGCTATCCTGTATATAATAATATAATCTAATAATATAATCGAACTATCCTGTGTTTTAAGTTTCACTTAATTATTATATATCTAAAGATATTGGTGAACAATCTACCGACCACCACCTAGCGTAACTTGTATTTAGAAACCGATGACCGATATAATAATATAGCACCTGGATCGAACAGACGTGTATGTTCATCACGCAAATGTTTGACTCGAGAGGGAATCGAATCCACAACTTACACCGCAGAAGGCAGAACTTTTACCGACTGAGCTGAGGGGCCAGTCAAATACATATTAATTTATTTAAACAAAAAATTAAAACATTAGAACATCAAATTATTTTTTAAAAGTATAAAACTGTTGGTGCGTTCGCGGCGGCGTATCGGACCTAAACTAATCACTCGCACATACTCTGCACATACAATTGACATTCTCTCTGCAGTCAAATTTATGTGGTAAATAGCTTTTGATTAAGCGCCTCAATAACGCTCGTGGTTTCAATTTAGGGTGATTATACAATCAATGGGCGACCGTCCCGCGGCTCGTCGGTCACTAGTGAGACAACCAGACATCGGTTGCTTTGTATGTATATGCTATTTCTACATACTTGCATAAATTTATCCCGATTCGTCGAGAGGTTACATCGTAAAGATCGTCTGTTACTTGTTATTTGTGTATGTTAGTAGATGGGTACAATATTAATTTAGTCTAATATAATATATAAGTACGCAGAATAATTATAAGGTTTTAAATGACTTTTCTCCTTTTACTTCCTTTTTAACTTCCTCTCAAATATGTAATGACTCCTTCGTGTAACATATCGTCGGATGGGTCTTTTAAACGAGTTAAACAGTCCTTCGATACAGATATTAGGTTGATAAATACAAAGCTTTGAAGTGGCTATTTTTGATCAAGGCCAGTGTTCGTAACGCAGAAGGTCGGTTGCGGGTTCAATTTCCGCCGCGGGACATATGTTCGGACGATTTGCAAGGATCTGTCTCGGGTCCGGATGGTTCCATGTATAATAATGTACGTATTTACAAAACAAAAAAGTATATAAGTAAGATATCAGTTGCGCGATACCCGTAACCACAAGCTCCGCTTACATCGGGAGGATGTATTAATATCCAAAGATAATGTTAGAAGGTGGTAGAAGTAGAAGTAGAAGTAGAAGTAGAAGTAGAAGTAGAAGTAACAGTAACCGTTTGTTCTCCCTGTCCTGCACGCTGTCGACATAGTTCCGCCAGCAGCGCGCGTGCAGCACGTGGCCGCAGCTCGACACGTGGGCGTGCGCCCCCACCCCGGCCGGCAGGTGGGCCGCTCGCCACGCGCCGTGGGCCGCTCCCGTGTCCTCGGGCCCGCGGCGCGACATCACCGTGGACTTCTGCGCGTACGCCACCAGCACCGGCGGCTCGCCTCGCGTCTCCACGCGAGCCTGTCGATTGTACATCTTTATTCATCTATTCTCGTTTCGGGGAGCATGCGCTACTTTCGAGTTCAAGGGATCTCAACTAATTCTGATGATCGATTTGTGATGAGGAATGTTATCGATTAGTTAAATAATCCAAATTCGGGCGCTCGTACATTAATATCGATAAAATATGTACTTGACTTAAAAATGACATAAACTGTAAATTCAAAAGTTTTTGAGGGGCAAGCGGCGCTTACGGGATTCGCGCGCGGTGCGGCGCCGAAAAAATCGCGCTCGGGTGAACGTGCGCTAAGGAGAAGGAAGGTAGCTGTCGGATGGTTCAAAAAGATCAGAGAAGCTGCACTGGAGAGGAACAGATGAAAATAGCTGCATCAGACACGACCAGAAGCTCTTTAATTAAAAGAGGCATAATGTTAACTCAAAACCCCTTTGTTACTGTGGCACATAGATCCATGTTATGCTTTCCGAGTTCTCGTTTTTTACTAATTCTGTATTCTTCTGTTTGCATGTAATTGAGAATTAAATGAGTGGGATGGTCTATCCTAGTAATTCTAATATATATGAATAAAGATCGTTGTTTTAAAGCCACGTTATATAATATTTGGGAGATAGACCGTATAGTAGGGTGGGTTAGGTGTATGTGAGGATGAGAGTTACCTCCTCTTGACACATAATGCAGGTTCTGGCAGGTTCGGAAACACCCCCACCCCAAACGCCAAGTGCAGCCCCGCAGTACAATGGACGGATGTCTTGCTCCTCCGCTGTCACCTGTTACAAATCAATTACAAATTAATATTGGTAGACAACATAACACCATCTAGACCTAAAGTAAGCAAAGCTAGTACACTATGGGAACCAGATGACAATTCAATACATAATATACATAATATAAACATTATTATTCGTCAAATAAATGTCCTGGCAGAAATCCAACTCTCAACCTACAGGCCAGAAGGCAGAGCAACTATAAAAACGCATCAGAAAAAAGCCTACTGATGATGATAATTCAGTTATATTCTTTATATTGAAATCGACTACTCACAATCCAAATATGTCAAATAAACATGGTTAACATTTCACACTATCTGGACCTGAACTAAGCTCAACTTACAGAGAACCAGATGACATATATCATACATATTGCTCGTAAATACATACGTAAGTCAAAGAACAACCATCCGCGTTCATTACACAAATATATTCCTGGGCGGGATCGAACCTACAACCGATATTGTAATGTAGAAGGAAGAGTTGCTACCAACCGAGCTACGGGACCCGTGCAATGTACGTTGCTGAGCACTTTACACATAAACAAATTGCAGGGTTACAGAGAAGGACATGTCAACTATTACATTTTGTACCTTTTTGACCATCTCGTTCCTGCCTTTTTTCCACGTTTGCCTGCCTTTACCGTTCCATTTTTGCACGGTTCATTTTTCACCCGGTCCATCCATCTTTTCATAGGCGCACCTCTTAAATCCACCCACATTCAAATCGTTCCCTTTAAAACCCTTCTTTTAACCCGACTTTTTACCCTCCGCACGATACGCCCATATCACGCTACCCCATCACTTCTCAATTCCGTCACTTTCAAACTTTTCCGATTTACTTATTCCTGATATTATACATCCTCGTCACCGCGCACATCCATCTTAACATTCGCATCCCCGTTGCATCGGTCGTCGAACACTCCGAACCGTCCCACCTAAGGAGGCATCCTCGGATCGCGCGTAGTTCCGGGGAGCCGTCGCCGTCGTCGCCTTCGAGGTTAACACGTTTACCTCGGTGTTGGTCTCCTGGAAGAGCGTGGAGTTGTTGGAGATGAAGTTGTTCATCTGCGTCTTCATCTGTTCCATGAGCTTGGCGCGTCGTTCTGCGGCGAGCGCGGCGCGACGGGCCTTCTCCCTCGCGGCGGGCGCGGCGGCCGCGGCGGCCGAGGCCGGCGGCTGCTCCGACTGGCCCAGCGCGTCCGTCGCCGCGCCCGGCTCTTGTTCCGCTCCCAACAACTGTCTGTAACGAACAACCGACATCTACATCACCTCCGAGCTTCTGCCTTAGCACTAGTTTGCAAACGTAACCTCCTGAATGAATACGAGCGAGGCGGAACGTCGCCTCCTTCCGCCCTGCCAATTTTCTGCAACCGTAACCCCCGAAGCACGGTAAACCTCCGAATCTCAAACGTAATGATGTAATGAATCGAACGCCTGGGTGTCTGCCTGTTAATAGTAGATTGTTGCACCGAGCGCAAAGTGAGTTATTAATGCGCGAGTGTTATGTTGGTGCCCGAGCGCAACCGAGGGCACTGAATTAACACGAGTGCATTAATTACTCTCTTTAGACAGGTGCGTATTTTACTTTTCTTTCAACTACCAATCTACCTCCTGTGATAAAGTAAACCTACTCAAACTAAAAATATGAAGAATTAAAGTTTATATTTATTTATCTAGAGCAATAGCTCATTTCATTAATTTCATAACAACAATTTATGTATCGTTTGAATAGATGACCACAGTGGCATATATATCTGACCGCTTCCATGCTTCGGAGGGCACGGATGACTGTCAGTCCCGGTTTTCATAAGAAACAGATCATTCTTATCGAAATATTCTCGATTAATATCCGTGTCATAAAATGTCAGGTGATTGCATAAAGGTCAGGATCTTGCAGTAAACATCCAGCTACATCACAATATAAGGTACTCACTTCATCTTAGCCAGCACCCACTTGAGCAGCGAGCGGTGAGCCTCGACCCTTGGACTGCCGGCCAGCTGCTGCAACAGGTCCAACAGGCCGGCTCGCTGGGCGCTCTCGGCGAACGCTACGAACTCGTAGTCCCCGCTCTCCTCGTCTCGCAGACCGTAGCCTATCAGGTGTAGAGCCTACGGTAAGCAAAAACATCTTCATGCGTCGCATACACTTAGAGATCTGTTTATTGAGCGTGCTGTATTTCGGCATGTCCACTGAAGACTGCAGTTTCATTTCGCTACGTTCTGCCATGAGTGCCATCATTTTATTACTAAAATGTTAAACGGGCAATGCTTTAATATATTTTTCATTCAACTACGTAATAATGTTATCATTAATCACCACAAAACCGATCACAAAGGACGTATTTTTTGCTTAGAACCAACACAATGCAGAAATGTTACATGAAATCTCATTGTTGCACTGTTTTTATCTTTTTATTTAGATATAAATTTACCACAGAGGTTTAATATCTCTCATTAAATTTATAATATAAAATGTTAGCATTCAATTAAAAATATACAGGCTGAAAATAAAAATTGGCTGAATAAAACCGACATGGTGAAAAAAAAAAACAAATGGCGCGCATTTTGTACCAATGTAAAACTTTGATTCTTCATATTTTTAGTTTGAGTAGGCATATTTTATCACAGTAGGTAGATTGGTAGTTGAAAGAAAAGTAAATTACGCACCTTGCGAATGAGAGTAATTAATGCACTCGTGTTAATTCAGTGCCCACGCTTGCGCTCGGGCACCAACATAACACGAGTGCATTAATAACTCACTTTGCGCTCGGTGCAACCATCTACTATATTCTGTTGTTGTTCGTGTAAGCTGCACGTTAAAATAACGTCAAGTTTAGAAGATGATGGTTGAGTATTTTAGACCTTATCATAATTAAACTACAGAATTAACAGTAACAATACCAACAATTTGAAATCAAAGCTAAATATTAATAGCATATTTTTCTTGTGCCAGAAGTTGATATTTTTGTTATCAAAAAAGTTGGGAGTATATTAAAAGATAATACGCGATAAATACTCCTTAACTGCTAAAACAATTGAAATAACGAAATAGTAAATAAAATCACAAGTACAATTTTGATTTTATTTTTATATACCAGGTGAATCTAGGTGACAGTACCGTCTACCCCCAGTTCTACTTCGGCAAGAAACTCGTCTGGTCTTAATTCTTGATTGTATGATCCTTGCTAATTTTGTTAAGGAATGTGAAGTCGAGATGGAGAAGATTCATTCAATACTTTTTTGTCATCTAGAGAATACGATATTTTACAATATACTTTTATGAATTTTTAATTTGAATCGCCTATGTTTGACACACAACCCAATGGTGTGTTTAACACCCAACTTCTGTCAAAAGTCACTTAAAAAATGTAAAAATAGTCCCAGTTAAATCCCTTTTATTAGATAGTGACAAATAGTGAGAGGGCGAATCGTAAGTAGTGTTTAGGCAGAGTTCAAGTTGAGAGACGTCTCTAATAATTTATTTATTTATTTTCCATTACAGGATCATCATCATCGTCATCATTGGCCTATTTTCATCCGTTGAAGATGATTTAGGGGGCGTCAGTCAAGTTACAGAGTAGTTATTTGTAATGAAAACTTTCGTTCATGGATGCACTCCAGCAAGCTGAGGTGGGTGAAGTTTCCTCGCCACTGAGGCCACTCTAAGTCAACTTAAATTCAAATATGACGCTGTCCAAGTAGATAACCTCTAACCGCATAGAAATGAGACTAGAATGGAAGTGTTGTGTAGAAGTTACCTTGTGCACTTGCGTCTCGGAGAAGGAGCGCGCGCGCAGATCTAAAGCACGCTCCAGCACACAGCGCAGCACGTGCAACGCCGCGTCACTCTGCAGCAAGCTGGCCAGCAGCCGGAAGGGGGGGCACAGTCGCGGCAGGGGGGGAGGGGGACAACACTCCGATAAACCTGTACAATAACTATTACACTCACTTATGTTTCAAAATCAAAGCGAAAAAGGTCGTGAATTGGTATTACAGTACTAAGACGAAAACTGGGCACCTCGGCGACGTTCGTTTTTCCGAGTAAACACGATTATACAACCGATGTCCAGCCCCGGCTCGGGAACGGTCCGTCAGTCATCAAGAAGCTTAAAAGCCACGTGCGGTTCCGTAATTTGAATGTATATAGAGCTATACACTGCCAGTTGTCATATTGCCAGTTGTCACGGGACAAATGTTTGTATGTTCTGCAAGCATTTGTCTCGGGTCTGGGTGTTTCTATGTATAAAATGTATGTATTTAAGTAGTATATCAGTGATGTGGTACCCATAACACAAGCTCTGCTTACTTTGGGGCCAGATGATGTTGTGTGAAATGTCCGGCATTATTATTATTATTATTTATTATTATTTGTTAGCAGTAGGTATTTTTTGGATTAAATGATCCTATTTTTAAATCAATTGACAGTGATTGATATTCGTGAATAATGTACACAACACCATCTAGCTCTAAACTAAGCGTAGCTTGAATAATAGTGAACAGATGATAAACAACTTATATATTTTTAAATACTTTAATAATTAATGGACATTCCCCACAGCGTCATCTGGCCCCAAAGTAAGCAGAGCTTGTGTTATAGGTACCACATGACTGATATACGACACTTATATATATTTTGTATGACATATATATCATATTATACCCCAGACAAATTCATGCAGATCATACAAACATTTGTTCCGCGGCGGAAATCGAACCCGCAACCTTCTGCGTCAGGTCGTCGTTGTCGTCAAATTTAAATAAGTATGTATTTATTTAAATTTGACGACGACGTCGAACTGTTGATGTACAATACTTTTGTAACACCCAGGAACAAAAAAATCTAGGTTCATCACACGAATGGTTATCCTGGGAGGGAATCGAACCCCCAGCCCGCAGCGCAGAAGGCAGAGTTACTATCAACTAAGCTGTTCATCACACGAATGGTTATCCTGGGAGGGAATCGAACTCCCATCCCGCAGCGCAGAAGGCAGAGTTACTATCAACTAAGCTGTTCATCACACGAATGGTTATCCTGGGAGGGAATCGAACCCCCAGCCCGCAGCGCAGAAGGCAGAGTTACTATCAACTAAGCTGTTCATCACACGAATGGTTATCCTGGGAGGGAATCGAACCCCCAGCCCGCAGCGCAGAAGGCAGAGTTACTATCAACTAAGCTGTTCATCACACGAATGGTTATACTGGGAGGGAATCGAACCCCCAGCCCGCAGCGCAGAAGGCAGAGTTACTATCAACTAAGCTGTTCATCACACGAATGGTTATACTGGGAGGGAATCTAACCCCCAGCCCGCAGCGCAGAAGGCAGAGTTACTATCAACTAAGCTGTTCATCACACGAATGGTTATCCTGGGAGGGAATCGAACCCCCAGCCCGCAGCGCAGAAGGCAGAGTTACTATCAACTAAGCTGTTCATCACACGAATGGTTATCCTGGGAGGGAATCGAACCCCCAGCCCGCAGCGCAGAAGGCAGAGTTACTATCAACTAAGCTGTTCATCACACGAATGGTTATCCTGGGAGGGAATCGAACTCCCATCCCGTAGCGCAGAAGGCAGAGTTACTATCAACTAAGCTGTTCATCACACGAATGGTTATCCTGGGAGGGAATCGAACTCCCATCCCGTAGCGCAGAAGGCAGAGTTACTATCAACTAAGCTGTTCATCACACGAATGGTTATCCTGGGAGGGAATCGAACTCCCATCCCGCAGCGCAGAAGGCAGAGTTACTATCAACTAAGCTGTTCATCACACGAATGGTTATCCTGGGGGGGAATCGAACCACCAGCCCTCAGCGCAGAAGGCAGAGTTACTATCAACTAAGCTGTTCATCACACGAATGGTTATCCTGGGAGGGAATCGAACTCCCATCCCGTAGCGCAGAAGGCAGAGTTACTATCAACTAAGCTGTTCATCACACGAATGGTTATCCTGGGAGGGAATCGAACTCCCATCCCGCAGCGCAGAAGGCAGAGTTACTATCAACTAAGCTGAAAGGCAGTCAATGATTTTTGTTTCTTTGGTTATTACGCTCACAAGTGCAGCGACTTCCTGTCGGAACAAAGCACCCACTAATACTAATACCCATACTAATCTTCCAACCAACTACACTCCCTATCTTCCTCACCAGCCGTTTTCCTTCTATTCCGCTGTTCCTCCTCACTCCTGGACAGTTCCTCTCTAGTGTAGTGGTAGAAGAAGGTGTCGTATTCGTCGTAGAGATGAGGCTTCAGTTTGTAAACGCCGCGTACATTGCTGCCTGTGGGCTTGGTGAAGTCTGCTACTTCGTGGATGACAGCTTCCAGTCCCGTCTCGTGCAGCTGGTCTTCTGGGAGGGACCTGGTGGTGCCACAAATAAGAGATACATATACACTAATGCTAGATACAAGGTTACGTAGTAGAACCACTAGCGAAAACAAAACTAAGCGCTTCTGTGTTTTGGAGGCATCTTAAATCAAATCAAATCAAAACATTCTTTATTCAATAAAATCACAAGGACCACTTTGAATTGTCTTCTTACATGCTAGTAAATCTAGGTGCCTGTTCCGCTTAACTACAGTTCAAGAAGAATCCGGCAAGAAACTCGGTCTGGTCTTGACACTTAAGCTGTATTGTTTTTAGCTAGTTGATTCCCATATTAACCCGTTACCAAAATTACTCATATGAAGTAGTAACCCTCATCATCCTCATGAGCCGGTCTCATCCCACAGCTGGGAATAGCCCTCTCTTCATTTGTGGCATCCACCTCGGTCTTGCACTAATCTATGTACGAGCTGTCGTCGACCCATCTCTCTGTCTGTTTGTCTGCCTTACTCCGCCACCAGTTGGCCACTAACTTCTAAATTCTCCGACTTTTTCCCGATAATTCCCAGCAGTATTGTAGATGAGACTACCAAGACTTTTCTGTCTCAATAGTCCTGTTGAACATGTCACCTCTTCTCAACGCTTTAAAAAAGCAAGAATTTTACCATAAAAGTGCTTTAAACGGTAAGGATTACCAGAAGGGTAAACTAATTTCTTACCACCATTCTACATAATAAAATCATTTACATAGGTATCAAGGAAATTTATTGAAACAGGGTTGATCAGATCAAGTTTCTGAATCGAAGCAGTGTCAGTGCCTTCATCGAGATAATACTATGAGAGTAAAACCAGTGTTTCTCAAAATGTACTGCAAAATTACCTGTTTAACTCTGAATGAGGCATGGGTTTGACGCACAGCATCTGAATGATCTCCTTCTTCGTCCGATCCTCGTTCGTGACCTCCCCGACGCCTGGCATGTAGCGGGAACCAACAACTGCACAAATTGTAACAACTTGTTATTAACATCATTTTCGATGCAATCCTAGGAGATAGAAGCAGGGTTTTAAGTTTATATAAATAAATAATAATGCCGGACATTTGACACAGCGTCATTTAGCCCTAAAGTAAGCAGACTTTGAGTACTTTGTGTCATGACTGTTATACTACTTATATACATACATAAAATCACGACTGTTCCCCGATAGAGTAGGCAGAGACTAATCATTTCCATTTGATATGATCCTAATGTATTATGATAATATTATTCATACATGCGTGTCGGATTAAGGTTTTTTTAAGTACATAATAAAATATAATAATAATAATAATGCCGGACATTTCACACAACATCATCTGGCCCCAAATTAGGTAGTCAAATAAGTACATTAAACCCCAAAAATATAACAATCAACTATCATCATCATCACATTAAAACTAATCCTAGAAGAGAATTGCATCCACAACGTACAGCGCAGAAGACGGAGCTACTAAGCGACGATGTAGCCGACAACGGGGCACACAGTTCTAGAAGATACCTATTTACTCTTAACTTGAAAAGACCCAAATTGTAGTTTTCAGGAGAGACAGACGACGGCAAAGCATTCCAATCCTTGGTTGTACGCATTATAAATGTGGAAGCAAAGCGCTTTGTTCTAGAGGATGGTAGACTGACAAGGTATGGATGGTATTGAGCGGTACGTCTGCTTGTCCTGTTGAGAAAGGGAGATGGTGGAATGAGATCATGCAATTCCTGGGAACATTCTCCGAAATGTATTATATAGAAGATCGAAAGGCAAGCAACTTTACGCCAGTTCTCGTGACTCTGGAACTTAGTCTCAGCGTTTAGCTCACCCTTAATGCTCTACGCTCGATCGAGTATAAAGCAGCCAGCTGGTGTTTGGCTGAACCATGCCATAGATGGCAGCAATACTCCATACCCGACCGGACTTGAGCTTTATATAAAGAGGAAAGCTGTTCAGGTGTGAAGTATCGCCACACCTTGTTGAGGATGCCAATCTTCATGGCAGCAGTCTTGGCCTTAGACTCGATATAGGAGCCAAAAATTGAGAGTCCGAGTAAGTGGAACTCCCAAAGTATCGAGATGATCTTTTACATTTACCGATACATTTCGGAAATTAACTTGAATTTAGTTAAATTGAGAGTTAAATTAATAATTTAGTAAAATGGAGCGTCAAATCCAGACGCATAAGCATAAGCATCTCGTCTCTGTATTTCTGAATGTCAGTAATTAGTTATTAGAGTGAGGATATAACCGTTGATGATGAGAGACAGGAACTCCTCCAGCATGCTGATGGTATGCCTCAGGGTGTCGTCCTCGAGAGCTCGCGACTCGAAGTCCGCGCACGCCCATTCCAACAACTTGAACTTGTTCAGCACGTGGATTATGAACTCGTTGCTCTCGATCAGAGACGCTCCGATCTATGGAATTAAAAAACATCCATATAAATTTAAATCAAAAATATTTTTTGTGGACAATGCACACAACACAATCTCTAGCCCCAATCTAAGTTTGTACTAAGAAAAATAAATACTTAAATACTTGTAAATACATACCTAAGGTACTCTTTAATACTCAGACGCAAAACAAACACGGATGTTGATCACACAAATGTTTGTCCTGCGGGAATCGAACCCTTAACCTACGGCGCAAATGACAGAGCTACTACTGAGCTGTAAAGCCAGTCAAGCTTTGAAGCTATCTATCTAAACATATTCATCGTCACCATTCCAATGAATCCAAACACGATATCTCTAGTTTAAGTTGTTGAAGAGTGAGCTATTCTGCAGACTCCAGGTGATTCCGCAGCATCAGTTCAAGGTTACAAAGTTCTCGGAATATTGAAGCAACAGGATACTAAATATCGAATCGATCAGACTTGCGGAAGTGCTCAGATTCTGGAGCGAATCGGAATAGGTGTCCTTCAAGTAGCGGAACAGATCACGAGACTCACGAATCGTTTCTTAGTATAGAATTTGACAAATCTAAGTAATCATTAACGAGTGTGGTAGTAAATGGAAACGGAATGGCTCTACCTCTAATTGATAAAGACATAATGCGTGGCGTTAAAGTGCGGGCAGTTGTCGTTGTGAAGTATAAGTGCATCACCTGTAACATGACGATATCCCTGTCGAGCATCTCGGCGCGACACTTGACGTTGTGGTAGAAGTAGAGCTGGTTGAGTAACGCGAACCCGTTGCGGCGCCACATGCCGGCGTGCACCTGCGCTATCATCGCCATCGTCTGCAGCACCGGCTCTGTGACACACCCCCGACACGACACGCTATCACTCATCTGCTCCCCATATATACAATACTTATATACGTTTAATCCTCGTTCATTCTAATACTATCATGGTTTTGGACATCATTTTCACTCAAAACGGAATATTTAACGGCCTACAAGTTGTCTAATGGAACTGGAAGTGCAAGAACCGGTCCTTAAGTTCCTGCCCGAACTCGATGCCCTACTCGCTCCGAAGCTCCGGTTGGATGAGGCCCTCCGTCGGTTTAAGGTCGTCGAGTTCGGCTGCGCCTGTGGACTGACCGATGAGTTCCTCGGGCGTGGGCTTGGGGTTGTCGGGTCGGTCGAACTCGCGGCTGTGGTAGGACAGGCCGTGGCGATGCAGCTGCAGATGCAGGCCGGCCAGGAAGCGGGACAGCGGCCGGTGGATCGACACCGGCTGGGACGACACATCGTACGGGATCACTGACGCACTTTGGTTGCCTAGCTCTGGAAATACACATCCCGCGTTATGGAAACGTATCCATGGGCTTTGGAGATAATGATTTCACCAGCATGATTATGTCAACGTCAGCTGTCAGGATGTTTGCACATGACGACCTCTGTGGCGCAGTGGGCTAAGGTCCGGTTGAGACGCAGAAGATTGCGGGTTCGTTTCCCGCCGCGGGGCAAATGTTTGTATGATCTGCGAGTATTTGTCTCGGGTCTGGGTGTTTCTATGTATAATATGTATGTATTTACAAAAAAAAAGTATATAAGTAGTATATCAGTCATGTGGTACCCATAACATAAGCTCTGCTTACTTTGGGGCCAGATGATGCTGTGTGAAATGTCCAGGATTTATTATTTATTTATTCGGATTTTTAGAAAAGAAGAGAAATATTTTCAAGGAGTAAAATTATCTTGACTTGATGGAAAACAGCAAGTGTAAAATAATATAAAATAAATAGCATCTCTACCCATTGTAATAAGATTATGTTGCTAGAACTTCTAGTAAACTTGTAACGAATCTCTCGGCGTTTCATTGGACCAGCCGGGGTTGTTTGAACCAAACGAATGCGGTCAAGGTCTCCGAAAGCTATAAGAGACACTTGAAAGTCGCATCAGCCCATACAATATATGTTATTAAACTACGCACAATGAATGCTTTCGAAGTCAGTGAGGTTAAAAAAAACTAAAAAAATGTAGTATTTACTACCAGTAAAAATTACTGGTAAGGTCCAAAACCAATTTTTCACCATCTGGTTAATAAAACAAAAAAAAAGATCTTTTTTTTGTTTACAAATCAGGCTGTTAAAAAAATCTAGTGTAAAGTATTACTAGCTGTGATATATATATATATATATATATATTTTGTAATTTCATCGTATATCTAACTATTTTGAAGACATTTTAGGTTTTAGGTAGGGGAAAGAGGATCCCCTACCGGCTAAACAGCTGTTTGCGGAAACCTAAAATTTCTTCAAAATACCCTCTATTAAAAATTACCACTTTAAAACAAAATGTGTCGCTAACTTTATGCTCTTAATTTTTTTATAATAAATGTTAACCTAATTGGAGCTATAGAAACCGAGATAATCGCGAAAAACTGATTTTTGTGACCTTTGACCATGAATAACTTACGGCGCATACACCACATATTATGAGATTTCCGAAACAACTTTTGAAACAGAAAAATTAAGGTGTAGGAGAGTTTACATCTCTCATTCCGAGGCCCCTTCTTTTTGCTCAAGTGACTGGGTTAATTGGTTATTGGTGTACAATGTTAATGAGTTAAATAAATAAATTGATGAGTTTTTTGTACCTCTGACGACTCTGGTGGTGTTGTCATAGAACTCCTTATGTCTCTTGAGCGCCATCCAGTATGCGTTGGAGGCGAGGGACTTCTCGACCGAGCACCACTCCAGAGAGAGTGTGATGCTGTGAGCCAGCTTCACGTGTAGATTGAACGCGGACTCCCATTCCGGCTCGTACTCCATGTGCTGCCCGACCTGAAGCAAGGGCTTGCATGAGAGAGATGCATTGCCTGGATTGTGATGTACATCTCTTTTGTAAATACTGGTTAATATATTGGGAATATAAAAAGATGGGAAGGGGGTGGACAAAAGTGGTGGCTGCTTGGATTTCGCATAATCACCAAGTAGACCATCAGCCAGATGATCGGATGACATAGTTGAAACTGTACTCTAATGGATACAGTTGGCATAGGACCAGAAAAGATTGCATTATAGGTAGACATTGGGAAATAAATATTTTTCCTCGTTACTTTCTGATTTGCTAGTCACTTTCTAGTGGAGTTTATATCGTTCAAACCGAAATCGACATCGAGCAATGCATTTGACGACATAAATAATTTAATAGTTTTGGAAAGGTTCCAAAACTATACTAGCCCTAATAGCCCCGCACTCGGTCCAGAACAGCTACTTAAGTCGCTCAGTATAGATTTGACAAAGAAAACGTATACTAAAGTGCGTATTAATTAACTATTAGGATGGCTGTATTATTATATTATATATTATTTCTGTGATGTATGCTACTCGCGATTGTGAGTAGCTCTACAAATAATAATCTGGATGTACCGGCGATAGAAAAATATTCACTTATTCATTGTGTCACAATCCACGAGTTTTATTCTAGTCCCGGGCCGAGAAACCCCTATAAAAACCATTTTTTCTTGCTTCTAAGAAAACATGTAGGTATCTTTTAATGTAAACAAAAAAATATTTTATTCCATTTTATTTTTAAGAGAGGATGCTAGGCGATCTCGGTCGAGCTTGTTAGAAAGATTTGGGGAGTACTTTGCCCAGAACTGAGACGAAATAGGATAATAAAAATAATTAGGTATACTAAACTAAATACTTATATTAATAAACTAAGTCATTCTATCTAGGTATCTAGGTTCTTCGGCAATAGGCTCTTCGCCTCGTGAATCTCCTAAATCTCCAGAGGTCCCATTCTCTCACCTTTCATCCATTCCGGTCCACACCGTTGTTTAATGACGTCCCTCAACCTAGTATAACAGGTACTATAGATACATAATAAGTCAGCTAGTGTAACAGTTACCTGTCTAACAACAGAGTCCATGCCTTGCATCATGACAAGGAGGTTCAACATGAGCGACAGGCCGTGCAGGAAGCCCTTGCGGAGATCCTCGTCGTAGCTGGTGGGGACAGAGCCCAGCAGATACTTGACGTCATACAAGATGAACTGAGCGCGTTTGAAGGCTTGTACCGCTTGGTTCCTGTCGAACTCCAGCCGACCCTGCTGTGCCAGAACGAATCTTCATTTAAATATATATATATATAAATTGGTGGACAATGCAGATACACCATCTAGCCACAAACTAATCATAACTTGTATTACCCTCAAAATAGAACCCTCAATCTACAGCGCAAAATGTAGGTATTACTACCAACAGGCCAGTGAATATAATGAATGGACGTTTCACATCACCTAGCCCCAAATTAAGCAAAACTTGATATGGGATTTAGAATACTTATATCTCTATCATCGGAAATACGCCCGATAGTAATATTTATCTAAAGCTATTACAACAATTTTATATATTTTTTTTAGTTAAATTGTTCAGAAATTAAATAAAAGCTGCACAATCTTAAAACCCAGTCGCTTCAACTAGGTTATTTTTTAATAACTCTATTCTAAGAACTTTGTTGAAACTGAAATAAAATATATATACCATGTTTCATAGGACGTCGTAATCAAAACTGTCATGTGTACAACGGGCTTCCGTTATATAGAGACTTAAACGAAGAGCTACTTATAATATCACAAAAATGTTTATCACGGACATAGATAATACGCAAACTATTTTTTTGCAGTTTTTGTGACAGAAAACAATGAAAGAGCGACGAGTAAACAACGTATTAATATCATGCATATCTGACATAGTTACACCGCCCGTTACACTATCATACAAAGGGCTATAAAGGGTAGGGCTTTGGAAACATAGCAAACAGAAAGTTAGTATTAATATGAAATGACTCACATTGTTACAGCGACGGTTGCACTCGCTTACGAAGGTGTTCATGACGACGAAGAGAGCGTCCTGATGCGCGATGAGATGGTGGGCGAGCGTCGGCGTCGTGTACAGCTGCACCGACAGCGACGAGATCGAGAACGAGTGGTCGTGGTCGTCCCGGATGAAGTCCTTCAGGATCGATGCTAGAACACACCCGATTACACATCAAGCTGGGTGAATTAATTAATTAATGAAACGTTTATTTGGCACACACAGAAAATAGGTATATTAAGTTATAATAGGATAAGTAAAGCACCTACCTACCGAGCATATGTATGAGTGCCAAAAAGGCGTCCAACTGAGGATGTGTTGGATGTAAGCAAGTAATGTTTACACTCAACGCCGATTTTTAGCTGTTACCTAGGTTTAGGTGAGTAGTGCAGCAACGACAACAGAACAATTAATTAAGGTGGATAGATAAAACAGAGAAAAATATAAGTAAAAGTTATAATTTGGTACATAAGTAAAATAAGATATCATAAATATAAATAGATATTATAAGTTAGTTAGATTGTTAGTTAAATAATTATTAACGAAGGTACTTTTACAAAAATTATAAAATCTGCTTCAATAAACGAAACGTTAATATTTATATTTCCATCTTTTGCATTTGTATGTCGTTAAATACAATCAAGCATGCGCTACACGGTTTGAAACCACAGTTTCTACCAAGGTGACCTCGGTAAAAACGTATGTTTCAAACCGTGTAAATAGTGGTTGCAAACCAAATTTCGCATATACTTTAAACGCCCTTGGTAGAAAGGCTTGTCCAGCAAACCACTGGCAGAAGCGGTGGTTTAAAACTTGTTTCAAACCGTCTAGCCGCTTGTTTAAAACCACGCGTACCACAGTCGCGCCGCTGCACGCATCGAGCGCGGACGTATTGCGCGCACGCACGGTATTATGGAGAAAGAACGTGAGGTTATCACTGAAGTCACCGAGTTATTTAGAGACCTACCCTGTCTCTGGGACTTAATGTCTAAGGAGTACAAAGACTCCACCCAAAAAATGTTTTTTTTTCTTCAAATGCACACAAAAGTGCCATACAAACTCCAAACATTAGAAATATTGATAAATAAGGAGCCATGGCCTCTTTGTAAATTGTTATAGTGCATTACAAGCATTCTGCACACGTCAATTCAGCACGAGCGTTTTAAACACACTGAAGTTTGGGGTTTGTTTAAAACCGTGTAAACAGAAAACGTTCTACCAAGTTCTACCGCAGTTTCTACCAAGGTGACTTGGTAGAAACTGCGTTTTCAAACCGTGTAGCGCATGCTTCAGTGTCCTTGTCCTGCATACTTATGATACTTTATAACACCAGACCTGGAACCTTTGTCCTGGGAGGGAATCGAACCTCCAACCTACATCACAGAAAGCATAGCCGCTACCAACTGAGCTGTCAGGCCCAGTGAACCCATTTATGAGATAATACCATTGCCTTCAATCGTCGTGGGTTCGAACCCGCGTACTGATAGATTGTTACTAATGTGCGTAATGTTCTCGCTGACGAGATAAGGTAACTATCAATGTTTCACTTTCCAAACTTTCGTGAAATGTACATTCTTAAGATGATGAGGATTATCTAGAAGTCTAGACGAATCGAAACAGTGTCGGTGCCTTCATCCACAAAATAATCAAAATAATACGTGAGTAAAAGCCCGTGTTTCTCATAAAGTATGGAAACTGACGTGTCCTAGCACTAGTGGAGAGCACCTTCCGATCCGTGCACCGGATTTTATACCAGTATTTTCAAACAGTGAAAGAAACCATCGCGAGGAAACCGGTATGCCGTAGAACCTAAAAAAATTAAAGACATGTGCCAAGCGCACGAAAGAAGCCTCTGAACCACACTGGTTCGAATATGTATCAAACTTACCATAGTTTTTAGTAAACATAATAGCCATAGCCCTCTTCGTGGTATAATCCATTAATGTGGTCGCTATTAGCAGTCTGTGCCAGGCCGTCCGAGCGGCCTTCCACATGCGAGAGTCATTCTGCATGACAGCTACGACAACGCCTCCCATATTACAAATGGCGTTGTGCGAGCCAAACATCTCCTGACCCAACGCCACTTGACTCACGCCGAGCCGGAGCGACGGTTCCTGTGCTACGAAGTTCTGTATCCTGGAGAGGTATAAAGTCTTCAAATGCTACAAGGATTTATTGTACTAGAGGTTTGTGTGCTTGATGAAGTTGTGTGAGGTAATGTGCGATAATGACCCTTATTGTAAGTTTTAGACTGGCTAAAATTTCCTAAATTACGAACTACCTTATTTCACTTGAACCAACGTCTTAATTGGAGCAACACCTTTAATTTACAGTTCTAAAATAAGTTAAAATTGTCATTAGATTCCTCAACTGATACCGCAGTTTTAATAAAAATAAAAATAAATAAAATATAAACCATTTATTTCGGACCCATAGTCCATAGATAACACCATAAATTAGATTTATGAACACCTTTTTATGTGATGACTAAAATGCGTAACACGTAAATTTAGTAAATTTACGGAGTCATTTAAAAATGTTACTCTAATTCAGACTTTGGTGCAAATAAAATAAGACAATTCGACTCACAGTACGCGTTGGTAGTAACTATGTACTGTTGTGGGTTTGATTCTCCCCAGGACAAACATTTGTGTGATGAACATAGAACATGAACATGTTTGTCTTGTGCCTAGGTGTTTTAAAGTATCTTATGGATGTATTTAAAAGTATATTCAATCAGTCATCTAGTTCCTATAGAACAAGTTTTGCTTAGTTTGGCAAGAGGGTGTTGTGTGCATTGTCCATCAATATTTAGTATGTAATGATGTCGAAATGAAGCCAACTCGCCTCGTTTGTAACACGCGTGCAACCCGCTAGTGTGATAGCGCCTCCGTTCGAGAGAACTAGTGCAGTTATGGAACTACTTTTGTTTTTACTATACATTAAAAACTGTGGAGGAAAACATCGACAGAAGTCTGATAAAGTCCAAGAACGTGAAGCAAACTTTACATTTATAATATTACTCGTATTTAGAGATCTTAAACCAATTTCTTGCCTTGAACCAATTTCTTCATCGTAACCAGTTCTTTAATGTCTCCCGGTTAAGACCCTGGCCTACTTCTTTTTCTTTTTATCGTGTCTAAACTGCGCCTCAGGAGCTACCTTCGTGCACTTGACAAATGTCTTCAAACTTTTTAGGCTCTACGACATGCCGGTTCCCTTAACCGTTTAAGAGTACTGGGATACGATGTATCTAAGAGGATTTTGCACGGTTATGATCCCTATATATCGTTTATCGGTTTTAATAGTCCTTCTAGAAGAATCTTTAACTACATACGACGCGGGTATATATAAAGCAGTAGCAAATAAATGGTAAAACTCACCAGGTTAGTAGCTTCATGGCGAACATTTGATGCGCGATGACGTGTGCGTGCATGACCAGCACCTTCAGACTCGGCCCGTGTCGGGACGTGTACCTGTCGGCAGAGAGTCAGCTCAGCTCAGCTCTGCATCACACTATCTACTATCTACCCACCCGCGACAAACGTTTTCTCGATTGCCAAAGATACAGCTGGCAATTCTGTTTTTTCGCTAACCTATTTAACATCTACTAAAATATGGACGACCATATTTTGTTTTAACCAAAGTTTAAGTTGGAGTATCAGTTTTATAGAGGATCGGTAACGTTTTAAGTTTAGAATGCAGATTTATAGAGCTAAGAAATCATTAACATTCAGTGCAAAAATGTTTGTTCTACGACAAAAATTGACGAAGTTATGACGAAATGACTAGCGAAGTTTACTGAGTGACCGACGCGGTAGCTGTGACCTCACAGGAACGGTCGGCGCCAGTTATCGAATCGTGAGGTATGCGGGCACCGTCCTAGTGACGTCACACGCACCCGCGTTCATACATTTTACCGGCAGGAACGGCATAATGATTATTACTTAATATCTTCGTAAGCAATGGTCCGATTTGGATTTAACGTGGATGCTAGTTCTATTGACTCTGCTGTTACTTTACTGATCCTCATTACAGTTTTAAATAAATAATAAGATCGTTCTGATATTACGAAATTTTAGCTAGTTCGATGAAACCATAGAAATAACACCTCGCAAATTGACGTCCTTACTTATAAACGTCTCTCAACTTGAGCACTGAGCAAACACTGCTCATGATTCGCCCTGTCACTATTTGTCACTATCTTACATAAAAGGTTACCACTATTTTATACAGTGAATAACTTTTAAGTGATATTGAGAGACGTTTTAAGTAAGGCCGTTAAAGTCAATTAAATTCTTGGCCAGTGGCTTTTGAGGTAGGGACCGCTAATATTGTTTTTAAAATCCAACCTTTTATTTTACTTTTGACATATGCACGCCTATGAAGTTTCCTTATACGATTTTTTGGTAGAAAACGTAACCACGATAAAACAGCCGGTTTCAGGACGTAAACAAATGAAATGATCAAAAATGGTTCCTTATCTGAACCCTTAAAACCTAGACTAAGAGTACTAGTTCAGTAGGAGTACTTGCTCGGACGTCTTCTGCACTTTAAGTAAGCACGGAAGCACTCGGACATAAAAACAATGCTCACTTACAACTCTATGTCAGTCTTGAACTTCTCGCAGACCTCAAAGAGATTGCACTTGACGAGCGCGCGGCCCTCGCGGTCGATCAGGCTGACCAGTTCTACCGCGTCGCGGTGGTTCGACTTCAACACGCGGGTCAGGGTTCCTATCACCTGGAAATAAATCAATAAATAAATAATGCTGGACTTTTCACAAAGCATCATCTGGTCCCAAAGTAAGCAGAGCTTGTGTTATGGGTACTACATGACTGATATACTACTAAAATACCTTTTCTTTTGTAAAAACATAAACAACCCAGACCCGAGACAAACACTTGCTGATCATCCAAACATTTGTTTGCGGCGGGAATCGCTCTCGCAACCTTATGTGTCTCAGGCGGACCTTGGCCACTGCGCCACAGAAGTCTTCACTTAAATATAAGTGTTATTTTTAATTTTCTGCGTTTGACAATACGTCTTTAACAAACTATGATCTTTGACCAAAAAGTCAGTTATTTGTAAATGCGCGAGTCGAAATCGAAGCTCTTACTCGTAATAACAGTAAACATAACATCGCATCCGCTTATCATTATCTGCCGTTGTTGGACTGATTTGTCTCAAAAAGTTAACATGAGGAACAGTCTTGAGCTACCACCGAACTTTAGCTTAACTAAAACCTTTAAAAGGCCGTGGCAAATCTTTAAAGGGGCCGATTTAGATTGTAAAAATAAGTCATAGGGGGTAAATTACGTCTAACAACCTGTTCAGTATTTTTGGGCCGCCTAGATACCCCGTCACGTGCCACACCACATCTTATTCGAAGAAAGAAAAGAAAGTACCTGTTCGAATGTATGTGTTTCATCATTGTATAGAACCGTGCAGTAGCAGTCGGGTTGGTCCAATATCTGTTGTAGGTCTCTTTCCGCGTCTTTTAATCTGTAAAAGAATGTATTGTTGGCGCAGGCGGAAAATATTTTTACTGGCGCAGTCGCTTGGATAAAGTTAATTGGATTACTTGTTACTTACTTGCTATCTAAGTTATTTTACTGGCGCGGTCAATAAAATGAAGTTAATTAGATTGCTTGATACCCGAGTTTTTTCTACTGGAGCAATCGGTACGATAAAGTTAACTGGATTGCTTGCTATCAGAGTTACTTTCACTGGCGCAGTCGGTAGGATAAAGTTAACAGGATTGCTTCCTACCTGAGATCGTTGGGCAAGCCAGGCGCATGGTCGTGTGTCAACAGGCGGAGACAATACGACAGCGCAACTGACGCTACAATCTGCATCCGTTGCACTACATCAGGGCTGATGTCAGCCTCAGGTGTATTGTCGTCTGAAACTGCCTGGGAATAAATGGAGTTTAACATTAATTTATTTATTGCCAGGTGACTTTAGATGCATATCCTTTCTTAGCCAACCCTGAGATTAATAGTTGCATAGTTAAATATAATATGTATGTTCTGTGTCTGGATGTCATAAAGTATCTTACGTTATTTATTTATGTACACTGCTCACACTGGGTCTTTGTCTCCCTGAAGTTAGGTCCAACAAACGACTTCGCATGTACTGTTGTGCGGAAAAATGTTAGGTACAGATGTTCGAGGATATATTTCAGAAATATATAGAGGCTAAGTCCTACCTAAACTACTCAAAAATAATGTATTATATTCTGATATTATAAATGCTTATTTTCTGATTTTAATAAGTCAACAAACGCGAAACTCAACTAACAGAAAATAGATAACAAATATTAAACGTAATAACAGAACGAACAATGCCTGAAATTACAATTTGCGTATTGTTATCGAGTGTACTGCTTAGAGTAAGCGAGAAAAGACGACACGCAAACAAAAGCGAGTGAACGAGGCAGGTATTTATAAAGCGCTGTCTACATTTTTGAGGTTGGGGATTGCCGCTCTATTATACTGCTAATGTTAATCGATTCATATGTTAAACTCAATATTCGAAACAATCGGAACAAGATGGTTTTTTTCTTAACCTAATGTTTTTGACCATTTATATGTTTTACATTTATTTTTTTATTTAATTTAAACTTTAAACATCTCTGGCTCAAAATATACCAACTTTTTATCTATCCATGCATATACTTTCAAATATTTTACTAATCTAAATATACTTCTGCTACTATTTACTTAATTTAAAAATATTTCTTTATTTGTATCAAATATTATATTGTAATATTATATAATAATATTATTATGGTACCTTGCTAATACAAAATACGGTTATCGATTAAATTGGTCATTTTTAGTTTGTTGTTCATTGTAGAAAAGCCACATTCCTAGCCCCTTCCGCACCCCTCGCTTGCCTCAAATTTGACCCACAACTGGGTTCTATGTAGCTACATTCAGCCTCCTTCCGAGGTACTAGGATCCAGTGTGAGCAATGTATATAAGTATTATCTGCTACCCGCAGATAAGGTGGCCTATGTCCTCAACAATAAGGTAACAAACAAACAGACAAATTCTTAGACCGCGAAAACGATTATTAAAGTCAAAGTCAAAGTCAAAAGATTAATTATTCAATACAATCACAAGGATCATTTTGAAACGTCTTACATACTAGGTGAATTTAGGTGCCAATTCATCCTAACCCAAGCCAGAGAAGAATTGGCAAGAAACTCGTCTTGGTTCTAGCGCTTTTTTATATGATCCATCTTATAACTACCTTAACTACGAAATACTTATACAAGAGAGTTTATACATTTCAAGTGTGTCGGTTAACTGTCTGACGGCAGAGCGACATGAGGCCATGCATTCTTATTCGAAGAATATTAGACTATATCATTAGTCATCTATATTATAATAAGCTTTCTTCAAAAGACTACCTTTTATGTATGCTTTAAATTACTTAATAGGTAGTTTAGTAGCATTGTTAGTTGTTAAAAATACATTAAAAGGTACGAGATATACAGACTAGAATATGGTGCTTTGTGAATTGTCCACTAATTCAACGGGTACTCACAGCGTGCAGTTCACAGAAGGGGTCCCGCTTCCAGGCCTCCGTATCCCCGCAGTCGCAGCAGCCGCCGCCGCCCGACTGGCCCATCTTGTACTTGTGGTTCCGATGGGGAGACACCTTGAAACATTCCACGCACAGGACGCAGGTGTTGTCCATGCCTGGAGAACATACAACTCGTATGAAGCACCAGCGTCTGGTGACGGACTCACTAGCTCGCCCAAATGTCGGAACTGACGACATCCGTGCCCTTCGAAGAACTAGTTAGTTCAGCATAACGATTATGGAACTCTAGATACAATCAATGACTTATCAGTTTCGATTAGCAATAGACATTATTGAATGGATTGGAATTACGTATGACAGCATCTTTTACAACCAACGTCAACCTTTTGTAATACCAATTCATGAATAGTAACTGAAAGTTGGCAGTGTCAATGTTTGATAGTATCAAAATTCTAAAATCGTCGGACTCATCGATCACCAATCTAAAACCAAGCAAAACGTTGCTTCAATAAGTAGAACCATTAACAAACGCTTCAAACATAATAACCAAACTTACTACTACCTTAACATCCCTGACTCAAGTTAATTCACTGGAATTTCCTGTGAGATTCAGTAACCATCATAAAACACCAAATTATCAGCAGAAATTCTATGTCTCACTGTGTTCTCTCCGACAGATACACTTTTCTTGTATCCTTCAGCAGATTTCTTCGGTGTTCATGCTAAGGGTCCATTTGATCCAGTTCAATTTGTTTTCTCAATAGGCAGATTTGTAGGTGGTGAAGTACTGACCGCATTCTCTGCAGCTGTAGGCAGGCTCGCCTTGTTTGAAGACTCGGCCGCAGAGACGCGAGCGGCGTGGCGCGGCCGGCGTCTGACCCGATGCTGTGCCCCACACGAACTGCTCCAACGGCTCGATCAGCAGCTTGGCACCCACCTGCTCGTCGAACGACCAGTCTGGAATCACAACAGAAGTTTCAAGTTTTTGGACTAATATGACGCAAATCCAAATAGAATAGAAATATATTTACTGTTGTTGACAGTTGAGAAGACGAAGGTAGTTTATGGTGTTCAAGGAACTGACCATCAACCACAACTAAGACCTGGCGCTCGTGGGGTGGCATCCTTAATCATTCTTTAAGAGTAAACTAATCGATTATCATTCCATACAAACGTTGAAGGGTGATCACTCCACAGTTTAAAATTGAACAACCAAAACTAAGAGTGATATCAATCTATCTTGTCATAATCTTAATAAATAAATAAAATAAATGATGCCGGACATTTCACACAGCATCATCTGGCCCCAAAGTAAGCAGAGCTTGTGTTATGGGAACCACATGACTGATATACTAATTATATAAGTACTTATTTTGTAAATGCATACATATTATACATAGAATCACCAAGACCCGAGACAAATACTTGCAGATCATACAAACATTTGTCCTGCGGCGGGAATCTAGCCCACATTGTGCCACAGAGGTCGTCAAAATGCTTGTATCGCAACAGAAATGTCAAAAATATGGGTTTCAAAGATACAAGCCCAAAAACAACGTATTTCAACACAGATTTGAGCGCAACTTTGGCAAATTCAAGCGCAAATTCATTTATTTAAGATATATCAAATAACTATACTTTTTATTAAATACATTAAGAAATATTTGAGAACCCTTGAGAGCACAGTATGGACGTGAACGTCACAGTATGCTATGGGAAATATAATGCATTTTATGTGCGCCCACTGACGAATTTGTGCCGCAGTGTATTCTTAAGGTTTCATTAAATCAGGTACGTGATCACGTGGTACGCATCCGTGTTTGTAATAGCATGCTAAACAGACGGTGTAGGGTGTGACAGGCGTTAGAACAAGTCTTCGGACGTGCTAAGATTTCAGCCACCAGAACCACCAAAGTATTTTTTCTTTTTCTCTTTTTTTCTACCAAAGTTTATAAAAAAAGTTGCTAGAAAATTAACAGGGCACCATTTAGCCACAAACTAAGCAAAGCTTGTACTATGGAAACCAGATAATTGATAATATTTATACAATTGTAAATACTACTTATTATACAATATATAACCCTCAGACACCGAACTAACAACTATTCAGTTCAGCACTCAAATGTTTATCCTAGGAGGGATTGGAACCCACCACCCACAATGCAGAAGGCAGAGTTACTAGCGAGTGAGCTGAGAGGCCAGCCTAATCTACAGTCAGTTAGATATACCAACTTCCTTTATCTATAGGTACACGGCACAAATTGCAAATGTTTCAAATTGCTATACCTAGACATGTTCTGTTGGGCTGGGGCGAGTATATCCTGGGCACTACGATCCGCCAGTGATCCTGGAAGTGTGAGGGAGCCAGGGAGCCATCCTTCATCTTCTTGCGCCATAGCTCCACGACTTCATCGACGCGGGCTGGTAAACTGTACCTGGATCAAACGCCTTAGTTTAGACAACAAACCTCAATAGTCCAGACTCCAGAAGATACCCTGTTAATTGGATAATTGATTCAGGCGTGACTTTGCGGAAATTTGTCCATCTATTTAATGTTTTACCCTGTTAATTATAAACTAGCCGATTATCTTTCCATATAAACGTCGAAGGATGTCGAATGTGATTATGATTAAGAATCATGACCATACTATCTCCATGCTCCTCTTCATTAATATCCTTCCTGCACGTCTATGAAAAAATTATGATGAAAATAATGTGTACATACATTAACAAATGTGTTAGAAGTCGATACCTAATAATAGAAAGTAGAAAGAAAGAATAACATTTACGTTTTACATTAACATTTTATATAATACATAAATAAATACTTAATATTAAATATAATATGATAAAATAAATAAACTAATACATACATACATATATCTAAACCTAAAATAACATAGATAAACAAGCCATAGTTAACAACAGGACAAACAGTGTTATGTGACCATAGTTTTAAAAACGGCATGTGATTTGGCGCGTCTAATAGCAACTGGCAATGCATTCCAGAAGATACAGGAGAGTATCAAGTGGAGCTCATGAATCAGAAATAGAAGTGTAGAAATTGGAAACGTTCTTTCAAAGGTGTCGTAGGATTCAAAAGAATGTTATATAACAAATTTAGAGAGTGTAAATTTCGACGAAAGAGAATTGTCATCCACTTGAACTTTTTCGGGATTCCGAGATACGGTCATACTTGCAAATATACAAATATAAACCGAATGGAGAGATTGTGAAGGCGCTCAAGATTGTTAAGTTGCTGTTCAGTCAAATCTAAGTAGCAGGCATCAGCAAAGTCTAGTATTGGAAGAAATAATGTGCAAGCGAAATTTTAGTGACAATGGTAAGGAATGCGTAACTTCCTTAATATTGTTACTGAAATTTCGCTTCGAATAGTACCGGCTGAGGCCCATTTCTGCCCATGAAAACACCATAAAAAAAACAACAAATTGTTCACTGTCACACTCTGCTTTATGCGGCCTACATCAAAAATTATATGTGGAAAACTAGACCAGTCATTCAGGACACCATCCTTGAACCACCAATGATAATCGCTTGCGTTCTCGTGGAATTTATCTTAAGACCGTAAGCCCTACTCCAACCCAAACTACGACCAAGGTCCTGATTTATATTTATTAAAGTACCAGACAACAACGCTACAGAAGCCTGCTTGTAGATTTGATACCAACATGCAATAATATAAATGGTGGTGGCCTGTCGTCTTCCGATACTGAGAATATGATTTTACATGAGATAACATGCATAACTTTAGCATAATTTTATTGTATATAGTATGTATATATATAATAATAATGTATATATATAATTGTATATAGCAAATTTGTGTCACCCTTAAGCCCATAGTTTGATGAATAAACAATTTTAAAAACTGGTTTCAAATGTTTCAATATATTCAATATATATTTAATAGAGACAAATTGACAATTTAATCAATAACACATATTACTAATGGCCTTAATAATATTGGCAACGCATCGCAATCTACAAGTACCTAATACTAATTGAAACGAAACCAGATGTGATAAATCTAAGTCTATAAATTTATATAAACTAGGTATTAGTGGTGTGTCATAATTATCTGTTCTAGGCGTTCTTAAAAGATCGGGAAACACTTGAATTTTTAGCTTGTGTTATATTGACTTATTAACTTATTATAGATACCATGAATGTACCTACTGATTTATGTTTTTGATTCATTTATTTATTGACTATATTATGCATATAATGTATTCTTCGTAAGACATTAAGATGCGTGTTTCTCTACTTAGGCCCGCTTGAAAACATCGTCATGGCTTATCTACTGTTATAGCCAGGACGTGACAGCCGTGACAGCTGAGCGCGGATACGATTTACTACAAGATCGATATATGAAGCTTTATTTGACACAACATTACAGACATTAATTAGTTACGAGCCTAAGTACAAGCACGTCAATGTCTGACTTAGGTAGATAATTAAACTCCTCACTGTATTGTTTAATTCATTGTCTCTTTTAGTTATATTCTAAAATCAGAGACATTTAACTAGCTGTGGTGTATACAAATTAAATGACACATTATTCATGGGTTCAACCGCTGAACGTGGTCATACTGTTTATTAAGTTCATTGGCATCTCGGAATTTGGGTTTGGGTCAAACCTTAGCCCTATAAGCCCAGTTTCTGGCGGTATTGGCGGGTTTCATCATAACAGTTACAGCACACATACCTGCCTGTTACAGATGCCAACCACGCTTCACCTACTTCCCTCGCTAGGCGCTGCCTACCTCTAAAGATAGCAGTAAGGTACGTTACTATAGGCTTAACTTATTATATTTAAACTTTATCTATGGTACCTAATGATTATGGGATGTCAAAGTTTGTACGCGAACATAGTCGCGGGACGGTCCACACTGGCACATACATATCAAATAACCCACGGCCTAAGTCACGGGACGAAGTAATTCTTATAAATACCGACCATACCTATACATGACACTATGTAGGTATAAATACAACGTCGTGTGTGAGCCGGACCAGAAATGATTCACCACACAAAACTGAATGAAATCTGAAGGCCGCAAAAACTATCGCAGCGATGCCAACTCTAAACCAGGAATGAATTTCGCACTTCCAAAATAAACTCACTCTTCTTTGTCTATCATTTCACTTTACATATTCCAGGGTTCAGTTTGAGAGGTCGACACGACACGACGTAGCCGCGCGAAGGTAAACATTGAACTGATATTTTGGCAAGGCGCCATGCAACTGAAAAGAAACCACTGATAACTCTTTGTCTTGAAGTTCAGACGCCGCGACAGCCAAACTGGTGGTCCGACTGATTTTACAATGTTGCTCTTTCAATTCTAGAATAAAGCATGTATTACCGTACATACATACAGACAGACATACTTGTAAACCTGACCTAATTAAACTATGTTAAGTACATCTATCAATCAAAAACGTGACGCGAGTCGGAGATAGTATTAGTATCAGAAGTATTGCTCCGTGTAGATAGGAAAGTCATTATGATGCAATAATCGATTCATTTGTGTTCTAGTTATCTAAATCATAAATTATTCATTTCATACCGATAGCACTAGTGATAGTACGCGATCCGGCTGCAGAATTAGTGCACTCATCGAGTGTTTGCTAAAAACCAAAATTTTACGCATTTTTATGATTAGCAGAATATACATCTACCAGGTTGCCTATCAAAATGTGGCCGCTAGTATTTTTAATTAAATTATTGTTAATTTTTCGGACAAAATTTTATTCGCTTGTTTTTTTAATCAAATATCGCCCACTTCACGGCAATACATATAAAGACAGACCGTGAAAAATCACGGTTGCCGTTGTGCACTTGGCCGCTCCTCTTCGCAGCCAGGTGTAAACAGGTATGATTTTGATACATTTATACGTTCATAACGTACGTACATTTATTATTTATATATTAAGTTAAAGCATTTTTTTTCTGTTTATTGTGACATACGGTTTCTTAATTAAATTTGGCCGCAAATAAGGGTTGCTGGCTGTTAAAAACATCATTAGTCAGACGAGGCTGACGATTGCAAGCTGTACGCTTTAAAGCCATTACGCATGCGTCGAATGCTAGTAAATAACTTTATACCAACACCAACCCTTATACAAGTGGATACACCAACTAACCGTAGACTTTTCATTTACTTTCCGTCACTATAAACACAGTTACAGCAGACATCTCCAACTCAAGTTAACTAAGGCTAGTCGCATATTGACAAGCATTGTACGAACCGCAACTTGTAGCTCATAGAAGGCGTGGCCAGCCTTAGTGATTATTAGCCTAAACATGCTTATTGTTATTGCAGACAGATTTATAGTGTACATTTATAAATGTTCGGGTTAACAGGTGGTCTTGTTATTTATAAAAAAGCTTGCGCCAGTTTTAAACCGAGACATGACGCGCGCCTCAATTATTACTTTCTTTTTATGGTTCCGAAGTCCACAGGGTTTCGCTATTTCCGCCTGTCTGTCTGTCTGTCTGTCTGTCTGTCTGTCTGTCTGTCTGTCTGTCCACCCCTAATCAGAGCTCTAACTCGCAGAAATAGTCTTAACGTAATGAAAATTTGCACGGTAAAACAACGTTAAAACATAGTTTAAAGGTGTTTTTTTATTTTTATTTACTTCCTACCGTGTAGCATAGGAATGTTGTATGTTGGATAGGTATTTCAAAGATATTATGATGCTTCTTGGAGGAACAGTTTTTAGATACAGATATAGGTTTAGTACAGATCGTTTTTTCAAAATAGTAGCTTATTCTTAACAATAAATAAATAACACACATCATCATGTAGCACCAATGGAAGCAGAGCTTGTCTTATAAGAACAACACGACTGCTATACTATTTAATAAATACATTAATAGTATACATAGAAAAACACCCCGACCCAAAACCAATATTTGCAGATTATAATAACATTTGTTGAATTAGCGGGAATCGAACCCGCAACCTTCTGCGTCTCAGGAGTGCCTTCGCCCACTGCGCCGCAGAGGTCATTATAACTAATGGTGAATTTATACGGAAAGTTTAGGCAAGCCTAAACTAGGTTATGAGTTGTAACGCCGCATTTGCGAGCTTTACATGGTTTTGGAAATCAACCTCTTGTTAGACTTGTTTGAGGTCATTTTTCTACTGCCATGTCTTTTTAGTACTATTCTAGCTGGCAACTCTAAACTGATTGATTGGTTTGTTTAGTAGGTTTTTGCTAGAGCAAAGAGAATACAACTAGTGTGGAGTCTGTGCTCTCAATTCACGCGGATTGGTCTTGCTAGGACTATGCGAGTTCCTTCTCTATGAGAGAGATTGTAAGTTTGTTTTCCGATCGAACCATTATGGGGTGCGAGATTTTAATCCGCTAAAATTAAGGATTATCTAAGATATCCTTAGAGATTTAGCCATTAAAATGGACCTTTAGTTTCCATACTGGCAGGGGCTGCTCTTCTTCTATTTCGAGTTCCTTTTGATAATTTTTGGTGGAAGTTTTTAGACCACATTTTTATTAGAATGTTCGCGTGTGAGCCCCGTTTTTGCAGAATGAAACGGTAAGTTTCACAACATATTTTGTCCAAACGTCGTGACTTTGGAATCACGATTAATGTTGGCATTTTGTTTTTCAGCTAATTACGGCGTTTTTTTCTCCACCCTTCTTTCTACTTTATTTCTTCTACTTAACATTTTGGAAACCCCTCTTACTCCGACACGAGCCAGACGCCTTGGGTGCGTCCGTGTGCTGTCGAATAAATCTCTATATACAAAACCAAACACCGTTTTAAATCACCGCTCTCCGCCCTGATATATTAGAACTCCATACTCTCCGACCTCTGCTATCCTGGTGTGGTAGAGAAGTCTTAAGTAGGTAGTATCTGGCACCCGGAATATATTTGTTTGTTGTTTTTTTACTATATCGATACCGACCTACGAAGGAAAATTATTTTTTATTACAATTGTTACATTTTTCACAGCATTTAATTTTTTTTTTGTTACAATTTGCGCTCTGACAAGGGACAATAATTTTTTTTTATTATAGAGTAAACGCCTGATTTGTCAACATGAAAAAAATGCATATACCTACCATATGAAATTCTTCTTTTTTGCTAGATGTTGTAGATTTGGTTAGTGGCACATTCTTATCTTTTCTGCTTGACCGTGCGTTGCTACATGCGCATGCGCACAGACGGACACAGACAGACAACGACAGAGATAGCTTATTCAACATCTAAACTGTTGTGCCAGTCGTATATTTTTTATAAATAAGTGCGTATTTTATCCACACAAAGTCCACTGAACTCGTGACATTCATCGCTCCGGCGGTGTGGTGTCATTATAGAACAGTCAACTATCTGAAACATTCGACGATATCGTCATCTATATCGCTGGAATTAAAAATAGTATCGCAAAGTCAGTGACCTATATCGCTAAATAATACCGCTCAACACACGTACACATTCGACTAAGCGATAAGCAAGCGATATAAGAAATCTAATAATTGCCATTCAATGCAAGCTATTTGGACGAATACCAGTACAATCGAACATTTAATTAATCTCAACAAAAGAGAAGAGTCACGCAACTTAAAAATGTAATCCAAACACAGAGCTGAAAGAATAAAGCCGTGTTACAGTTTCAATAAAGTTTACAACCCTATATCAGTCCTTTGTTGCGAACTGGCCGAGAGCCAGGTGATGAAGGTGACGTCACTACCGGTATGCAGTGCCCTTGGATTCGACATTGAACTGTTCCGAGGGTGGCGACGCCGGCGATCAGAATAACGACCTTAGTTGTGTTGTGGATGCAAACCACTTGGGGTAATGAGCCACAGGGTAAAGTAAAAGTAGCAGAAACAACATTAATAGCAACTGAAAATTTTTGAGAAATTTGTCTCAAGTCGAAAAAAAACTCTTATTGCTGAAATTGATTTATTTATCATTACTAAGTGTAATGCAAAATTTATTTGGACGTATAATTGATGTACCTGAACATGTAGGTACCAATTTTGTAAGAAGCTGGTGCCTGTGATATGTTCTGAAGATCCTTTAATACATGTCACCAGGGTCTTCTATAGGTAGCTGATTGGGTTTTATAAATATTCTTAGCAAGGCAATACAATTTACACAATGGATTGAAATTTACACAATAAGGCAAAATTCATGGTATTTATTTATATATAATATTTAAAATTAAAATGAATATTTAATAAAAAAAATGTGAGTGTCGTGGAACCGAGTGGGTTGGAACGAAGTACCTAACGTAGTATATTATTATTGATAAACGTATTAAACTACTCCAAACAAAATAGGGCCCACTTGAAATATTTCAATATATTGCCCGACACATTTTTTTTATGAGTTGTTGGCAAACTCAAGTATGGCAATTTTAAGTAGGCATATTTATTGATCTTATTTATCACTTAAACGCCAAGTTTAGGGTGCAAAAATCTACGATATACCGCAGAATTGATGAGTGCCATTACATTGTTGCTCAGTGGTGTTTGTTGTGTCTAACGAACAATTTATCGTAACCTTGCCTTTAATTATCGATTAAATTAGTGTTTGCATAAACAATGCCTGGTTCTCGACGTCACATGGACACAGAATCCGCGACAAGAGCCATTGTTTTGCTTTAGCAGGGAAATTCGCAAGCTTCAAGCATAGGTGTGTCTAGATGAGCTATTCGAAATGTGTGGGAACGCTATCGAGAGACAGGTAGTGTGATTAGGAGGCGCGGTTTAGGTAGAACCCGAGTCACAACCTCCAAGAAGACCAATACATCCGACTCTCTGCACGTCGCGAGCGAACTGTAACTGCACGCATATTGAGAAACCGCTTACGTGAAACCACTGGAACGCGAGTGATTGACCAAACTGTTCGGAACAGGCTCCATGAAGACCAACAACGTTCCAGAATGCCAGTTGTTCGGCTCAAATTGACCCGAGCCCACCGTGCAGCGCGATTAAGGTTTGAACGTGATCACCTCGAATGGACCATGGATAATTGGAGGGCAGTGCTCTTTACAGATGAATCTAAAGAAGTTTTTTAATGATGACAGACGCGTGCGAGTTTGGCGACGACCTGGAGAACGTTTTACAGAACCATGTATTCGTAAAACTGACCGCTTTGGTGGACCCAGTATTATGGTATGGGGTGGGATTAGCATAATGGGCAAAACCGAGCTAGTGATTTTTGATGAGGTCAATGTAACGGCCGCCAGCTATGTTCAGCATGTCATCCGACCTCATGTGATCCCATATTCACAGCGAGTAGGCGATAACTTTATTCTGATGCAAGATAACGCTCGCCCTCATACTGCCAGAGTGACCCAAAGTACAATCTCCGAAGCTGGTATCGCAGTTCTACCCTGGCCTGCCATGAGTCCGGATCTGAATCTGATCGAACATATCTGGGATCAGTTGAAAAGAAGCCTTAAAGACAACCACACTGAAAATCATAGCCGACAGGAGTTGATAACTGTTTTAAAAGAGTTTTGGGAGCAAATTCCAGATGAAAACTTCATCCACCTCATAGAGAGTGTTCCAAACCGACTCAGAGAGTGTGTGCGCAATAGGGGAGGACCTACGCGTTACTAAACATAAGGCATAAAAGCAACCCTACGAAACTATTAAAAAAAATGTGCTCGTGTCTTCAACGCATTGTTTTTGAAAACCGTGTAATTTTTGGTTAAGGATACACAAGTCAACGGCACAAACTCGTTAGTGGGCTCAGCTAAAATGCATGCTATTTCACCTAGCTTAGTGTGAGTAAAGGATAGATGTGCACCAAGGATAGAGATGAGCAGTAAGGAGATAGCGTGATTATAATTTCGAGTCATATGATCAGATTAATCTATGATTTCTAAATAAAACAATTGCGTAAAAATAAGGAATAGACCTTTGACTCAAGAATGTACTTTGACTACTGAATGTATTTATAAAAAAAAAGTTATTTGAGCTCATGAATAAATAATCTATGCTTGTATCGGAATATTTTTTTAGTTTGCGTACTCCGTTTGTTATTTATTCACACCTAAAGTTGCGCTAAAATCAGTGATGAAAAATAATTTTTTTTTTAGTCTTGTATCGTTCAAACCCATATTATTTTTACAATTCTGTATTGATACAAGTATAGATTATGAAAAGACAAATTTATATCACTTTTTGTTTTGGTTGTTCATCATCAGACGGTGGTGTGATCACCCTTCGACGTTTGCATGGAAAGATAATCGACTTGTTCACTCTTAATGCGTAAAAACGCGCATTTCTTGACTTTTTTTGGCAAAAATAAGGTACTGTAATGTTATTTTAATGATCCTGAATGTGTTAACGTATTCCTAAAATTAATCTTGAAATAAATTGTACGTATGTTTTATTATTTCAATTTAAGTAAATAGATCTAATATGTGTGTGTGCGTGTGTGCGTGAATTTGGGTATAATTATAATAATCGTATTAATGTTAGTATTTCCAAACGTTTGTTGATATTCTTGATAAGTCTCAAGGAGTAGGTTAATGAAATTAATGCGATAAGTTTAGGTATATATAAGCGCTTTGCTACCATTCATTTTATTACACTGAGTAGTAGTTCCGTTTCTTCATAGGGTTTTTAGGTAAATAGAAACGGATCTCTTACAGCTATATTTAGTCGGCGGGTAGATATTCAGGATTTTGTAAAATTTCTTATACAAGAAGGATACAAGAAAGCAGAAGAAATTTTGAGAGCGGCTCGTACGGAATGTTAGTGACAGAAATGAGCGCAATTCTCGGCTAATGCTAGTTGTCGCGAGTTACGTTATATGGGGCCGATTAGCCCAGCAGCGGTCTAAACCAGACTGAACTGAAATTTCCGTGTGCGCTAGATAATTCAATAAATGTATAAAAACCTGTTATAAACTTTAGTCTTGAAATACTCGCAGAAAAAATGGGTTCTACAAGATTCTATCCTCCCTTCACCTTTACCTTTCTCGCTCGATTACTGTTTTAGCTAGTATTAAGTTTAGTAACCCTTCAAAAAATGTGAGCAATAAATTGAACTGTCATATGGTTCCCATAGTACAAGCTATGCTTAGTTTAGGGCTAGAGAGATGTGGATGTCCATAGTAAGGAGATTCCAGTGTCGCTCCAGACTAGCTAGTCTACGGAGACGTGGTAATTATAGTTAGTCACGTCTAACCTTTGTATAGACAAGTTATGTAGAAGGGCCCTACTGCGGAGTGCGACAAGACTTGAGTTTAAGGACAGAGGAAATGATTTCAAATTATTTTGTCAAACATACAGCTTCAAGATTAAAGCTTCGAATTCTTACTACAACATGTGTCAAACAAGTCTCGAGGTAAAAGAAAGCGACGTACACGTTTCGTTTAAGTACTTCCAAGTTTGGAGTCGTAAAAATGGTTTTAACGATAACATAATACTTAGCTTTAGGTACGCAGTTCTTATCAATAAGTCACACGAATAACATAGTTTTATTGAAATTCCCTCGGTAGGTACTACGTACAAAAAATTTTAATACTCATATGATAATATTTTTTTTGTCATAGAATGACCTACGTTTGACCATGATCTTGCCTGATGTGGTAAGCGACGATGTGGCATGCAGGTCTAAAAGACACCTGCATATTTACTCTTGACTTGAAGAGACCCAGATTGTAGCAGAAAAGACGGCAAAGTATTCCAATCATTGGCTGTACGCGTTATAAATGTGGAAGCAAAGCGCTTTTTTTGTAAGGGAGCTAGAATGACAAGGTATAGATGGTACTGAGCGGTACGTCTGCTTGTACTGTTGTCAAAAGGAGCTGGTGGAATTAGATCATGTAATTTCTGGGCACATTCTCCGAAAAGTATTATATATAATAGATCAAAAGGCGAGCAATTTTACGGCGGTGCTCAAGACTCAGGAACTAAGTCTCGGTGTTTAGCTGCTCACCTATCAGCCTCAACCCTCAATGCTCAATGCTCTACGAGAGTCCAAAGCAGCTAGCTGGTGTTTGGCTGAACCATCCTATAACATCTCACTTTCATCGCAAAATGTTTACAAACAACGTGAACAATCTCATAGACGTTCCATACAACTCTATAGGGTCCTAAGGATTGCAAGGTGAACGCAGAACGTAATAAAATTGTGTTTCCGGACATTTCAATTGCAAAAAATTACCTCTGCAAATGGAATAAAAATTACAATTCGCCTTGACTTGACTGGACATCTGGACATCTGGACATCTTAAATAAGGACCTACGCGGCTTGTTCTTGTAGCTTCACGGTCTTTCCATGTTATGGAATGTTTACATGTAAGGTTTCACAAACAATAGAGGAAATGAATTTGATGTTTTCCAAAAGAGGTTTAACTTACGCACTTAAAAGCTAAAAGCGTAAACATCATTGAATTAGTTGAAGTTTGGTCACTGGTACTCCCATAGACACCTCGCGGTAGGTTAGTGAGACTGGACGCGTTCCACTCGCATTACACCAAGCACAGGAATTTATTACTTACTTCAAATATTTTTTTAGCACACAACAATTGACTGTACTCGTATCTTCGACCACTGACTTCTCACCTTGTTCACAACAACACAGTGATCGCAATAGTTCTCTAAACAACATATTTCAACAAATCAATTTCCAACAAGTTCATAGCACGCACTATAATCTGCTAAACTGCTATTTAAGAAGCGCGAGTTTACGCATGCTTCTGGTATGAAGTTCAAAATAGAATACGCATCTAAACTATTTAAAAGGGTCCTACACATTTTATCGTCACTGTAGAACGTGTCTTTAGTTACAAAATGATTCGAAATTTTGAAATTAATTTCGAAATTAAAACTTGAACTCCAAACCTATGTACACAGCTAACACAGTGATAATATTTACTGAAAGAGTAAAATATATTTTTCGTAGAAAAGTATTTGTTTACCTACTTTGTAGATAAGCGCTATCCAGATTAATTGATGACCTCGGTGGGGCGCGACGCAGTGGGCGAGTGTTAAATAAAATAAGACGCGAGGGGTGCGGCCTCGATTTTCGCTGCTGGGCGCATGTTTGATACAAACATTTGCCTCGGCTATTGTTTTTTTTTTAAATATTTTGAGTTGTATCGTGTTGAGAAAGTGTGGACTCTTCATATACATTAACTGGTGACAGGGTGTTTATAATTCATGCTTTTCACCTCACTACAAGTAGGTATATTATTATTTAGTAAGATTTGTAAAGTAAGATCCGTCATTGTGATAAGGCTCTGACCACAAAATGCTCCTAATCTTCATATCAAATTGATAAAATACTTCGCAACGTAATATTAAATCCATTGTCAAACTATGATCATGATATTCATGATATTGTTTACAAAGAGTTCATCTACCTTTTTATCTTGGTCCGAAACGAATGGGGATGTTTCATGAACCGGAAAACGGAAGGACAGCCTTTCTTAAGGAACACAAATCGAGTATTGCATTAAAACGGGCCTTCTCTCGAAATAGATATACGATACATCGGGACAATAATCGTGCATAACCCTACTTATATATTGTTTCGACTCCGATGAATTTCGATCGATGAAACGACGGGCATTACTTTTGACAATGGATATCGTAATTCTTTACAATAGACGATTCGATAATTTGAATTTGCAAACGAAACAACTCACACAATCGTCTGAATTCGATGTAAATTTCAAAGACTTTATCGTTTCGATATATATCAACCAGATCGGAAAGTAGACGCTCTATACAAGTGGCTAGTCGTGCATTATGGGAGGCCGATTTCATGCATTGGAATTATAAGAATTCCTTAAAACTGTCTCGTGACCATGTTTCATCTGTCCTGGTGTTTCAAAAGGTACAAAATAGGGAATATCATATCATTTAAATGATACGATGCTATTAACTATTTTGACTCATAGATTAGATTTGAATGTCCTATCCTACCTATGATCAACAAACTTTCTCATCGCATAAGCAACACAAAATTACATTGTGTTGTACCAACTAACAGCAGCGATCCTGTTAAACTCTCATGTCATAGGTTTTAGTTTTTTAGGCACTGCTCACCTGGCGGAAGGCTTTAGCTCTGCGGCATCTTCTTCCATGGGCTCGTCAGCCACCTCCACCTCCAGCTGCATGGACGGAGGAGAGCTCATCTCCTGGCGTCACCCTGCAACTTGTCCTTCTAAGATTACAATGGAGCTTGTTGTTCCATTAAGAATAGTACAGCACTACTACGTAAGAAATACTAACTTATGTGCAAACTGTTGTGCCAAATGTGCCAAATATAGTATATGGACGTGCCTCTGACTACAACCTCAAAAAGATTGAATTAACTTGAAAATGGAGGAGGAGTCTAGAGATTACAGTTGTGACTATTAATGTTTGTTTGACTTTCTACTCCACGAGTCCGGTCTTTTGCTTCGTCAATAGAATCTATCAGCAGATCACTGGGAGCATAATTTATTTCAGTCTATTATTTTTATGGGTACTTTGTTTCTTGTATTGATGTTGTCAATTCTATCTTTCTCTTAAGGAATTACATTGTCAGCTAGCACTTTCACTAACCAACATAGACCTGTAGTGCAGTACTTTACATTGAAACAAATAAATCAATCGATATGAGAGGTTGAACAGTTGCATTGTGACATCGAGTAATATAACATTTACAATGTGAGCCTGTCAAAGTGAATATCAAAAATGGATTGCAAAACACATCCAAATCTTTTTGGTCTATATTTTTAACAACCTAATAAGCATTGTTTCAAGAATGTGAAGCAAGTGAAACTAAGAACAGCGGCTAGTTTTAGAATGTCTCTTTCAAGTGTGAACATTGCATTAGCATCTGTAATTACATTACTCATAGCACTCAATTCAAACATCAACAAGACAAAATGACTTAGCAAGTTTGTTTGATACATTGTTTCAATGTTGTTATGATGTCATAAAATAAGTTGAATGGATGAATCTGTGACTTTTAGGGGTAAGGTATATATATATATATATATATATATATATATATATATATATATATACCAATAAAAAAATCAAAACAAAACTTTGATGACACACAATTTAATAAAATTTAACTTTTAAAGAGCTAAGTACTTTTTTGACCTTTTCAGAATACTGTTATTTATTTAACATCACATGTGTTTGTTTTTCCATATTTATTCAAGGTGTGAAAGTGTCTTTGTCAATGCAAAGTTAGTATTGATGGTTGCTTGCTATCTCTCATATACCACCTAAGTATATTTCATGTTATTGGGAATGAAGTAAGTACCTACCTATCTTTACCATTGTTTATTTACTGAATGTTTTACAGTGAATATGGAACAGGGGGTGTGCTATGTAGTGAAGCCTTAGCACTAAAAATAAGTGTATGCAACAGTATGAACTACAGAAAGTTACAAAACAAGAAAGTGAAAACTATCCATTCATGACTTGCGACTGGCACGCGCGACGGACTAATGGTTCAGTTCAGACTAAGTGCGACAACAAAAGAAAAACCTCACCTTGCTTGTCAGAAATGCGACTACTCATACACTTGATGACACGGATTTTGCACTAAATGATTACACACGATATCTACTTTTTCTCTTGAAGACAACTACGTATTCATCACAAAACTTTTCACTCTAGAAAATTTATTAGATCATTGGCAATGTACCAATCCTGAATCCATCCACGAAAATTTTGACATATCATTTCATCACACAGCACTGCTCAGTGATATCTAATTATAAATTGCAAAACCAATTTTTAAAGCACAAAATCAACAAGAAAATTAATGGAGTACTGTGAGAGCTAATTTGGATATTATCTACGCAAAAATCAATAGATTTTACTTTTAGAAAAACATTGTATGACTTTCGGAGTTTTATTCTATGAAAGAAGAACGAATGAGTGATTTAATTTAAATTAAAAATAATTAAATGAATGATTCTCTTTGACATTGACAATGACAAACAAGGTTACTAAGGCAGCAGCTTTTCTCTATGATTTACTCTTAAAAAAAAACAGGCCGGATCCACATCCACGAACGATAGATAGACCCACAGATAGTCCATTAAAATGTTACATTTTTTAGGCCTTAGTGTGCATTTGTCAGAGGACGCAATTTTATTTTTTTAATGTGTAGGGGGGGTCAGTAGAAGCTTAAGTTCAAGTTTGTGGGGTCGGCACCCTTGTCCCCCGGCCGCCATCTTGGAAAAGGGGGTGCAAAGGGTTTTCGCGCTGTATCTCGTAAACTAGTTACCTTACAGAAAATTTAATCAAACATAAAATGTAGCAAATTAAATTTCCTACAATTTTATTTCTATTACTTTTTATCGTCAAGTGACCAACAAAAAAGTTATAAACAAAAATAAATGAAAATTTTGTTTGTTTGTTCTAGGTTTTACAGCGCTCCAAACTTAAACGGATTCTCGAATGCTCATAGGGATGCAATAAAAACTAAAAATTAGGCTTACTTTTCTATCTATATTTTTTTTATTCATACAATTTATTATGATCTTAACATTCCTATGCTATTATTGAACTATGTTTGACCCTTTTACCCACCACCTATGAGGTATAACATGGGCAAAGTCAAATTTATAAAAATTTAATGCATTTTTTAATGCATTTTTTGTCACTGTCTTAGCAAATCGTTTGTATCGCAGAGTGTCTAGAGTATCGTCTTTATTTCCGCCATATAAAAAGACGAAAAAACGTTCGCCAACAACACTGAGTAACGATGACTCGACTTTCTCACTCATAAATAATTTAGTTCCACTTGCTAACTCTGGATGCTTCTGCAAAATTTTTATAAATTTGACTTTGCCCATGTTATACCTCATAGGTGGTGGGTAAAAGGGTCAAACATAGTTCAATAATAGCATAGGAATGTTAAGATCATAATAAATTGTATGAATAAAAAAAATATAGATAGAAAAGTAAGCCTAATTTTTAGTTTTTATTGCATCCCTATGAGCATTCGAGAATCCGTTTAAGTTTGGAGCGCTGTAAAACCTAGAACAAACAAACAAAATTTTCATTTATTTTTGTTTATAACTTTTTTGTTGGTCACTTGACGATAAAAAGTAATAGAAATAAAATTGTAGGAAATTTAATTTGCTACATTTTATGTTTGATTAAATTTTCTGTAAGGTAACTAGTTTACGAGATACAGCGCGAAAACCCTTTGCACCCCCTTTTCCAAGATGGCGGCCGGGGGACAAGGGTGCCGACCCCACAAACTTGAACTTAAGCTTCTACTGACCCCCCCTACACATTAAAAAAATAAAATTGCGTCCTCTGACAAATGCATACCCAAATGTAACTTTTCAATGGACTAAGAGTACTTTGTTAATATAGTGAAATGGATTGGATAGTCCGGTGCGTGCGCGCCGCCGCCCGTAGCGTATTATTGATTACGATTACGTACCTAGAATTGGGCGTGAACGTAGATTTATATAAATACTAGCGACCCGCCCCGGCTTCGCACGGGTGCAATGCTAGTACTAAATATACTACAGAATGTCTAATGTGATTAGAAACCTCTAAAATTATCAGTGTTTCTCTACTATATTATGCATGTATTATACATATAAACCTTCCTCTTAAATCACTCTATCTATTAAAAAAATCCGCATCAAAATCCGTTGCGTAGTTTAAAGATCTAAGCATACAACGGGACAGACAGACAGCGGGAAGCGACTTTGTTTTATACTATGTAATGATAAAGTAAATAAATTTAGGCAAACAAGGCGCGTCGCTCACTGGTAAGTCGAGGCGCGGTCGCGGCGGCGTCGCGGCACGGTCGAAACGTCGTCTCTATGTGGAGTCGAAGCGCTATGCGCAGCTATGCTTTCTTCACACATTCCATATTTATTTAACATGTCGTCGTCAGAAGATGAAGACATAGTTGCACTCATTCAAGTCATTAATTTAAATAGGAAAAAAAATTGGATACACCCTTATTTGAGACATTGTAAATGAAGAGGAATTAAAACTTTTACCCTAGTCCTAAGTAATCCTAGATTTATTCGAGACGTTATGTTGTAGTAGAAATCTCTTAGAGCTTTCCTCTCTATCACAAAACTCAAACTTTTTAACAGATGTGTGATATAGAAAACATATAACAACATTTGTATACTTAATTGTTTACTTATTATTAAAGCTAAGCATAACATTAAAGAAATAAAAAAACCATAAATATAACACAAAGTCAAAAGATACTTTATTCAATACAATCACAAGGATCACTTTGAAACTAAGTCTTACCTACTAGGTGAATTTAGGTTCCAATTTATAATCCAAGCCCGAGAAGAGAAACTCGTCCTGGTCCTAGCACATTTTTGCATGATCCATCTTATAAATAAATTAACTACGATATACTTATACATGAGTTTATACATTTCAAGTGTGTCAGTTAACTGTCTGAGGGCAGAGCGACACGAGGCCATGCGTTCTTATCAATAATATAGTCATTTATATTATAATAAGCTTTCCTCAAAAGACTCTTTTATGTAAGCTTTAAATTTCTTAATAGGTAGTTTAGTTGCATTTTCAGGAAGCTTATTATAGAAGCGCATCGTGTTCCCGATAAAGGACTTGTTTACTTTTTCTAGTCGAAAAGTATTGATCGCTATCTACCTACCTACAGAATAAAAACTCATAAAACATATATTTACTAACCACCAGTGGAACAGCATTAGGATACAGAATAGTTAATTTATTCTTCTTAAACAAGACATTTTTCTCAAAAAGTCCAGATTTTTCGGCCTGTGGCTTCAACCCACTGCAAACGTACATTATCATTTGATGGAAAACTGTAACAAATTAATAGCGAGGTGTTTTATTTTACAATGTAAGAATCATTTTAATCTATGTATTTATACAGGGCGGTATGGTTATTGTCGCTGACAGGACATTATTTCACAATCAATTGACATCAAAATGTATGAAAGGTTTCCTCAGACCGATTTTAAGCAGCTTTTGCCTTTACCTTGCCTCCATATATTCATCTATCAACATTGTACGATACTTACGTTAAATTGAATTATTAAAATTCATACGAAATGTAAAACATATTTTATGTAAAATTTATGTACCTAGTCTGGGGAATGTTAAGGTCGAATGCAGGCAACACCAAAATAAATAAATTATTTGTTATGATTTATGAATTATGCTGTAGCAAACAAAGTTCAGTTCGAAATGCTGTTCTCTATTGTGTATATTATTAAAAAAACAGTTTGAAAGCTAATAACTACTCAAAAATACTTGTACTTGTACGAGTAAAAAGACAAATCGGGGTGTTTCCGTTCACTATCACTTTTACATCCTAAAACGATACATCGAACCATTATCTTTACAAAATCCAGTGCGGATCTTGAAAAAACAGGCACGCGACATGAAACAAAAAATCAAACCATTCTATCTCGTTTCTTTACAGTATCTGCACATAAGTTGTTCTCTTTCTTGTATGCATGCGACGGATGCTATCTAGTTGTCTATTAGTTTCTCTGTCTACGATGTGCATCTTATTTTCATTGGTTTTGTCTAAATTAGTGCCGAAAACAATTACAAGTTCGACGAGGAGGCTTCTTATTGGTCATTTTTATTGGTATTAAAAATAAGGCTTGACTTTAGTAGTGCGTCGCACGAATTGGAGGGTGAAAAGACTCACATCTGGTAGGGTTTTGCTTTCTGATTACATATTTATCACTAATAACATTAGGTTATTCCGAGAAAATAATAAAACATTTTTAACCTCAAATCAAATAAATCAGATAAAACTACGTAAAGATTGACAGATAATAATCAACTTTGTCGTATTTCTCGTCTATGGTTTAACATATTGTGTGCTAAATTGATGTGAACGAAACGTAAAAATCTAAAAATCCTGTCAGTGATTTTGTTATGGCTTCTTTCGACGACTTTATCTTATCTTCACTTCACTTGGTTACTTATCACCTATCACTAGGTAGGTTATGTTGGAGTATAGAAAAAAACGCGCAAGGCGAACGAGCGTAGCGAGCGTGCCGCGGCAGGCGGCAGCGGCCGCCGCAGCGCCAGAAAATAATACAAAGTCACGGTATATCTCACTTGGTTACTTATCACCTATCACTAGGTAGGTTATGTTGGAGTATAGAAAAAAACGCGCAAGGCGAGCGAAGCGTGCCGCGGCAGCGGCCGCCACAGCGCCAGAAAATAATACGAGGTCACGGTATATCTCACCTGGTTACTTATCACCTATCACTAGGTAGGGTATGTTGGAGTATAGAAAAAAACGCGCAAGGCGAGCGAAGCGTGCCGCGGCAGAAAATAATACAAGGTCACGGTATATCTGATCTTTGTCGTATTTGTTGTCTGTGATATATCATGTTGTGCAAAATTGATGCGAACGAAACGTTACGAAATATTACGATAGGTTACAAATGTTTTTTTTTCTCATTTGTGCATCTACCTTTATTTTGGGAGCTTTACCAGGGTTGAGGTGGACCTCTCACTCCCCCTCCTTGGTAATTTAAACTAGATTTGTATTAATATTTTTTTTTGAGGTTAGGTTACATTTATTCAAATATCTCGAAAACGGGGCAATACCTAGTATGGGGGTGGTACCAGGGGGTAGGGACTGTCCCCCCCCCCTCCATTTTTTTTCCTTCTTTTCTTGCGACGCACTACTAAAGTTTAACCGTTCATCAGAACTATAAAGTAAAAAAATTTTGGCAAGGACCTTCAACAAGTGGTGTCACTAGTAATATATCCTCTGGCAAAGATATATTATTGTGCATGCAGGATCGGAGGAAGGGTTTGTACCAGGTGCTTTATTGATTTTCAGCACAAAATCTAAATCAGCTGACTACCACGATGATATGAATTCCACCAACTTCATGAAATGGCTGGTGGAAATGTTGATACCAAATTTAACTAAACCTAGTGTACTTGTGATGGACAATGCAAGTTACCATGTGAAACAAGTGAACAAACCCCCTAATATGTCTGACACAAAAGCTAATATCCGAATATGGCTTCAAGAAAATCATACCAAAGCAGAATTAATGTGTTTAGTAAAAAAAAACATAAACTTGCACCTGTTTACGAAGCAGAAGAACTTACAAAAAAACACAACCACGAAATTTTGTTGCTTGTATGGAGTCAGGCAAAGAGGAAAGTAGCTAGCAAAAACTTAGGAATACCAGTGACTGAAATGCAACATTTTTGTTGTTTTCTATCCATAACTGCCAATGACTGGAAGAAGTACACTGATCACATCCTGCATATTGAAAATCAGTACAAATTGAGGGACCGTATTGTCGAAAATGAGCTTGAACGTTTTATTATACATGTTGGGGACAGTAGCAGCACTAGCAGTGAAGAAAGCAATGAATCAATATTATCAGGTGTAGAGTTCCTGGAATCCGATTCCGACTATGACTCTTAACTTCAATGTTTTATCTTTATTTTATTGTGTCAGCCGTCTTTTCTCTATTTTATAAATAAACAAACTACTTGAAATATTTTCTGATAATTAAACCTTTTTCGTGACTTTGATTTTCGCGTGCTCCGATTAGTTAGAGCATGCTAGTAATATGCATGTGTGAAGGAAACCTTATAAATGTATCTGAATGTATTGCATATTTCATGAATAATCAAAAGTATCAACTCCGTTTAATCAGTGTATATCCAGGGTGGACAGCTAACATTTTATTTAAATTGCCGCCTTTACTTTGTGTCAGCTTTCGTTGGCCAGACTCTACGCACGAACCGAAATGACAAAATGGCGTGGCGGCAGAGTCGCGGCGCGGACGGGCAAGACGCCCGCGCAGCGTCCCCGCCTCGACTCCGCGCCAGTGTTGCCAGATTAGGCGACTTATCGCCCTTTAGGTTATCTCGACAGGTGGCGGGGCGCCCAAAAAATGCGATCGGCGACTGGTCGCCGTTTAGGCTATTTAAGAAATTAAAAATTATGATATTAGGCTACATCCAACATATTTTTTTTACAATTTCAATAATAAGTAGGTACAAAATGGATAAACCGGAATGTTTATTTCATTCAGTCAATGTCAGTTGATGAGAATGTCATTTATTTTTTAATAGAGTGAGAAGTGAATCAAAGGTAGTGGTAGGTTGGATGCATATTTCGGGGCATTTAATCAATCAATAAATGAAGGAATCCTTGATGATGTTATTTTGTTAGCAGTCGACGAATAACATTTTTTTTTTTTATAAAAGTTTTAACCCTACATAATAGAACCATTAATGTTAAAACAGTTAATAAGTCTAGCCGTTTTTACTATGTTGCTTTATTGTTGTTGAAGTGAAAACTTCTTTTAGCGCGGTACGCATATTTTTAGATGAGGTTAAACCTCTGGACTCGCGACACCGTTACCGAGACGCAGCCGGCTGCCGCACTCGCCCCATTTGATTATAAACCTTAATTCACATGTTTACAGTCTACTTTTGTATGGAGAAGTTTACTGAGTTAGGTTCTTTGATATATTATCTACATTCTGAACAAAAACTTAGAAGAATATTAAATGTATTTTAAAGTTACATAACTAATAAAATACAATTCATAAATAAAATGCAATTCATAACCCAATAACCCTAGTACCCATCTAAAAAATGTCTAACGCGCCAAAATAAGTTTTCACTTCTATCGGCACTCCCGGAGTACAACCCGTTTTTTTTATTTTATTACTGAGACTCTACAGGAAAAATAACATTACATGCTTACAGTATTCACTTTCAATATTTCAATTATCAAGGATTAGTTATGTAGCCGTTATGTATGTTTTATTTTCTGTTGAGTCTAAGCAAAAAATAAGTTATCATAGTATTATTAACCGTATTAGGCGTATATTACGTATCTTTGAGTTAAGCAATGTAGTCTAATTTATGAAATAAACCTACATTTTGGTATAAAAAAAATTGGGCGATTTTAGACTACTTTTTGTATTTTTTTTGGGGATTTGGACCGAGTGTCATCTGGCAACACTGCTCCGCGCCGCCTGCATCTCGCCCGTACCGACCGCGACTCTGGTATGTGAGCGCGCACACAGCCATGCCATATTTTCCTTAAGAATACGTAGAAAACGCCTGCGCCTCGACTAGCTCGTGTCGGCGCCCCCCTAAGGATTAAGGATGGTATTCTTATTTATCTGGATAGGCGTGAATTGCGCATAAGGAATAGAAACCCTCATTTGTCATAGGAACTGAATTGGGCGATCACTGCTTTGATAGCAGCACACTTTTTGTTTAAAATCTCTGCTATAATCAATGAGGTTTTACTAATAGAGACGTTATACTCAATAAGCAATAAAAACATGACGATATTTTACTATAGCTACCTACATAGGACCTATGGAACTTTATTTCTATCGCTGAGTAGGTTAAATAAGAGATCACAGAGATATATAGGACCCCGTTGTCAGAAAGAGATAAACATACTTTTCACACCTTACATGAGCGGCCAGCCGGCTGATGGCCAATGACAGCCTATGACGTCGCGTCGGCTAGCAGCTAGTGTGAACTAGGAAAAATGGGTACAGCAGGCAGCATTAATAAAATAAACAGTAAATTAAAAAAAAAGATTATTTATAAATTATTATATTAAGTACTACTAATTTAATTTTAAGTCGTTTAATCACACAATAACTTTTGAAAAAGCATATTAAAACACATAGGTATTTATTTTACCAGTTAAGCTGAGATTCGTGTACGCTATTTCTTTCTAAAGGGAAATTCAAAGTGGTATATTTCCATAAAGTGCTTGGAACATATTGTTGAGTATGTCGTTGGCATCCATTCATCTTCTCTTCTTTGGGTTCTAACGACTTGTACCCACTTCTCTTTTATTAATCCGTCTTTAGGAAATCTAAAACAAAACAGAAAGAAGTAAATGTTGAAAGTCAAATGTTATCTTTTTTATCTACTATGGTCTTTATTTTATACTTGGACTAGCTGTCCCGGCAAACGTTGTTTTGCCATTTTAGCCATTTTTAGGAAACATTTTTATAGGTAAATATGATGTTTAAAAAATAAGGGTTGATCGTAGAGGGGTGAAAATTTAGGGTTGCATGTATTTTTGTATGATGTATCATAAAAATATAAAAACAAAAATTTTTGTCTGAAAAATAAAAAAAAAAAATTAAGGGGTGGACCACCCTTAACATTTAGGGGGATGAAAAATAGATGTTGTTCGATTCTCCCCCCTGACTAATATCCTCGCTAAGGATCACGAAAATCGGTCGAGCCGTTTCGGAGGAGTTCGATTACGCACCCCGTGACAGAAGAATTTTATATATTAGATAACAGTGGTGAAAAAATACCTATTGAAGCAAGCTAGGAAAGCCGATGTGATATTCGAGTAATAGATCACCCTCTAATTACCTACCCCAACCTCCTCTAGCGTCGATCGAACCGACAACACCGCACGCCATTATCTCGTTCTCTCTGTCACTCTACTAAATACAACGCTGTCCTTGTCTCGTTCGTGTAAGTGGCAAAGCGGCAATGATTTTTGAGTAAAATTAAATTAATGATTTTCCATCTTAAATGGTTTAAACAGTACTTACAAATGAAAAGATACATCCATCTTGCTTTTTACAGCCGTCCCAGTATAAGTATTGCACTTTCGAAATACACAACATGGCATTTTTGTTTTTTTTTCTATCTCCAAAATCCCGCAACGTAGTACGTACGCGTCGCTGCCAGACGCAGGACGGACTGAGTTCACTCAAGCTAATTAGCTTGTGTTTGTCTTGCCGCGCAGATCTCGGTGGAACGTATCTACCTCAGTTTATATATAAAATCATTGGCTATAATCGTATGATTCTCTGTCTGTGGGTCAAAATACGTCTTCACGGTCAATAGCGCCTGGCTTCCATCCATATTAAGACTTGTTGGTGCGTGTGCGCTTATTATCATCATATTTCGAGCAGGATAAACAGCGCCCAAATATTTCGACAAATTTGCATTCTCGAATGTGTGTAAATTTATATTTGTTTCATCTCTAACAGAAACAGACAAAAACCCAGGCACATCTAGATTGCGTACAATATTTTCCTCAGGCAGGATACATACAGGATAGTGCCATGTGATCATAGGTAAGGTATGTAGATACCTAGTGTAAGGAAAACATCTTTCGACAAGCCAGCTATGAAAATCATAAATAAATATTTTAGGTAGATATATTTGAACTAACTGCATTTAAATAACAATTAAGCGGAAACTACGACATCGGAGGCAAATCCTAATGGTGGGTACTTTTCCAAAATGTCCGCCATTCCCGACGGATAAAATGCCATAAACTTGAACCTCTCGCCCATTTTCTTGGGGTCTACAAGCATATCATAGGCAGCTTGAATCTTTTCTTTTTCTGTCTCACTTTTTGCACTGTCTAAGAGAACCTGTAATAAATAAAATTTTGATGGTAGTTGGAAATACTTTCAAACAAAAATCCAGTAACTTAGAGTAGGTATTAATATAAGTGAGGGAGCCACAGACAACACACGATTCCCAAGTGCCACTGTCAATGAATAGCACCTGGGAATTGTGTTAGGTTTTCCAGAGCTTGCTTTTGATAGTTAGGTATATACCTAGATGGAATCTACATCATACCTGTAACCTAACTCTAGCTTGTGACCGTTCCAAGAAATCTTTCTGTTTGGCTGGACCCAAGACCAGGGCATAGTAATCATGGCCTGGTGTCTTTGATGCTGCTATTTTAAGTTGGGAGAAGTCCACATCAGCTGTGAGATCACATTTGCCTAGATTCGCAAGAGGGTCTACCACTTTATGTTTGTGAAATGCCTGAAAAATATAAACACATAGGTACTTAGTGGGTACTTTTAATAATACAACAATGGACTATTTGAGTATCATTGTATGATAATCTGAAGGTACATACGCGAAAAGTATCTCCTTTCTCTCCTTCATGTCCATAGTCAGCAATCAGTGCTATACCACCATGCTCATCCACTCTCTGAGCTAGCTGTCTAGCTAAACCCAAACTCCTGGCACTGATCTCTAGTTCAGTCCTGTCTCCAGTATCTAGTGGAGGTCTAATTAGCATTTTCACAGCATTAGTTTCATTGCCTGATATCCTATAGTATAACTTCTCAGATTCGTCTACATCTATAAGTAGTTCACGCCAGCCATTTTCAGTTTTCTGAAAAGTTGCAAGAAAAAAACCCACAGTTTTAACCAGCAAAGACAAACAATAAAACAATACCATATTAGGCTGAATCTATGAGTTTTATATCATATGCATAATAACATTGTTACATCACAGTTCAGTTGGTGTGGTAGTAGCTCTGCCTTCTGCACTTTAGGTTGAGGGTTTGAATCCCTCCCAGGAAAAACATTTTTGTGATGTACATAGATGTTTGTTCTGTATCTAGGTGTTATAAAGTATGCAAAGTATGTATTTAAAAATATGTAAGCATTCTATCAGTCATCTGGTTACTATAGTACTAGCTATGCTTAGTTTGGGTTTAAATGTTGTTGTGTAAATTGGCCACCAATAATTTATTTATTATTAGATGAAGTGAAACCTACTCCACTTACTCACTTCAAACTTATGGATGGGCATCACATCAAAGAACTCATGAGCAATATACCAAGAAAAGTTACTTGGTACCTTCTTCAGATCATTGTACCAGTATACTTTGATTCCACTGACAGTTTCACCCTGAAAAATATGAACTACACAATACTGACATCACTTGGGTACTTATGTATAAGACAAGGTAAGGTCAAACTTTTCTTATACTTAGGTACCCCAGGTATTAATGAAAAAGAAATTAGAATCAGAAATTACCTTCATGTTTAGGAATTTAGATACCTTTAGAATTTCGATCTTGAATCTATCATTTTCATAATTGCTAGTAGTCTAGATAGTTTGGAATGACTGTGTTAAACACAGTTTTTACCTCATAGTTATGAGGCAGGTCAATGTCCACCGCTCTGTGAGATATGCATAGTCTGTGCGCTTGCACACTCTGCATTGTTGTTGAAACTTCCACCAGGTGTAAGCTAATATCCTTTCCTTTGCATCCAAGGCGATTGAGCACCTGCAATATACCCATATTGCATATAATAAACTGAAAAACTAAACCTAGTCAATCTTAATAGCTGATAAAGAATATGTATTTTATCAGAGTAGAATAGAAAATATATTGATTTGATCAAACTTGTTACCCGTAATATGTCCACCAGCAATGTAGCATTACCCGGTCCAAGTTCAACAATTTGTAGCGGCGTCACAGTGCCCATCTTCTGCGTTTCTGCGCAAAACCATACTCCAAGAATCTCTCCAAACAACTGACTGATTTCAGGAGAGGTTATAAAATCTCCAGCTTCGCCTATTACCTCTTTCTTCATATAGTAACCTTCCGTAGGGTTCGTAATGACTATGTGCATGTATTCTGCTACTGTTAGGGGACCGTTTAGTTTTATCTTCTCTTTTATAATTTCCATTAAGCTCGGCGCCGAGCCAGGTGCAGGCATTTTCAATGTTTTGGGGTCAGGGCGTTTTACCACTTTGTAACCGTAACCTCTGGAAATGATTGGGGCCATAAGTCGTTTATTGCACATCCTAAATACCCAATTGGCGTTCATTTTCTTATACTTAATACTATATTTTTACTCTTAGCCTTCTGTTTCGTCTCTTTGTAAACAAAACAAAACAGCTGATTTTGAAAGAACCCTGCCAGGGTTAGATTCAGGTCCTCAGTAAATTATTTAATTCAATTGTTTTATTTCAAACAAAACAAGGTCCATTCCATATAATTTTGTTAGTATAATGTACATAATAGGCGTGTCAAGTGTTGCCAGATGGAGCTCGGTCCAAGTCGCCAAAAAAAATACAAAAAGTAGCCTAAAGTCGCCCAATTTCTTTCAAACCAAAATGTAGGTTTATTTCATAAATACGCATACATAGCTTAATTCAAAGATACGTAATACGTAGCCTATAAGGTTAATAATACTATGATAACCTATTTTTGGCTTAGGCTCTACTAGAAAATATAAACAGACCTAACTTATACTTGATAATTATAAGTATACCTATAATCTTAATTTTTTCGGTACAGCCTCAATAATAACAACAATAAAACAACATATGTAGTGAAAACGACTATACTTATCAACTCTTTTAATGTTCATGTGTTTATTATGTAGGTTATACGTTTTAGCTTATTATTATACTCTACATAATAATAAAAAGCTAAAACGCTTTTATTATAAAAAAAAGTTATTCGTCGTCTGCAAACAAAATAACCTCTTCGAGGATTCCTCCGTCATCATCTCCAGAGCTCGAGGGTCCAGCATTGTAAACAGAGTCCGTTCGAGATCTTGGTGTTGGGTACATATTGTGGCTATTATGCAGTGTTAACATCGTATCTGTTGGGACGAAATTTTTGCAACATATATTCCTGACGCCCAAAAAAAGTCGGATTCTAGTTACAGCTTGTAGCATAGGCAACTGCATCTTGTTGCGCAATTTTGTTTTAACTGTGTTCATAACACTAAACACCCTTTCTACAGTTGCGTTGCTTATAGGCAACGACAACGCGCGCAATGCAAAATCAGCCAGGTCTTTAAACATACACTGCCCTCCAGCATTTGTCACTGCTAATACGCATATCCAAAATTTCTCCGGTGTCAATTTGTCCATGTCCATGACTCCGGGAATGTCATTGAGCTTCATTGAGCTCATCATTCTCCATTGACTTTCAACATTTTCATGATTTACATCTGCAGAAGACAGCACCCAAGGCATATCTGATATTTTTGGTCGAGAGCTATGCACACTACAAGAGATTTCCGGATTGAAACATTCCAAACCCTGGATAATCGTTATATTTTCAGGAAATCGATTGACAAACTCTTGGCACAGGCGGACAAGTACCAGAGAACATCTTTTCCGCACTTCTTTTATCATAGTTGACGGCACATTGCCCTTTCTAGCTACTTCCTCAAACTTGTGCCCGAAATCGATGCTTCCCAGATCCAGAACAGAATTTTCAAATACATCAGTAGATTTTGAGAGTGCTGACTTTACAGCTTCAATGTCTTGGATAAACTGATTGTTGTCCTGGAAAGCATTCAAAGAGGTCGGTTTAAAAACTCTTCTGGCTGTCGACATCATTAATAGATGCAGGTTCTTGTAGAGCTTGGATATATCTGCATTTTCGGCCTGGAATAAAATATTGAGGTCAGTTATATCTTTAAGTACTGGTGCTAAAAACACCAGGTAGAGTAGGTGTGTTTCATCATTGTACATCGATGACAACTCCCGTGCTTGATAACACTTTTCAGTCGTTGAACTGGCCATAGAAAAGAGTGTCTTTAGAGGAATCCACTGTTTAATATTTGCTTCAACGGCAGCGTGCAACGAAAGCCACCGCGTTGACGCTAACTGAACCAGTTTTGGTGGTTTTTTATTATTATTCAGTGTTTCATACACTTGGTGGTACGTTTTGATGCGAAGTGGACTATGTGAAAACCAGTTACGCGTTTCTCTGAGCATGTATTCTAGTGAAGATGGCAATTCTTCACAAGCTTTAGCTGCGCAAAGGCTGAGCGAGTGACATACGCATTTCAATAATTGCAAATTCGGCAATTCAATTTTCAAGATCGTGTACAGGGAGTTTTTTTTTCCGCATAAATTACTGGCACCATCTGTACCAATCGCAATTAGATTGTTCAGGTTCAAACCAATTTCTCTAATGAAATCTTTAAACGCTGAAGACAATTCAGCAGCCGTGGCACGGTGAACTGATTGGAACCACAAAAAATCGGTTGTGATGGATTTTCTTTTTTCATTGTAATATCGCACAATATAGGCCATATATTTTTCAGATGCCACGTCTGTAGACTCATCCAGTATAATTGAGTATGGGCGTTCGCTTATTTCCTCAATTAGTTCCTGACGTAAAGCTGGCTCTAATATATTTTTTTTTATATTAGAACACTTCGTTCTATGCAGTTGTATATGTTCTAGTGGGCTGCCTTTGCCTATATTCTGCAATATCTCCCCAAGGTGGTCAACACTTCTTATCGAACTATGCGAAGCTACGTGGACGGCAATTTGGAGATCATTCTTTTTTTCTTCACGGTTTGCTCCATTTGAATAACCTTAATGAACAAAAATTATGATATTAAGGTAAAATGTATATTCACTTGAACGTATACGTTAATAATTAGATAGAGTAGGTAGAGTTACCAAATGAAGATAACTTCGGTTGTGTTCTGGTATCTAAAACTTTTTCTCGGTCAGTATGTGATTTAGTTTTTGCATGTTTAATCAAATCCGTTTTGTGTGCACGCAAGGGTATTTTACACAAATGACAGTATGCCTCGCCATTGCCGTTATTCACTATGTCCATAGTAGCACGGGTTAACCAATCTACAAAAAAAGCATTAGTATTTCAAAACAATAATTGAACAACGATATATTCAAACGGCAGCAATCACGGTGTAAACTCATATATACATTAATAAATAGTAAATCCTAATGGTCTTGCGCCTAATAAACTTGTGTTGTTTAGACACTGTTCTAGTCTGTATGACATGATCAGGTATACTCAGAACTATTCATAAGTAGGTATTATGAATAGTTCTGAGTATAATCATGTCATACAGACTAGGACAGTGTTTAAACAACACAACTAGAGCCAGCCGCTGACTTGAGAGTCTCGGCTAGGGAGAGAGCTCAAGTACAGTCATGTTTCTAGCTACTAAAATGTTCAATGCCACCTTTACTCTTGAAATGGCAAAAATGCATAAAAAATTACTGGCAACACTTCGGCGACGAATCGAATGAAGTAAACAAAGTAGTCATTTCATTCAACGAACCTCGTTGGTGAGCCGTCAACACTTGCCTGACTGAACGAACTGGCCAGATCATCGGTGCTGGCCAATGATCTACAGTTGTGAGTGAATGAAGCTGGCCTGGCCAGCTCATATTTTATTTTAAATGAAATGAAAATTCGATTTTAGATTAGAGTCTGGTACTCAGGTACCTACTCTAGCAGTGTACATGCGTATTCTTTTTGAGATGTTTCAACAGATTGTTTGTTGCTCACGACTGTACCTAATCTCCAGGCATAGTAGGTAGAGGTAGAAAAAGTACCTACTAATTGGTACAACACATTCTACGTACACAAATCATTCTAAACTTGTACATTTTCGATTCGCTTTCAAAATTTTCCATGAGAATTGCGCCTTTATGGTTTTCTTGCCTATTGACAAGATGTTTTTTATTGAAGACAATCAACAGGTATGCAGGTAGGTAGGTAGGTACTTACTTTTAAAGATGGGTATTTTTTGCCATTCGTCCCTGTAATGTTTAACATACTTGCCATGTTTTCCCATCATAAATATTATTGATATAGGCTGCCTGAAAAACCATTACAAATTAATATAAATACCTAGTTATCGAATAATCACTAGCATATATATAGTATAGGTAGTCATAAATATTTGCAATAAGCACATAAGTAGGTACCTAAGTATTTACTTTATTTACATAAACATATTAAATTCTTGTAAAACACCAGAGCTTTAAAAGGACCTTAAACGATCTAAAGATAGCTCAACTGATCCAGATCACTAACTACCATAGGGCAGCGTCCTAAGACACTGGTGGCATTGCTACGTTGAATGGCAATAGTTTACATACCTTTTTGCTTTCCCGAAATTCCCAATTAAATTGTTTGTTTTTACAAAATTTACCAAACCGATCACTTTTCACCAAAATCAACTCCAATAAAACATTCAAAATGCCGCGAAATATGCATCCAACCTACCACCAGCATTTCATTCACTTCTCACTCTATTAAACAATAAACCTTACTTGGTTATGTGTAGAGTTGGGTATTGGACTACTGAGGTCTATTTTGTTTTGACAATAGTGACATTCTCATCAACTGACATTGATTGAATGAAATGAAACACGTTCGTTTTACTCATTTTGTACCTACTTATTATTGTGATTGTATAAAAAAAATATCATCGTTTTTAATTTCTTAAATATGTAGCCTAAACGGCGACCAGTCGCCGATCGCATTTTTTGGTCGCCCCGCCACCCCCCGAGATAGCCTAAAAGGCGATAAGTCGCCTAATCTGGCATCAGAGCGTTATTTCACGTCGCTAGTTACGTTACAGTAACTACTGAAGTACTTACGGGGCATGTAGTCGATTAACTAGTTTCGACTCGAATGATAAACTAGTGATTTTCAAACTAGCGATTTTCACGTTTCGATTACACACAGCGATATGACTGAATATAAGAGAAAGAGAAACGAAACCAAAGTTATGTGGTTTCTTTCGCGCTCGTGTACTTTCGGTATGCCTAGGACCGGCCGGCCGGCCGCACGAGTAGGGTTGCCAACCATACTTTATAATAACGTACCTATCCTACTTGATTTTTGGTATACCTTTGCATACAAATAGAGTATCTTAAAATACTTTATTTGCTACCATTACCATATACATACCTTATAATAACGTATATACATTATCATCATAACCATACTTTATAATAACGTATCCTACTTTATTTTTGGTATGCCTTATACCTTTGCATACAAATAAAGTATCTGAAAATACTTTATTTGCAACCTTTACCGTGATGCGTTAAACAAAACACCCATTATGGGTACTTAACTATCAAACCGGTGACGGAAAGGATTTATAATTCTTCTTGTTTTCTTGTCAATGGCATGTGACATAATAATGACAATTTTGCCAGTGTCAAGTGTTTATTTTTGTTTATTGCCAATTTGTTTGTTGAAGTCTTAGTCGATGGTCAATTGTCAATTCTAGACGTCACGCGGAATGGCCGTCTAAAATTTTCTTGGGATTCCTCGTCGTTCAAATCACATTGCACCACAATACACATACAACTGTACTTTTCAGTTGACAAATGGTAATATATACTAAAAAATGCCTCTAATAGTTTATCAAATGTAAAAAAATATTCTTATTATTTATCTATTCCCGCAACTTCAGCTTTGAAAGAGTTTTTCAGTAACGAACCTAAGAGAAATAGAAGAAGAAGAAGAGAGAAATAGAGCGTCAATAATTTAATTAAAAACGAATTGTTTATTTATTTAAATTTAAAGTTTGATTGTCAAAGAAGCTTTGATTTTTTTAAACATAACTAAGAATACACAAAAATACGTGTTAGGGCAATAAAACCATGAAATTTAAAAATTTTTTTTTTTTATCCATATACTTTATTTTTGCCTATTCAAACTATGTTATACGTTTTCGTTATACGTTATGTATTCAAACTTTTTTTGTCAAAAATAGTTGGCAGCCCTAAGCACGAGCCTAGAATTTCCGAATGAGTGAGAGTGACACGACGAATGAATCCGGACTATTCCGAACAAGCGAGTGCTGGTTAACTACTAAAATAAAAGGAAGTAAATGTAGTTTTAATCTGTTGTATACGTATGCATTTTCAAATAAAGATCAGTTTAGCATTACCTTGCGGCCAAGGTCGTAAGTAGCATCCCACACTAATGGCCTACCCATCTCCCAAGTAGGTATCATTCATCATCATCATCATAGCCTCTATGAAGTCCACTGCTGGACATAGGCCTCCCCAATAGATTTCCAGGAAGAACGATTTTGAGCCCTCTCCATCCACCGACTTCCTGCGATCTTTACAATGTCGTCAGTCCATCGGGTGGGGGGACATCCTACGCTTCGTTTTCCTGTCCTTGGTCGCCATTCGAGAACTTTTACTCCCCAGCGGTTATCAGTTCTGCGAGCTATATGGCCTGCCCATTGCCACTTCAACTTGCAAATTTTGAGCGCTACGTCGTTGACTTTGGTTCTTCTACGGATTTCCTCGTTGCGGATTTTATCACGTAGTGACACCCAACATAGCTCTCTCCATTGCACGCTGCGCGACTCTGAGCTTGTGCATGAGGCCAATAGTCAGGGACCAAGTCTCAGTTCCATATGTCATCACTGGCAACACGCACTGATTGTAGACTTTCGCCTTAAGGCTCTGCGGTATCTGTGACGAGAAGATGTGCCTTAATTTCCCGAACGCTGCCCATCCGAGTTGGATTCGTCGGCTGACCTCTCATCGAAATTGGACTTGCCTAGTTGAATCGTCTGACCCAAATAGACATAATTGTTTACAACTTCGATTATATCGCTCCCAACATGTACCGGTACGGGTGCAACATGAGCATTTGACATGATTTTTGTCTTGCTGATGTTCATTTTAAGACCCACCTGTTGGGAGACGATATTGAGGGTCGCTGAGCATTGTGCCTAGGTCTTCCAGCGATTCGGCCATGAGGACTTTATCGTCGGCAAATCGAAGGTGAGTGAGGCGTTCGCCATTGATGTTGATACCATGTCTATGCCAGTACAAGAGCTTGAAAACATCCTCCAATGCAGAGGTGAACAGTTTCGGAGAAATAACATCTCCCTGTCTCACCCCTTTATGCAATGGGATTGGATTCGTGCTCTGGTCCTGGAGTCGGATAGACATAGTGGCGTTACTGTACAGACATTTCAACACTTCGATATACCGATAGTCGATTTGGCACCGCTGGAGTGACTGCAACACTGCCCAGGTTTCGACAGAATCAAAGGATTTCTCATAGTCCACAAACGCTAAACAAAGTAGGTTTACAATATTCTAAATCCCATTTTGAAACGGCTAGGAGATGGGCGCGATATACGGAGTTTAAGCATGTTTCCTAGAAAGATTTAGGTAATTAGGGCAAGCAATGTTCTAAGCATTTCTAGCTTCGTCTAGATATTAAATTTTATGAGTGATGCCAGAACTAGCCGGAAAAGACGGAATTATAATGTTTTCAACTAAATTACTCGTGCTGTAGACGGAAGACAAGAACGCCGGTAGGGCAACAGGTGAATATTCAAAATCGACGATAAAGTGTCCTTTATTATGTTGTCTAAGCCTTTCATCAAGCGTAAGTAAATTTTGGATCAAAAACACAAAACTTGATAATTGTAATAGCCATTATGACTATTAATTTTAAACAATCTGTCCGAGGTTTTGCTAAAATTTTGAATTTTCTCATCTATGAAGATCGGAAAAGACTCGTCAAGAATTGGTGAACCAAGGTAGCGAAGTGAACATTAATCAACAACTGCTGTAATAATTGAGGCCAAACTGTTAAATTTTGAAACAATTTAATTTTTATCCAAACAATTGTCCGAAACGTAAAGCTCGCATTATGAATAATATAGCTCTAAAAAAACTGCTGAAATTCATCAATGATGAGCTTTTAGATCACCAAAAACAGTGTCCACATCTCCACCTAAAGTTCCGTCATCCAAGTACCAAACATTGTGTTTAGATTGGAGACGTTGAATAATCGGATGGATGGCAAAGCTGAAAATGGCTGGACTAAGGGGGTCGCCTTGCGGACATCCAACGGCAGATGAAATTACATTGTCCTGACAGATCAATTTAGAAGGTGAACACTGCCAAAGAAAAGGATAAATATCGGGAATTTTGTTTTTAATTTCCCTAAGCAAGACACCCTTATCTACGGAATTGAAGGCGTTTTTAACCACCTTTAAAATTACCTTCCCGCAATTTTGATCCAAAAATGTACGAAGAGAATGTACTGCGGCTTCATAGCCGCCTCGCGAACCAAAGCCTAGCTGAAGAGGTTGGAAAAAGTCAAGATATGCGGCTTTTTTCCGACAGCAAACTGTAGCTCGTAGGTGGTACCCACGGCTATGGGTTTGATTCCGCCGTCTTTCTTGAGTGCGCCTAGGTTCGCACCGTATAGGAGCTCAGCGATCACGCTGTTGACTCGACAACATCAGGTTGATCAGGTAGTCACTTAAATGTTGTGCAGTAAATCATTTAATCGAATTCGAAAATCCTCGCATAACATATCTAGCATCTAGCATATCGTTACTTGATTCGATAACTAATGTAAATATTAATATGCAAAATTAGCCAACCAATAATGTATACAAAAATTAAATTAAAATTATGGTATTTTCGCATAATATACTGGCTTTAGGATACTAAATACTACACATCATGAAATAATAGTTTTACTACGAAATCCAACCCTGAGCCCACCCTGTCACATTATTACACGGACTTAAAATGTTTAAAAAAAAATAACATGTCAAATGAAGAATCCTTTTCTTCTTCGTTATGTACATGTGTCATAATAATGTCAACTGTTTATATTGTTTAATGATTAAACGAACTAGTGAACTACCCTAATGACATTACCGCCCAGTCCGAATAGAGTTACCTTTGGTTCTATTCCGAGCGGTAGAACTTTCAGCCATGGTTATAACCAGAAATTACCTAGACAAAAATACTTTACCTAAGCTTTGGCAACAGAGGCGCCCAGTTAGCGTGTCATGTGCAGACTCCTAGCTCGGTGGCTCATGTGTCGATAGGTGTGCCCAGTTAGCACGCCCATATGCTGAGCCGTAGCTTAATACCAGATGTGTAAATAGAGGCGCCCAGTTAGCGTGTCATGTGCAGTTTTAGACGTGTAGCCTGTTATGTACCAGCGGAAGTATCCAGCTAGATCAAATAGCTGCCGGACCTGTCTTACATTCGTGGAAACAGGGTAGTTGATAAAAACATGAATCTTACTGTCGCTCGGTCTAACCTAACCTTCAGAAATTATACCTACGTAATTATACCTACTACCTAAATATTCAACTAGGTACTGTGACCACATGGTTCTCACCTTCAAAAGGAGTCTTAACAACTAATTGTCCGATTGAATTGACAAGCATTACTAAAGATTTGTGTAATCCGGTTGTTATAGTTGGCACGAATGTAGGTGACACCATCACAGTTCAAGACGTCTGTACTTATCAGTACCTGTACACACATACATTTTTGAGGTACGACAAGCAAGCATGTCTTCTTGTAGAGAAATATCACTGATATCGACAATTAGAATGACACGTCCCCCTATTGGCATGTCCCCCATGTCTCGCAAAACTTGAAAAGCAGGAAGTTGTGAACATTAAAAATGTTTGAGTAAGTACAGAATTGGAAATGAGCGATACATGCTCTATCAGCACGTCATCAGGTATTCCCTGCATAACCGCTGCCGTGACGTCACGACGTCTGTTATTATAATAATAATAATAATAATATATCTTTATTTCAGACATGAGATCCATTTTTACAAACAATAAACAATAGGTACAGCACAATAAAATATAGTTTAATAACAATCGCGCTCCAGCTACATACCGGAGGCGCTGCAGTATCGATCCAGGCCCATGAGTTGCCTAAAGATATTGTTGTAGGCAACTCGAATGCCGTCATGCGCTTTCTTTGTGTAGATCGTCCAGAGTTGGCAAGTGTAAAAAGTCTGGCAGAATTACTTAAAAAGAGTCCTTTTCACGTCACGGGATACTTTACAAAATTGTCTTATTATTATATTTCCAACAACGCATAGAGCACGTCTTTGTCGCTCAATATCGTTGTCGTCTTTCAGGCTCGAGGTCACGATATGGCCAAGATACCTTAAATTATCTGCCATATTGATAGGCTGCCCGTTAAGAAATGTATGGTGTATGGTGGGTATGGTGTCGGGTCCCTTACCAGACCTGTTGGTAAGGGCTGCGCTGCGCTGTTGTATTATTTCTTTTCCCAAGTTATTTCGGCTTTTATTTGTAATTTTATTCGAATAAAGAGCTAGAGTTATTGACTCTGATGTGATAATTGGAATAAATGTTTTGTGTTTCTTTGTGATCCGAGCAAAAATAATCCGTACAATTATTTAAAAAGCACCATTTTTTTTAAATAACAAACGAACGAAAACATCGAACGAAACGAAACGAAACTTCGATACTTTTTACTATAAATAATATAAACACTTGACATTTGCGCAATTTACATTATTATGTCATAATTTCATTATGACACATTACATTATCAGGAAATTTTAAGAGGATTCATCGTTTGTCATTTCATGAAGTACCTACATAACACTTCTAATTTAATATTTTTTCGTCGTTTTATTGCATGTTTTATTCAGTAATCTTAGCGGAATTTTAATGAATAAATTGTGACTACTTACGTAGGACGAGTATGGACAATTAAATTAAAAGTGCATTATAGTGTAATGTGGTTTGAATGACTAGGAATTCCCAGAAAGTTGTAGACGGCCATTACGCGATGACGTTTAGAATTGACAAATGACCATCGATTAAGATTTTATTATAAAACAATCACTTGACACTGGCAATATTGTCGATAAGACAGATGACATAATAAGAAGAAAAATACCCAGAAGCTGCTTTATAATGCTATAATTCGTAGCCATATGGATTATGGTTCATTCATATTGGACCCATGCACAAAAGTTTCATTAGAAAAGATTGATAAAATACAGTCTAAATGTCTCCGAATTATTATTGGTGCAATTAAATCATCTCCTATCAATGCAATGCAGGTAGAGTGTGTAGAAGCCTCCTCTTAAGCTGAGAAGGCAATTTCTGTCCGATAATTTCATGTCCGGTAGTTCATGTTCAAATTGCTCCAAAATTCAGATCACGCTTTAATTGCAAAACTCAACATTTTATTTAACCACTTTAACTCTCAAAGCCATGGTTCTTCTGCTAAACTTCCGTGCGTTCTCATTAGCTACCTAAAATTCACCCGCCTCCCCCATCATGTTGTCCAATTGTCTCTTAATCCTCTTTACTCCACCCTAGGGCATGCAATTATCGAAACTTTTCGATAAACGATAATACGATTTTTGTCGGGTATTTTTTCGATAAAAACCGATAATTACTGAATTAAGTATATAAGAAAAATAACTGTCTCGTAGAATTGCTTTCTTTGTCCATATCCATAGTATACAAGAACATTTTACGTCTTTTATTATTGTATTAAAATAATTATCATTTCGATAATATGGATTAATTTCAATTAAACTACAAATTTATACATAAAAATCAAGTCCGAATCTAAATAGCACTAGTCATGGTTACCTACCATTCAAAACTAAAATAAAATATTTTTTCTGAAATAATTACAGTAAAATATACTAAGGTAGGTAGTAAAACAGTCAAAGGTAGTAAAGCTACTTATTAGTTTATTTATTTATTTGGTTTACCAACGGTTGCTACAACCTTAAGAGCTTAAAAAACATTATAATACTTAATGCTAATTGCACAACCAATTACAGGTAAACACTGCATGCAGAAGTAAAATTATACTTATTATTAAGAGACAATAACTTAATGAAACTAGATGAAAGTAGTGTACCTACTTAATTTAACTTAACTAAAGTGGGTAGGGGGAAACTTGCGTACATGTGAACTATTTTAACTAGAAATAAACAAGTTATAAAGCGAACCAGAAACTTAGAAAACGTTAAGTTATGACATAGTATTCGGCAAGTTCTCAGTTAAGAACTTCCGGAACTTATTGAGTTTTATCAAAAATATATCTATCGAATCACAATATTTAACGATGGCTTTGCTGATTCTAGGGATGGGTGAGTTGCTACCAAGGACTGTAGTGCGAAGTGGTGGGAGTAGGAGAGGGATGGGCCGGTGGGGGATTCTTCGAGGGACTCTAAAACGTATTTTGTGTAGTAGTTGTGGGCAATCTATTTTATTGTTAAGTAATTTATACAGGAAGATTATGTCTAATTGTATTCTTCTTTTTTCTAGAGAAGCAATTTTGAAAAACTCAAGTTTGTCCACGTATGAGTACAATGTTTTATGTTTTTTATCCACAAATGCCAAATGCCGCAAAAACGTTTTTGAATGCGTTCGATTTTTAAAATGTGAGTAGCATAATGAGGCCTCCATACTACAGGACAGTACTCTAGGACGCTACGTACTAAGGTATTGTATAGCAGGATTTTAGTATAGGGTTTTTTGAATATTTTACTGTTTCTGATAACAAAGCCCAACATTTTAGATGCACGTTTGGTAATATTGTCTATGTGCGGCAGGAAGGTTAACTTTCTATCGAGTATCACGCCCAGCTCCCTAATCGTATCGACTTCACGTATAGGCTTACCGCCTATAGAGTAACGAGAATTCACAGTTTTTAACTTGCGAGTGTATTTTATAAAATGGCATTTTTCTGTGTTGATGTGCATTTCGTTGATACAGCACCAATCGTGTAAGCGGTCTAAGTCATGTTGTAGTAAGGATACATCGACATCAGAGTTTATTATGCGTGAGATTTTAAGATCATCGGCAAATAGAATTGGTTCGGAATACGCGAGGCAGTTTGGGATGTAATTGATGAAAATATTAAATAAAATAGGTCCTAAATGGGATCCTTGTGGAATGCCCGAATGAATATTAAAAAAATCTGATTCAAAGCCATTGACCACGACAGAAAAAGAACGATGCGATAAATATGACTTAACCCATTCAATGAGACTACCTGTCAGCCCATATGACGACAGTTTTCTGACAAGCAATGCATGAGAGACCCGGTCGAAGGCCTTACTAAAGTTCGTGTAAATGACGTCAACTTCTTTGCGCTTATCTATAGCTTCAGAAAGACCCTCAACGAGAGTGACCAGGTTTGTTGCAATAGATCTGCCCTTTACAAAGCCGTGTTGGTATTCCGTTGTTAACTTGTGAAAATGGCTTTGAATATATGGGCAGACCAGGGATTCGAATACCTTACCCATGGTTGATAGAATAGAAATAGGTCTGTAATTTGTTAATATATTGCTATTACCTGACTTATAAATAGGTATAACCCTTGCTGTTTTCCATCTAGTTGGGAAAACTCCAGATGTTAATGACTCATTAAACAGACAGATTAAAGGTGTTGCTAAGGTATCTGAACATTTCTTTAAAAACATTGGCGGTATACCGTCCGGACCGGCACCTTTGGTAATATTCAGTTTTTTTAATTGATGAAAAACCGTATTTATAGAAATATGTACGCCCGACAACACCGAACTACTTATTTCGGTTGCACTCGGTAGTATATTTGTCCCTTGTTTATGATTTGAGGTCTGATGAGGTCTTTTAGTCAGATCGTATACTTTTGAAAAAGATTGAGCAAAAAAGTTGCAGATATCTGAACCATTTGAAAAGATAACTTGACCATCGGTTATTATATTAGGTATAGCATTTGTATTACCTTTTTTTGTTTTAATAAATGACCAAAAGTATTTCGGGTTATATTTTATTCTATTTTCTATATCTTCAACGTAGTTATTGTAACGCGTTGTTGCAAGTTTATCGCACCGATCGCTCAGTGTATTGTAGGCTAACTTGTCCATTGGATTTTTATATTTCTTGAATCTGAGACGCAAATTATTTCTTTCTCGCAACAACCTAATCAGTGACTTATCAAACCATGAAGGATATTTCTTTGCTAGATTTTTACAAATTGGTACGTGCTTGCTTATAAGTTCTCTTAGAGTGGCATAAAACTTGTCTAACATATAGTTCACATCGATACACTTATCAAAATAATTGCACCAATCTATTTCAGAAAGACTTGCGTTAATACCATCGTAATCTGCTCTATAAAAGTTAAACTTGCGATTGTTAGGGTTAGATTTTAAAGGTTTTTAAGACTGATATTTATTCCAAGGGAGGGTGCAATGGATCAACTGTACAAATTGGATTTAATGACGGAGAGACGGTACAAGGTGGTGAATTGACAAATACAAGATCAAGGATCCTTTGCTCGCTGTTCATAACTTCATTGATTTGTTTTAGATTTGCTAGATAACTAAACTCAATTAACGTTTTGCAAATTTTGGGGGTGTGTTGATTGGATTGTCCTTTATTAATTAGGTTCCAATTAATTTTACTTAAGTTGAAATCACCAATTAAACACATGTTACCATCATATTTATCAAGCACATAATTGCAATGATCAATGTAGTGCTCCAATTCTGTGGCGCTAACAGGACAAGGCAGGTAAATTGTGCATAACGCGAGTTCACTTACGGTATTAGAGTGGGGTATTTGGATTATGACCCATACATCTTCACATAAGCTTTCCCACTGCGACATTCGCGTTACAGATAATCTCTTGGAGACAGCAATGAGAGCACCGCCACCTTCTTTGTCAGTGTCAAATCCAGTGGTGTTTCTATCCCGTCTAAAATCTGTGTATCTGTGATCGAACAATTCCGCATCCGAGACACTATCATTTAACCATGTTTCGGACAGTACCACGACGTCGTAATTACTCTGGACTAAGCCTCTATAGAATAAATGTTTTGGAGCGGAGCCCACGAGTATTTTGGTAGTAAATACTTATGGAATCCATTGTGGTTGAGGGGACCGATGCATGGTTTTACTTTAAGTTTGCTATAGTACTCGTGTCCTTCACGACAATGATCTCAGACTCTCCGTCCTTCCTCATGAAAATGCGGCCGCTGCGGATCCGCACAAATTGGTATCCTTTCTCCTTTGCTGCTCGTCTCGCTGCGGCATGTAGGGTTTTATTGTGTGGGGACAAATGCTCCGTGACGAAGACCGGCGTTTTAGGTCCAGTGTACCCAAGGTGAATGCTATTGAGCTTATCGCTTGCATTACGCCTGTTATACTGAATGGTTGAGGCCAGAAATCCATCTCGAACTAATGGCGTATTAAACTCAACCACAATTGAACGCGGACGTTTATTTTCAGGGTTAAGTTTGACCGTTCTGGTAATATTAAGTATATTGTCCACTTTTATCTGGCATCCGACCACCTTGCTCAATTTTTCCACGACTGAGATCAGGTTTTCAGATTTCTTATCTGGTACACACTGAATCTTAATGTTCTTGCAGCGAGCATGTTGTTCCATCTGGTTTAACCTAGCTTCCAGACTCATTATCTTGGACTGGGCCTGGCTGTCACGTTCTTGAAAGAGTTTAATTTGTGCTTGAGTGTCTCTGCTTTCATTCATTATGTCTTCGAATTGGCAATGCACGTAGTCTAGGGATTGCTTAATATTTTTCAACTCGTCCTTCACCGTCACCAGCTCGGTGGTAAACTGTCTCATAAACTCCGACATGTGCTTTTGTAGGACATCATCCATGATATCGCGTACTTCTTCACGAGTAACCGGAGAGTCAGATGCATTACTTGGTGAAGGGGGCTGGGGTGAGGACACTGCCAGTCTTTTGGAAGCACGCGCAGTGTTAAGCTCCTGCCGAATCGGTGTATTGTCGCTTTTAGCCACCCTGGGTGCAGCTTCTCGACATTGGGGGCAATTCCAGTCTTTGTATGAATCAGTGCCAACAGGTTGTTTTTTCTTTCCTGGGTATACACAGGCATAATGGTAGATAATGCTACATTTCGAGCATTGAATGCAATTGTCATCATTTCCACGTTCAGAGCAGCAACCCCAGTTAGCCGATTGCGATAACATTGTTGAGAATGTTAGTAGGTAGCGAAGATAATGTGCAGTTGTATCTTGTCGAAACTGCACCGCAACAAATGCCCCACGCAAATCGGACAGCAATAAAGGTCCTTGCTTGAACGTCGCGTCGGTCGGTCGGTGTAGCAAGGTTTTCTAAATAAAGGGCGGAAGCGCCGTGTATTCCGTGTCGCTTACGCGTTTTACTCCAGCAATGCGATTATCCGATTTTTCACTGCGGGTGGTTAAATATTTAACTGCTAAATTGGCTTGACTTTAGTTGTGCGTCGCAGGAATTGGAGGGTGAAAAGACTCACATCTGGTAGGGTTTTGCTTCCTGATTACATTTTACCACTAATAACACTAGGTTATTTTTAGTTTACAAAAAATAATAAAACATTTTTAACCTCACAAATCAGATAAATTAGATAAAACTACGTAAAAATTGACAGATAATAATCAACTTTGTCGTGTTTCTTGTCTATGGTTTAATATGTTGTGTGCAAAATTGATGTGAACAAAACGTAAAATCCTGTCAGTGATTTTGTTATGGCTTCTTTCGACGACTTTGGCTTATCTTCACTTCACTTGGCTACTTATCACCTATCACTAGGTAGGTTATGTTGGAATATAGAAAAAAACGCGCAAGGCGAGCGAAGCGTGCCGCGGCAGCGGCCGCCGCAGCGCCAGAAAATAATACAAGGTTACGGTATATCTCACTTGGTTACTTATCACCTATCACTAGGTAGGTTATGTTGGAATATAGAAAAAAACGCGCAAGGCGAGCGAAGCGTGCCGCGGCAGCGGCCGCCGCAGCGCCAGAAAATAATACAAGGTCACGGTATATCTCACTTGGTTACTTATCACCTATCACTAGGTAGGTTATGTTGGAATATAGAAAAAAACGCGCAAGGCGAGCGAAGCGTGCCGCGGCAGCGGCCGCCGCAGCGCCAGAAAATAATACAAGGTCACGTTATATCACACTTGGTTACTTATCACCTATTACTAGGTAGGTTATGTTGGAATATAGAAAAAAACGCGCAAGGCGAGCGAAGCGTGCCGCGGCAGCGGCCGCCGCAGCGCCAGAAAATAATACAAGGTCACGGTATATCTGATCTTTGTTATATTTGTTGTCTGTGATATATCATGTTGTGCAAAGTTGATGCGAACGAAACGTAAAAAACCTGTCACGTGTCACTGTAACCAAATCAAATCAAAACCACGCCAAATCGCGCGATACGTAAAAACCGATTTCTTTGATATGTTGTTTGGATTCTTACGATTGACCTACGATTATACACTGGACACCGATTTTCGATAGGTTACAAATGTTTTTTTTTTTTCTCATTTGTGCATCTACCTTTATCTTGGGAGCTTTACCAGGGGTGAGGTGGACCTCTCCCTCCCCCTCCTTGGTAATTTAAACTAGATTTGTATCAATAATTTTTTTTGAGGTTAGGTTAAATTTATTCAAATATCTCGAGAACGGGGAAATACCTAGTATGGGGGTGGTACCAGGGGGTAGGGAGGGTCCCCCCCCTCCACCCCCCATTTTTTTTTTTTTATTTGGCTTGCGACGCACTACTAAAGTTTAACCGCTAAATTTAATATGATTATAAGTCCTTAATTTACTTGTATTTAAGTAAGACGATGTTAACACTTTATTTATAGGGTTCTGCTTGCAATGTTCACAAAAACTCAGCCTTCTAACTTAACTTTTTACACGAAATTTGTATAAAATCAAGAGCGTAGTTTCATTAAGTTGTTGCTTCGATTGAACGAACGAACGATTAGTTATTTCGTACTTTCGTATCTATTTTACCAATCAAATCAGTCATTTTGAAGACGACGTGTCTACAAAGCCAATTTTGCAAATTTGTTGGTTCATCAATTCTTTATTTGATAATCTCAGACCGAGGGAAATATATATAGACGCTTCGCCGCTATCAACCATAGTGAAGCCATAAAACCGTGCTACTTTATGTTAATACAAGAACGCACGCACAGTCAGACACCCAAACCGTGCGCACTGCTCTTAGACACGTCACATACAGTAAATATCGTAGCAAAAAAAACACTATGCCTCCCTGTGCGGCGAAAAGTTCGGTGAAAACTAAAAAATAGTGCCACTGTATCAATTTGCACTTGTAAGTACTTCTAATAACACCTTTTTATTAAAAATACTACGTAAGTTTTAAGGTTATTTGGAACACAAATCCTCATTGACACACTTGGCATAAAACGCGATGCTTGCCAGAATATATTTTAAAATTTCCCTAGTCCATGATATTATCTTATACTTGCTGTTGCTCCGCATTTTTTTTAATGAATTGTAGCCAAATTTTATTGATAAGTTTCAAACCAATCACCTGACCACCCATTAAAAACATACAAACTTTGACACTCCATTTTACCTCTTTGTTAAGGTTATTTTGGAAAATCTTAAAACACAGTGTCCATTAATTTTGCATTTTGTTTATTCATATAAATTTTCAAGTAAATCGCACCACGCGTTAAAAAGTTTCATACATTCGTTTTCACCCCTTTTCATCCTCTTAGGGCTTGAATTTCAAAAAAACCCGCCTTAGTGGGTGGTTTTGCTGTAAAAGGAAGCTACCTTCCAAATTTCAGCTTTCTAGCTTCAGCGGTTTCAGCTCGGCAATGATGAATCAGTCAGTCCGTCAGGTTAAGCTCTTTTATAGTTATAGATTATTTTGATATAAAATAAAATTCTCAAAGTTTTAAGTTCTCAAGCAGCAACTGTGAAAGAAAAATAAATTGAATCACTGCTATAGGAAACTGTTGAATTAATCCACAATGGCTACCATCGAAAACAAGCGTGGTTTGTTCAAATAATTTTGAATGCTATGACTTGTGCATAACTAGTTTTGGGCTTAATCGTATGATCAAAAACGAATATCCATTATCGGATATCTCGAAAAGCATTTTTAAAATAATCAACTCTAAATAGCTCAATAAATGGCGATGTAATAAACATACATAACCGAAATATTAGGCATGAATTATAATACGCGGTAACACGCAATAAATACCCGTTAACTAGTAAAAGAAAATGAACCCTGATCGTGAAAGTTACAAAAAAATACACCGTTATTAGTTGTAGTAGTGCAAACATAATAATTGATTTGTAAATGAATTAACCACAACAACTTTTTATGCATTCATACAAATTTACCTAATTATAAGGAACCATTTAACAAATGGTGACTTCACTTTGGTTGATAGCGGCGAGGCGTCAATATATTTACCTCAGTCTGAGTTGACAATGGGATTATTTGATAGTGATAGGATAGGATAGGAATGATTACATAAAACCTTTATGAAATTATCGTTTATCGGTATTTTTATCGATATTTTTCGATAATTATCGCTGACAAAAATTTACTGATTACCGATAAATTATCGGTTATCGATTATCGGTTTGCATGCCCTACCCTATTTTGGCATTGATAAGAACTCAATAGAAGCTAGTAAAATCTTTTTAGAAAAAGTAAACTCAGAATTTGGTGATTGGCTTACTGTCTTCACTGACGCTTTACGCAAAATAACTGATTTTGAGTTTTGGATTCCTAAATTCAAAATTATTCTTAGCTTTAAATGTCCTTCAGTTACTTCTGTTTTTACCGGAGAATCTGTAGCTATTTTGGAAGCTATTGAGTATATAAAATCTCATTATTTAGATAAATCAATTATACTCTCTGATTCAAAAAGCTGCCTTCAAGCTATTCTCGCTAACCCGTTTAGAGAAAAATCCCGATTCCCAATTATTTTAAAAATAAGGGAAGCTCTGTTTCAATCTGATAGTCTTGGAATTAGAATTGTTCTAGCCTGGATACCTGGCCACTCGGGCATTCCAGGCAATGAAAATGCGGATGCCTGTGCGAAACATGCCTCCCGAACTGGGTCCTTGGAGCACCACAATTTTTTTTGTCCTGATCTGGTCCCCTATGCTAAATCTCACTTAAACCGTTCATGAAATAAAGCCTGGGATATGTAAAAAAAAATAAAAGGTAAATATTATGGTGTTATTCAACCATATAGCCCCAACAAACCTTAGTTTTTTAAACACCGCTCTGGTAAAAAAACATCAACTTCAACCTTATGTCGCCTGCGATTTGGTCATGTTTGTACGCCTGTGTTTCTAGCTAAAATCTGGGTTAGGAATCACTCTATGTGAATGTGGGCTTGAAGAAGGAACTGTTGATCACATATTTTTTAACGGTACTCGTTTGTCATTATATGATATTATTCCTTCAGATTCAGATATTCCTCGTTCTTTCACTTTTAAATTATTCTCTTTTGTATCATTTCGTTATCATAGTTAAGAAGTTAGTTTAGAGTTGTTTCTGTTTGTTTCCAGATGATATAGATTTGTAGTCACAAAATTTCACCGATCACAAGTCTTCAAATACTGGCCTCCATCGTGCAAAGGACAAGCATAAAACGAGACATTGGCAAAATTGTGGTCCCCCTTCCACAAAGGCCATTAACCAAGAACTGAACTGAAGAAGAAAAATTGTATGAGATTTTTCGTCTGTCATTTCATGGAGTAACATAGCTCTGCTAATTTCAAATATTCTACCCGTTTTATTGCATGTTTTATTCAGTAATCTTGGTGGATTTTTAATGAATATATTGTGACTACAGGACGGTTATGGATAATTGAATTATATGTGTATTGTGGTGCAATGTGATTTGAGGTACCTATCCCAAGAAAATTCTAAACGCCATTCCACGTGACGTCTAGAATTGACAATTGACCATCGACTAAGAGTCAAGTTTGTTAGACAAACTGACTATAAACTACAAACACTTGACACTGGCAAAATTGACATTAGTATGTCACACACAGGCCATTTACAAAGAAGAAGAAGAAAAAAATTCTATGAAAATAAAAATCGTGAATTATTGTTGAAAAGAAAAGCATAATAACTAAAACAAGTTTTTAAAAACAAAATAACAAAACTAGGACCTAGTACATAATAAACTTCTAAAGCTAGAAATAATAAACGTGACACTCAGATTAATCTATGAGAAAATTCTGTAACAATAATTAAAAGTAAGGTTATGTGTTGTTATTACCACGTGAATTGCTGATATTACTAACAATATGACACAGCTGGACGAAGACAACTCTAGGTACAGAGATGGGGTAAACAAAAACGCCAGATTAATGGTCAGGAACATATCCTTCAAGGCTACGGAAGACGCTCTTCGCGATCACTTTTCAAAACATGGCACCGTTGAAGAGGTGAAATTGTTGAAAAAGCCTGACGGGAGGCTGGTGGGGTGTGGGTTTGTGCACTTCACTCATGTGGATATGGCCACCAAGGCTCTAACTGCAACTAACAAGAAACCATTCCTTGGTAAGTGATCTCATCTGTACCATGTAGCTTAGGATATGGTTTGTTGTCGGTCCTGGCTATAATAGTTGTTAGACTATAGCATACCATAAGCTTACCCTTGGGGTGACCTAAAAACCCCATCTTCAATGCTAATGGCTTCTACTGCATAGCTCATAAATATACTATCATAACTTTAATTTAATTACAGAGCGCCCAATAAATGTAGCATGGGCCATACCAAAACACAAGTATGCTGAGCAGTTGGAGACACAGAAGCAAGGCAAAGCAAATGACAAAAAAAAACCACAGCCACAAAGAAATGATTCTGAACATCCGACAGATGATAGTCTGTTTGAAGAGGATGAAGCAGCTAAAAGTAATATATATTTATTTATAGTGTTCAGTCTTTCTATACTAAGTAGACAAGTACATCATTTTAAACCAATATGGTAATACCTATGAAGAAATCTCTTCCTTCCTTCATACGAGACTGTAGCTCACTCTGGTGGCTGAGCAAGTAAGCTGCCTCAAAGGCTTTCATAATGGCCTCACAAGGTTTCCATCATGGCTGGGGTTGACAGCATTCTAAACTGTTTACATTTTACATTTCTTCATTAATTGGTTAGGAACAACATAATAATTTAAGAAAACCATTAGCATTGTACAATGGGAAAATGAAGTGAGATTGGCTTATAATATTATTATTCACATGTTACATCCAGGAAAAGAAGAAAAGAAAAATGCAAGAGTCAACCGTAATGCTCGTCTGATCATACGTAATGTCTCATTCAAGGCCACTGAGGAGTCTTTAAAGGAGCATTTTGAACCTTATGGGAATGTACTAGAGGTGAAACTGCTGAAGAAGCCAGATGGCAAGCTTGTGGGATGTGCTTTTGTGCATTTCAAGAATGTGCCAATGGCTAAGAAAGCTTTACTGAACACTAATATGAAGCCTTATTTAGGTAAGCAACAAGGTCACTGGCCTCAACTCTGTTGGCACCAACCTAACTAATTTTAGCTATAATTAGGTTTTGAACTGTCAAATTAACCTTTGGTATTCTGCTGCTACCAACTTATCCTAATTTTACTTTATCTAACTTAATTAAGCGTTCCTAATTTAGTTCAATGGTACCAACTGAATAGGTTTTACAAATGCTAAGACTAACTAAATATATTTTAGACAATTCCTAATTTTAGAAATGAACCAACTGAATTGCCACCATTATACTACTTAAACTAGTCTAATAAAATTGAAAGAAATTTAAGAATTGAAATGATTAAATAATATAAATAAATAATGTTAAAAAATCCACACAACACCATCCAGCCCCAAACTAAGATAGCTTGTACTGTAGGAACTAGATAAATGATATAATTGATATATACATTATACATATATATAAATACATTAATAAGATACTTACAGCCAGACACAGAACAGACATTGATGTTCATCACATCACAAACTTTGTCAGTCTGAGAAGCCAGTCAGTCAAATCTATACCTATCCCTCCCTATATATATATATATATATATATATATATATATAGGGAGGTATAGGTATAGCGCGGCAGCCCTGCGTCTCGCCCCAAACGGTAACGGTGTCGCGAATCCAGAGATTTTACCTCATCTAAAAATATGCGTACCGCGCTAAAAGAAGTCTTCACTTCAAAGATGTTTGAGGTGAGCCACCCTTAACACTTAAGAGTATCAAAATCCCTATATATATATATATATATATATATATAGGGAGGGATAGGTATAGATTTGACAGACATATATTAGGTATGACATAGATTTATATATATATATATATATATAAATCTTGTGTTACAGTTTTCGTGTTTATACTCCTTCGAAACGGCTGGACCGATTTTGATGAAATTTTATATGTATATTCAGTAGGTCTGAGAATAGGTTTATAACTGATTTTGATACTCTTAAGTGTTAAGGGTGGCTCACCTCAAACATCTTTGAAGTGAAAACTTCTTTTAGCGCGGTACGCATATTTTTAGATGAGGTAAAATCTCTGGATTCGCGACACCGTTACCGTTTGGGGCGAGACGCAGGGCTGCCGCGCTCGCCCCATTTGATTATAAACCTTAATTCACATGTTTACAGTCTACTTTTGTATGGAGAAGTTTTGATATATTATCTACATTCTGATCAAAAAATATTGCATCAGCTGTGTTGGTTCACTATTTGATTGGCAGTCGCCATAATTACTGATTTTGAAGTGATTTATTACTAAACTCTAACGCGCCAAAATAAGTTTTCACTTCTGTCGGCACTCCCGGAGTGCAACCCGTTTTTTTTTTTATGTTCAATAAGGCAAAACTATGTTTGCCGGGTCAGTTAGTATGTTATATATAAACATATATACACTCTATATACAAGTGTCAACACTATACACCAAACATACCATACCACCTCAAGCACCTACTTATTTCTTCACATAAACCTACTTTTACCTGTAGAAGGGTATTGGAAACAGAGATACAGATAACCTAGTCCTGCTTTTGTTATTTATTTAAGTTCAAATAAATTATTTTATGGGATTTAATACCAAGTTTTATCCTAATCATTACCTCTCTTTTGGTGTGATTGTGCACACAGCTGTATTGAGCTGTACAGGCATTTTTGTCCTAGTGCGGGAAACAAGAGAAAGAGTGGTACATGTTAATTTGGGTCAGTACGCCAGTTCGCGACCAGTTAGCTGAGTTGTAAGATTCAAGAACCATAAAGTATATGTTTTTGTTATTATTTTGATCAACATTGTTTTTCACCTTATAGCTAATATACTCTAATTTATATAAAGTGTTTAACAATAAAACAATCTGCAAATTTTATAGAAATATTTAAAGCTCAAATACCCATTATTGCCAGTTTTCGACCAGAAAATTCAGTTTTCGACCACCCGTTCCCTAGTTTTCGACGATGCGTTTCTGATGTTAAAATATTTAAAATAAAGGAGTGAAATTTGTGTGTAGCATTAAATTAAACTAATTTATCGAGACATATTTTTATTTTTCAATCTTCATATTCATAAAACGTATTACTTATTTATTTAAATAATCGTAAATGAGTCTTCTCACAAGATACCAACTTCAGAAGAGATCTCTCTTTGGATTTTAATTTCCATAAAATAATAATAAAGCACAGGTACTTTGATATTTAGTACGATTACGATTACGATTTGCCCATTGGGTCCCACTGCTGGACAAAGGCCTCTCCTTAATCTCTCCAGTTATCTCGGTTTTTAGGTATTTGGACCCAAGCTCTGTCAAAGGTGTCGAGATCATCTCGCTATCTCTTTTTGGGTTTAACACGGCGCCGCCGTCTCGCTGTCTCAGGGTTCCACTAAATGGTGATTTTGGCCCACAGCTCATCTGGCATGCGCCAGACATGACCAAGCTTCGCAACGTTTTGAGCTACATCAGCAATTTGGGTTCTGGAGCGCAGATTTGTCTTGCGAATGCTGTCTGTACGTTTAAGACCGATAATGCTGCGCTCCATAGCCCCTGACAAATCTCGAGTTCGGATCTCGACTTTTGGATGTTTGTAAGAGAGCAAGTTTGTGTTAATATGGGGAGGATACACAAATACATTAGCTTCCATTATAAAGATAACGGAAGACCTTCATAAGATCTTTCATATGTTCAGTTCATCTTTGATATTTATTATATAATATTATTTAATCTTAACATATTAACATTAGTTTGAAATTAGTTTCTTATATATTAACATATATAAGAAACTAATTTCAATCAAAATGGGTTATTATATACCATAATATGTCAGTTTGACTGCTTCTCGATATTTCGGCACAGTTGCATGCGCCATGATCACGAGCGAAGACTTCAGTTTATCTTGATAAATCAATAATTTCTTAAATGGTCGAAAATCTTTGAGTAACTTACCGCGAAATCTGCATCATACCACTATTTTTTTCGCTGATTACAACGCATTTTTACCAGTTCACGACCGACTACATATTGATCATATTATTTATATTAGTTTTGATTGCGCTGGTGGATTGAAATTTGTTCGTGTGTTTGCTTGGACATTCAAGATAGCGCCAAAATGCACTCCCTCAGCGTATGTGTGGTATATAAGCTATTTTTCACAATTGTTTAGTGGTAGTGCGACGAAAGGTCGAGAAAGAGAAATGGTCGGCTAACAGGCGAACTGACCCTATTTCGTGGCATGTAACTATGTTTGTTATTGTTTATCTACCAGATGAATTTACTTAGTTTTTATTAAAACAAAATAGAAACACATAATAAATATGTAGGTTGCCACGGATGACAGGCCTGTTCTTCGTCTAACTAATATTACGAGTATATAACTTGTAACTGTTATTTCTGGATGAACTGGGATTATTTGATGCAATGATCTGTATTTCAGGTCGTCCAATCTCAGTGGATTGGGCTGTTGCTAAAGACAAGTATATGCAGCACATTGTGAACCAGCAACAGGAAATGCAGGATGATGTCAAGAAGGAGGACAGTGACAGCGATGATGATGTACACAATACTAGTAATGAGACTCTGAAGGACGAAATCAAAAGTTAGTATGTTTTAGTAGTGAAAGAAGCACATAGATGGCGCTGTTGGGTAATTGACTAAACATTATCCTTAATAATTTCCAGGTGAGTCAGGTGATTCTGATGAAGATAGTGATGCAGAAAGCGATGCTGAGGTCAAATCTGAAAGTGGTGATGAAAGCAAGTCTAGTAATGATGATGATGATGATGATGATGAAGATAAAGAAGATTCTGAGAGTGATGATGATGAAGAAGAGCACGAGGATATGGAGACAGAGAGTCAGATAGATGTTCAAGAAAAACAGAGGTAAGGCATAATCTTCATGGTTACCAGCCCATGGTGTTATAATTTTTCTTGGTTCAAGTGCCAGACATATTCTGCCCACAAGCTGTGTACAAAAGTAAACTATACCTAGCATCAGTCACTATACAATTAAATGACTGGCCTGTCAGCTCTGTTGGTAGTACCTCTGCCTTCTGCTCTGTAGTTTGAGGGTTTGATTCCCTCCCAGGATATACGTCTGTGTGATGGAGACAACTGTGATAGTCTTCAAATTATTGGGGGTTAGTCCCCCTGCTGACTAACAGAGCTAGCAATAGAGAAGGAAAATATGAAACAAGCCCGGCTCGGTGCCAGTCGTTATGCCCCTGCAACCGAACCGACACCGCATGTACTGATTCGTCTTACCTGCGGGTCCTCGAGGCAAGATCGAGAGGTTAGTGTGGGTGGCTGGGATGGCCTGCACTATCAAACAGAATCCCAGCCAGAGTGACATCAGATGGAGAAGAAACTTCATCCACCTCAGCTTTCTGGAGTGGATCCATGAACGAAAGTTTTCAATTACAATTACCTGCTCTGTAACTTTACTGACGCCACCTAAATCATCTTCAGCAGATGAACAACGGCCAATGCTGATGATGATGAACATGGGTATATGTTCTGTGTCTGGGTGTTAAAGTATCATAAGTACCTATGTATTTAAAAATATATAAGTATTCTATCAGTCATCTGGTCACCATAATACAAGCTATGGTTAGTTTGGGGTTAGGTGGTGTTATGTGTATGTCCACCAATATTTATTATTATTTATTATAGCACGTTATCACATTTCATTTTTTGTAAACTCGAAACAATTAAATAGTAATGAGTAATTTTGATATTTAAAACTCTTTAAAAAATAGAGCCGCGGTATCTCTCGAACTCTGCACCGCCGCTGCAGCCGCTCAATCAACTAAAAATACTTAAATTTGTTAAATCTGTAAGCTGTGGATTTGAATTATGTTTCACGATAAAATAACAACTCTTAAATTGCATTCATACGCAGCCGAGGCGGGTCGCTAGTCTTCTACCACCCAAGGAACACGTCCAGGGCTGTAAAGTCACTAGAAAGTGATATGATAAGTTCCCATTTCAGGATTAAACTGAATGATGCTGAAGATGGATGCACGGTTTTCCTGACCAATGTGTCTTTCTCCGTGGACAACGACCAGCTTAAGCAGTTTGCTGAGAACACGGGCCCTGTAAAGTACGCACTCATATGCATGGACAAGATGACTGAGCATTCAAAGGGCTCTGGGTTTGTGAAGTTTGAGGTAAGACAGTTGTTCCAACCCATTGACTAGGGTACCCCCTTACATTTTTCGCAAATATTAAGAGTGATATTTGTGTAGATTTGGATGTAAACTGGTTTAGATATATAATTATGTGGACTTGAAAGCCGCTGGCTAGTATATCCTTACCCTATATTAAGTATACAGAGTAAACCATCCAACTTTAGCTTAGTTCCTGTATAAATATCAATGTTAATGTTCCCTAATATTATTCATTTTTATTAATAAAATTGTGTTTGTGCCGTAAAGAAAAATGGAAATAAACCATCATTATTTTCATTAGGCGACCACTGTGGCGTAGTGGGCGAAAGCATGCCTGAGACGCAGAAGGTTGCGGGTTCGATTATGGCCTGGGGACAAATGTTTGTTTGATTTGTCTCGGCTCTAACTATGCATATAAAAAAAAAGAATTCAAGTAGGACCCATATCAGTTATAGGAAACCTCATGCCACATAACACCAGCTCATACTTTGGGCTAGATGATGCTGTGTGAAATGTCCAGCATTATTTATTTATTTGATTATATAAAAGGGTCTACATAATCATAATCCGCGTATTAACGTCCATTGCTCAACACGGGTCTCCCTGGAGACAAAGACCGCCACATTTAACAATCTTAGCTTAAGGGAGTAAACTCGAAGTATTAAATTGAAATGAAAGTCCAGCAGTACGAGCAGTAGTATTATTTTCAGAACAAAGAAGACGCAGACAGGTTCCTCTCGCTCCCGGCGGACCAGCTAAAGCTGGAAGGTCAGACTGTCCTGGTAAAGCCGGCTCTCAAACGGGAGAACCTTCAGGGTGACAAGAAGAAGGAGGCCAAGGATAACAGGAACCTATATCTTGTCAAGGAAGGAGGTAACGCGGGTTATATAATGTTCACAAACCAATTATTGCTGTTTAGAGCAATATCTAAACATGAAGATAATATTGATCTAGTCTTCTTGTTTCAACAGTTATTTCGACCACCAGTTTCTCCAGTGTTTCACCGGAGGCTATCGTGCACTTGAGACATATCTTCGAAATGTTTAGGTTCTACAACAAGCCAGTTTCCTTGCGATGTTTTCCTACACCGTTTGAGAGTACAAGTATTATAGCGCACATACATTTTTCTATAAACGTCATCCCAAATGTGTCATTGAAATATCACAACATCATTCGATTCGTTTATATAAATACGCTTGCAACACTGTATCATTCATTTCATATTTTATGATGTGGCAATATTATTTTTCTTCCTGTATAAAATTGGTGAGCTTACAGTTTTGATAGCGGTAGATTTTTTGTGGATATTTCCAAACTATCGCAATAAACTATCACACTTGTACTTTAATTAGTCGTGATATCAATTTGTTTCAGTGGTCGTAGCGGGCACTAAAGCCGCGGAAGGAGTGACCTCGTCCGATATGGCAAAGCGACTCGCTCTCGAACGGAGCAAGACTCAGATGCTCAAAAACTTGAACAGGTTGGTTAAGATCTCTAGGGCCGGCGATTTTGGCGGTCGACTCCTAATGGTCAGCCAGAGGCCAGAAACAACCTGTATTGTAAATATATTAAAGCTTCTATAACAAGATCTCAAGCGACGTGATAGATTTGTCGATTGACAAATTTAAAAACGTAATTTAACAAAAAGTAAATTAAAATTATAACATATCAGATTATTTCGATGACAAAAGAGCTTGGGATGAATCTGCTCCAACTCGACTCGGCATCCGTAACAAAATTTGCAAGGGTCGTACATAATAACGTTAGGAACAGACTAGACCAGATAGATCAGATAGACTAGATCCACTAGCATGTATAAAGACGATTCAGTGGTGTTTATGGTTTTATGGAATCAATTTTGATTTTGCAACTCACTAATTCGACTTTACAATATTTTTCCAGATTCGTGTCGCGATATCGGATAGTTGTGTCCAATATACCGCCGTTGTTCGACGACGCACAGCTTCGGAAACTGTGCTTCGGAGTGTCGGGCCGCAACGTGGCCATCACAGAAGCCAGGGTCATGCGCGATCTGAGAGCCGAAGCGCCGGGACCGGACGGGAAATACCCGTAACTGTTATATTAACACGCATGCAATTAATTGAATTATAAGTCTATTTTATTGCAATGTGATTTGGACGACCAGGAATCCCAAGATATAACGCGATGACGTTTAGAATTAAACAAATAACGATCGACTGTAACTTTGTAACGATATTATCACTTGACACCTGACGGCAAAATTTACATATTGATGTCAATTTTGCCATTTTAGGTAGAAGTTTAGAGATTTATAACTGACTAGCTTCTGCCCGCGGCTTCGTACGCATAGTATATATATAAATAGTAGCCTATGTCCGTTCCTAACATACAATCTATATCCATACCTAATTTGATTGATGCATAATTTGATTGATGCAACAAAAAGAAGTTCTGTTGATCCGATCGCTACCAAACTTCGCAGGATCACCCGCTAGGCCAATTTGAAGATTTTCTAAAAATTTCATCGAAATCGGTCCTGCTATTTCGGGAGTCTATAGGGAACATACACACATTGCCTTTTGTAGATATAGATGTCGATAGCAAGACACAATAATATTTCCGTGGTTATTTAACTAATTAGGACGAGCGGCCCAAAGTTGGTCACTGATACGAAAGTACTATTAGTAATACATAACTAAACACTTGTGGAATCTGGAAAACCTTGCCTGTAATTACATATGTTTTAATAACTAAAAAGATAACCTGTTTCCTGTTCTACCGTCCATAAATCCACAAATGTTGTTTTTTAATATCTGTAATCCTCATAAATACATTATTTAATTAAAAGTCGAATACAATATTTCGTCTCCTAATTGTTTACACTTAGGGACGGAAGTGTGAACAACTCGTTTTCTACTTCATTTTATGTCTTCATTTTTACTTTTTTTTTCAGTTCAAAAGGCTACGGCTTCGTTATGTTCACGAGACATGAAGACGCGATACACTGTCTCCGGAAACTCAACAACAATCCAGATGTATTTGATAAGAACAATGTAAGTACTTCCTTATCATAATTACCTAGTCTAGCTAGATGCTAATTACTTAACTAGAGTTTATTCGCAATCGTTCCCGAAGCAAATAGAGGACTGTTGTAAAATGAACGTGGCGCTCTGTGTCTGTGTGTGAGTGTGTGTCTGCCTGCTTGGCATTGTAGCTTCTAAACGGATTAACGGCTTTTTTTTATTTAAGTTTTTGTTCAATAGGTGACTTGATCGAGTGTTTTTAGCTACGATTCAAGAAAATCTGTTCTGCCATTTGAAGTCTGATCGATTTTTGGTACCCAGTTCAATTACATTGCAAGGATACTTTACTCCACCAACTTACAGCAGAAGTATTGTGTTTTGGACCATTGGAATGGTCTCAATGAATAGGTTATGGAATGTTTTTTTTGCAGCGCGGGCTTTACATTTTTTAATTTATACTTGTTACTACATTTTACAGAGGCCCATAGTATCATTCTCCATCGAAGACCGAACGGCCCTAAACGCACGTAAGAAACGTCTAGAAAAATCCATCGCCAACAATCCTCTAGCTCAAACGCAGAACACGGACAACAAAGGAAGGAAAAACCGGAAGCGGAAGCATGCAGCGCCACCTGACGAGAGCTACGTAAAGAAAGGCAGATTTGAAAACAAAAATCAGAACAAAAATAATCAAGACGATAATCAGAATAAAAACTTTCAGAATAGAAACTTTAAACAAAACAGAAATCAAAATCGAAGGAGTTTTAATAAGAATGAGTCTGGTCAATTTGTCAGAAACCCACAGGCTCAGGAGCTAGATCAGTACACAGGGCTGACTGCCAAAGAAGGGGCTCAGCACAAAATGAGGAGCAATCAAAAGCTCCGAGCGCAGGCCGATCTCCACAGACAAACTGTCAAAAACGAGAAAAAGAACAGCGGTAGGTCTTGGGCTCTCAAGATGGCGGCTAAGGAGCGAGTGAAACAACCCAAACAGAAGATTAACAAAGACAAGTCAGTGCAGTCGAGGAGGAACAAGAAGAAGTTTAACAGGAAATAATGCTTGTTACAATAAATGTATTTATAGCATACTCTTCATATTCAATTACTATCGTTGCATCGTCAGTCAATTCAATTCAATTCATTTATTTGTCAGAATGTAGGTTTACAATATTGTTATTATTCAATTCAGTAGGGTAATTATTCAATTCTGATAGTATCAAAACTTTGAAGTGACTTGACGTGGCGTGTTTTAGCTCATTTTAGGCATGTAACGAGATATTGATTAAAAATGCGGAATATTCAATACAGGAATCAAATGTTAATATCAACCTAATTTAGAATTGTCATTTAAAAATGTTACTCTGATTTGGACTTTGGTGCGAGTATAATAAGGTCTTTCGTATTTTAGAAAATTTTAGCTAGATGCGAAACTACTGAATCAGATTCATTACCAGTTTTCAGTTACTATTGGTGAATTAGTATCACAGAAAGTTGATGTTGATTATAACATTATATGAACAGAAACCGAACATACGTAAAGCCAATTCGTCTTGTTTAAACAGGTTTCGGTTACAGTCACTCATGGTATAATGTCTATTGCTAATCGAAGTTGATAGACATGATTGTATCAAGATATCCATAGTAGCTATAGGGCCAAGACAAAATCATTATCTGATAGCGTTCACGCCTGCGGAATTATCGAAATTCTATGATATTGCACTAACTATAAGGAACTGGCGGGGCGGTGGGAATGTGTAGTGTAGTGTCTCGCGTAAACGCAGCCTTGATTCGGGCACGAAATGACGACGCAAAATGGAGACCACACAAACAAAGTCAAAGTGAAAAAATATTTTATTCAATACAATCGCAAGGATCACTTTAAAATATCTTACTTACTAGGTGAATTTAGATGCTAATTCCTCCTTACCCAAGCGCGACAAGAACTGGCAAGAAACTCGTCCTAATCTTAGTGCTTTTTTGCATGACCCATCTTATAACTAACTACCGTAACTACAAAAAACGAATACAAAAGAGTTTATAAATTTTTAATGTGGTAGTTAAATTTCAAACTGTCAAGGCAGAGCAACATAAGGCCATTCATTCTTATCAATAATATAGTCATTTATATTATAATACGCTTTCTTCAAAAGACTACCCTTTATGTAAACTTTAATAGGTAGTTTAGTAGCATTTTCAGGAAGCTGATTATAGAAGCGCACCGTGTTCCTCATAAAGGACTTATTTACTTTTTCTTGTCGAAACCTAGGGATGTATAATTTGTTTCTGTTCCTAGTATTGATTCTATGAATATCACTATTTTGCTGAAACCCATCTCTATTTTAATGAGTGTATAACTATTTTTCATATATATATTGTAAAGCTATTGTTAGAATATCAATTTCTTTGAATATTTTTCTCAAAACTCGCGGTTTCATTTTATAAATGGCATATAAATTGCCCTTTTTTGAAAAACAAATATTTTTTCAATATCAGCTGCTTTCCCCCAGATAATGATGCCGTATGACTAAAACTAGAAAGTAGCTGAAATAAACTAGTCTAGCTGTGGCTTCATCAGTAAGCCACCGTATCGTACGATCTGCATATGCAGCGGAACTATGCCTACCAGCAAGTGTTTCAATTTAGTAGTTTTGTATCAATAGTAAGACCTAGGAAGATCGTGGAATCTACTAGATTCATTGCCGGGCTATGAATAATTAGTAATTTTGCAAAAAAAATAGTAGACGTAATAGTAGACTTTCTTTTTCAGCAGTCAAATCTTGAGTTTATAAGTAATTATTAAAAAATACTGGCAAGCGATAATGTCATAAAGTAAAGGAGGCAAAGCTACTCAATGTTGTCAAAAACGCTTAATCGTTCATCTTTTGGTGCCACTACCTTATACGAGATAACAAGAAAAGGTGATGGGCGCTGTGGCCGTAATGGTCCGAAAAAAAATGTTTTAGTACCTACACACTTATGAACTGGTGTGCAACTGCAATAAATGTTTATCTTGACAAGTGGCTGTTGTTAGCGTCACTCTTGTCGTTTCATCAAATAGTGGGTTTAACATAGGCGAGACTTGCTGAATAGGGCAATCTCGTACATGTCTATTCTCGTGTAGTTTTGGCAGGACTGTTTTCACTATTGCAATATTCGTAGGGGTCTCCATTTTTTTTAAAAAGAAAATACAAAAACAAAAAGAAAATACAGTCCATGCTACTTGCTGATAATGTAGCTATATAGGTAAAAGAAATCTTAAAAGCGTTTAAAAGTCGTTTTTGAGTTAATCCATTGCAAACAAAAAAAAATTATATGAGGTTTTTTGAACTTTATTTAATAAGTATTTCCAAACATCAGACTTTATAGATCATTGTCGCAGTGAGAGCGTAGCATGTCGTCTGTCGTCACTCCTCAGCAGGCCACATTCCTGAAGGTGGGAGTAGAGAGCCGTCAGGTACTCCTCGCGATGCCAGCTGAAGTGCTGGACGTGAGGAGAGTCCTTCCAGCATTGCCAGTTGCACTGCAAACCAAATGAACTAGCATTACATAGAGTTATTTATTAAGGTTATTACATATTAAATAAATATTGTTGAACAATTCGCACAGAACCAACTAGCCCCAAACAAACATAGCTTGTACTATGTGAACTAGACGACTGATAGAATACTTATAGCTCGTAAATACCCACTTGTGATATGTTTGAACACCCCGGCACAGATCAAACTTCTTTGTTAATCACTCATTTCACAAATGTTTGTGCTGGAGGATAATCGAACCTATAATTTATGGCGCAGAAGCCAGAGTTACTACCATCTGAGCTGTGAGACCAGTTGTATTAGCTTTTACCCGCGGCTTAATAACTAGTTAAGTATAAAAAGAAGCCTAGAATGTTAATCTAGGTCCACCAACTAGTTTCATCCAAAATCAGTCATCTGGTCCCCATAGATGTATGAGTGACCGCTAATGCCGACTCACTTCTGCATATATACTTATTTGTAAATGATTATGCATAATATACTGCATATATTTAAAGTAAAAATTTATTTATTTGTATCTAGATAGATCCGCCAATCTATTCTTAGTAACGTCTGAGTACGTAGGTTACCTATAAATTTTGAAATCGTGTTTATCGTTAAATCCAAACAGTTGAAGGAAAATCCAAATAGTTGAAGGAACTATTAACTTTTTGAGGAGGGAATAGATTGGCGGAATAGTATTAAGTATTTGTCCATCTGTCTAATGTTTTGTAATGAATTTCCACAAAGTCACGCCTGAATCAATTATCTAACAGTATTTTAATGATGACCTTTGGGAAGTCTATTTGAATAGACGCGTTTATTAAGTAGCTGGCTTAGGAGGCAAATAAATCGTAGACAGCTAGGTTTCTACTACTACTACTACTTTCGTACGAGTCAGTAGCCAACTCAGTCAGGCGACTATAACATTAAATAAATAATTCCGGACATTTCACACAGCATCATCTGGCCCCAAAGTAAGCAGAGCTTGTGTTATGGGTACCACATGACTGATACACTACTTATATACTTTTTTTTTTGTAAATACATACCTACATATTATACCCAGACCCTAGACAAATACTTGCAGATCATACAAATATTTGTCCCGCGGCGGGAATCGAACCCGCAACCTTCTGCGTCTCAGCCAGATCTTAGCCCACTGCGCCACAGAGGTCGTCATTCTTATGGGTACTATCAAAACTTTAAAACATAGATATAACAGATCTCAGTTAGGTACTATTGATTAATTGGTATTACGGAAGGTTGATGTCGATTGTATCACACATGCTGTCATATGAATAGAAATTGAAATAGAAACCGAACGTAAGTAATTCCGATCCATGAAATAATGCCTATTGCTAATCGAAACTGATAGACACGCTGCTCATGGATTTAATAGGCCGTCCAAACGCACCCCTCATGAACTCAACTAGGCGTAATAGTAGGTAGGAAGGTAGGTATATCCAAGGTACCTTCATTCCAAGTGCAGTCATAGTTGTAAGGGCGCGGCGGCTTCGGCTGGCAGTGCCCACCGGATCAGCTTCCGACACCAGGAACAGAGATGGCGCCCTACACGGCGGCTCGTGGTACGCGTGTGTCGCGCGCAGGTAATGTCGCGTCGCGACGCGATGTAGCATCCACATGTGAGTTCTGTACTCGAGTTATAATAAAGTACATTTGTATTTATTTTAAAACTACTTACAGAATAATGTATATAATATAAAATACCTACATGTGAAACAATTGAGTTATCTCAACTGATAGCTGAGATAGCTCAACTGATTCAGAACACTGTTAAAAGTGTAGCGTCCCCAAGACACTGGCGGCATTGCCACACTGAAAGGCAATGGGCCAGTCAAAGTCAAATAATTTTATCAATACAATAGATTAATAGAATCACGATTTATCGTTAGACATTTTATATAGCGCCAGTGGTGGAAGAGATGAAGAGTTGGGTTAGCGCGGTATGGGCATGTCATGTGTAGGGAAGAAATGATACAAGTAGGGTGATGGATTTGAATGTAAATAGATTCAGGAATAGAGGTATACCTAGAAAAGAAGAATCGACTGCGTGAAAGTTGACATAAGTAAGAAAGGAGTGAATACGGATATGACGAATGATAGGAGTGGAAGAAAATAACCAGTAGTGCCGACACCACGTAACGTAGGATAAAGGCAGAGAGATCATGATAGCTCATATTTATAATTGATATTTCTCGTGTTATGTCATGTTTTATTGTAATCTTAGCGGAATATTAATTAATAATTAATAACTTATTAACCGACTTTATCAAAAAGGAGGAGGTTCTCAATTCGTCGGAATCTTTTTTTATACGCTTTATATTAGCTTCACTTGTGTGTATGTTTGCATGTTAGTATGTTTGTATGTAACCGACTCCTTAGGACGCGATTTTGACCCACTTTAAACGGCCAGATTTCATTAAAATTTTGCACACCTGTCAAAGACTGATGACAATGCAATAATTCGAAAAAAAAAAAAAAAACAAAAAAAAAAATATCCGGATATCCTAAAACTAAAAAGTAGAAAATAAATAATAGTTTAAAAAAAACTAAACAACACGCTTTATATAGAAAACCAAACTATAAAATAGAAAACCAAACTATAGTTTGGTTATAAAGCGTGTTTTTTAGTTTTTTTAAACTATTATTTTTTTGTTATTTTTAAATTTATGTATGTTCACCGATTACTCGAAAACGGCTGAACCGATCTGGGAAAATTCTTTTTTTGTTTGAAAGGATATACTTCACAGGTGGTCCCATATAAGTTTTATCAAAATCGGTCGAGCTGAAAAATCAACGAAAATCTAAAAATTGTATACATCGATGATGTTTTCATGTAAGGGAGCGGGGGGCTAGTTGTAACAATTTTTAGTTTTTTTGATGGGGAAGTCATGATAACAAGTATTCTAATAATTAAGTTATTTTATAGTAGAGGAAATATATCCATTTATCCATAAGAATGATAATTGAGCTGGATTTCATAGTAAATAATAGTAAAAAAAAAATGTTTGCAAACATTGTCGCTTGTTACAATATACCCCGTTCTTGGGGCTAGTTGTAACTGGTGTGGGGCAGGTAGTGGGACTTCCATGCCATTATGCGTAAGCGAGTCGCTTCCCTGATGCGGCGCGTGCGCGCCAGCCCCAACAGCCTCCTGGGCACAGTGGCTGAGCGGTTGGATGGTCCGATCCTTAGCCACTGGACCAAAACGCATGTGCTGCCCTGCAACTCCATGCGTTGCGCTAAATAATTAGTGTACCTAAGTTTAATGTGTATTTTTGTTTAAATTTAATTTGTATGTTTTTATTTTATATTAATGTAGATAATTATGTACTGACTGTATTTTATGAATTATGGACTGTTGTCTGAAATAAATACATTGAATTGAATTGAGTAACAACATAGTTAAAACAATATATTTATAGAATTTCAGGTATTTATTGTTTGGTAAACAGACTTAAACATATTTTTAATTATGCACATTAACACACATGATTATAATGTTTGATACATACTAATTATCACACTATTTCTTACAAACTAATGAGGTAACAAGTAATTCTTTATCAATATTAAGAGATCTTGGTTTTTGCTCTGTTTCTATTAGTTTTTTTTTTAAATAAAAATACTTTTATCAAGTACAAATAATCATTTTCTACGTTAATCGTAGTTTTTGGTCTAAAATTACTGTTGTAGTCACTAAACTAAGCAACTTCTTTACGCTGGTTTAAATAGTTACTAACTAGTTTGAAAACATTAAACATTATACTTAATCAACGATAAGAAGATACGAGGAAATGTTCTCCTCTTCCTCTGCCGTAAATACTAATCTTGGTTTGGTGTATCCAACAGTAAGAGGCTCGCTTCTTTCTGAATGTATCTATACTCGTAAAGTGACACTTGACATGACTTATAAGGAGTTGATTAGCGCAAATTCTAACACAAAATATCCTATAACAGCTGAGTAATTAAGCTGTTACTACTTGTCCCCGTTACAACAAGCCCCCCGCTCCCTACTTCGATACCTCACTGTCTCATTGGAGCGGTGCGTTTATTTGGCCTACCTATATTATATATATACAAAATACATCTACTTTCCACTAAAAATGTATTATAGGCTCAAATTTCATTCAATGAAGTCGGTTTCTTTTTAGTTTTTAAAACGTAATTATTTGCAGAAGTGTATACAATTAAATTATTCGTGTAGTATTCATTGTGATGTGTACGACGGATCTTAAACAATTCTAGACGGCCATTTTGCGATGACTTTTAGATTAGACAAATGACGAACGACTGCAAATTTGTGTCGATATTATTACAAAAGAAAATCAATGTCAAGTGATTTTGTCAATGTGTCATTATAAAACATTTAAAAAAAATTGCCATTATAAGAAGATTAAAACGTATAGGTGAATTTACGTGTCAATTCGACCTAAACTCCGAGAAGAATTGGTAAGAAACATGTCTTACGAAAAACGATTAAACTAAGTAATACAAGGTAATACTTAAACTAAATCTACGCCATAGCTCTATTATTTGAGATATACTTTCCTTATTCATAACTAGCTACTGCCCGCGCCTTTGCCTTAGGTTGCGTGATTGAGAACCTAACAAAGAAACATTTAGACAAGCTTTCACATTTATGAAACAAAAGTAGGAAGTATACTCCGGTCAATTTAGACATTCGAAGGTGCATAACATATATAATATTTAAAAGTTCCCCATCATTCCCGTGTATGGAAAAAATTGTATTCAAGGTCAAAGATCAAAAAAAATAGTTTTTCGCGATTTTCAGCAAAGCGGTAAGTTTTATGATAAAAGTACCTTAGACAAAAATTGTAGATCATAAAATGATCTATAAAAAATGTTACAATACTTTTTTTTCTACGAGCCACCGTTTCCGAGATATAACGATTCAAAAAGTTATAAAAGTTGTTATCGTCATAATATGCACACGTTTCCACGCCACTTATGAGATAGTGTACTTCTTGATCTTCTTCTTCTTCTCCTGCTTCTTCATCTTCATTTTGCAAGTAAATTGCGTCAATAGCGATGTATTGCATGACACTTCGTCGGCATCAAACGAATCCTCCATTGTTTGTGATTCAACATTAGAGCACGACTGGCCTTGACAATTAGTGCATGCCAGAGAACAAAACAGTCCGACTTTTTTGGAACCACATTTAGCACTGCATCCCTTTTTGCAGTTGCAAAAAATTGTGTTCAGCAGTTTTTCCGGCGCAGATCGGAGTAAAGTTTGAACTGGCTCTAATATATTGTTGACCAATTTCCAACCCCAGTCTGTAGGGTCTAGCTGATAGCCAAGCCACACTTGAACTTGGTAATATACCCGAAAATGATGCTGATGAGCAGCAACTGAGGTTGGAGAAAGACAAGCTAATTGAACTTGTTTTTTATTTTTAGTATTTTAACGAAACATGCATATCGATGCTTACAGGTAGTTTTTTTAGGAGCTCCGTACATAGAAAGAAGAAAGCGGATGTCGTTGGTGATAACTTCTTGTTGAGTTGAATTACTCTTTTTAAAAACTTCAGCACATTGAACTAAATCTTGTTTTTCAAACATTTTGAAAACTGCTGTTTATGAATAATATGATTTGTGTTGATAAACGTGATTAATATATATGAAGTAAAATGTAGTGTATATATAAAATTAAGTGTAAATATATATATTATGGGTTTCATAATTATTGTGTAGGAAAGTCGCCTACATAGTTATAACTTATGTATATTTTATATTTTAAGTATAAGTTACAATGACAGATAGAAAAATATTTCAACATACAACAAATAATATATATATATATGTATATAAAATATAAATAATATATATATTATAATATATAATATATAACAACTCTAGAGATGTATATACGTGGCGTACTCATGCATATTATGACGATAACAACTTTTATAACTTTTTGAATCGTTATATCTCAAAAACGGTGGCTCGTAGGAAAAAAGTATTGATATACTTTTTATAGATAAATTTATGATCTACAACTTTTGTCTAAGGTACTTTTATGATAAAACTTACCGTTTTGCTGAAAATCGCGAAAAAGTCATTTTTTGACCTTTGACCTTGAATATTTTTTTTTCCATACACGGGAATGATGGGGAACTTTTAAATATTATTTATAATTATGTTTAAACACAATTTTACTGAACAATTTTACTGATTTTCAGCTTGTTGGGATTTTATGTACCTTCACTCTCATTTTTTGGTCTAGATTGACCGGACTAGTAGAATCACATGTCATTTGCAAAACTTGATAGGGTACAGTCTTGATTCTTCGTTTGTCATTTCATGAAGTAACATACCTAGCACTTCTAAATTAATTATTTTCTCTTCATATTGCATGTTTTATTCAGTAATCTTAGCGGAATTTTAATCAATAAATTGTGACTACATAGTATGTACAATGCACAAGTATGGACCATTGAATTATAAGTGTATAATGTTGCAATGTGATTTGAACGACGAGGAATCCCGGGAAAGTTCTAGACGGGCATTCCGCGATGACGTATAGAATAGACAAATGATGATCGACTAAGACTTTATAATCAAACAATCACTTGACACGGGCAAAATTACCAACAAGACAGATGCCATTATAGGAAGAAAAGAAGAGTACAGTCTATCCCTTTCTTATGTCAATGAAAAAATAATGCAGATTCATTTGTCATTGAGATTATCATTCGTTGTCTCAAGGTGACTTTAGTTTCTTTGATAGCTTAGGTAGGTAATTAAGGTAAAGGTGATGTTATTTGGAAGATACTGTTTGGTTTCTGTTTTTTCATCTGTCACTAGGTCCCCACGATAGGGTCGTGGATCCACTACGCAACATCATCTGCTTCGATTATTAGGTACCTTTTGTCTCATTGCCAGTACAATTGATGAGATAAATAAGACAAAACGTATTACCCACTTAAGCTCTTGCTTGTATATGAATATGTACTCTTACTAAGTAGGTACCTAGTGTGTAAGCTTCTTGATTTTGATGTTTTGAATGCAAAAGTACCAAGAGTGCAGACTACTTACACCTAAGTAATGTTGAACGCCAGGCACTTTTATTTAAAATTACCAATATCATAAACATAAACCATAGTCCTACTGCCCGCTTGTTTGCTCGTGTGTTATCTACATACAGAATAACCCATGTCTTTTCCAAAATGCAATCTCCTTACCAAATTTAATCAAAATCCGTTCAGCCGTTAAGCAGGTTAAACGTAACAAATAGACAGCTAAAGTTGGTAGTGATCCCCGTAGGTTATTCTTATTCCTGCTCTAAGTACACACTAACCATGAAAGCACCAGTAAAAACAAACCTAGCATATGTTGAGAGGATCTTTTGCATCAGCTTGTTGTTGGGGTAGAGAGAGAGCGGCAACCCCACCGGCAGCTCATACAGGTCAGCAGGGGAATCCCACACCTGGACAGTCACTCGGTCTAGCACTGGCTGATAGCTGAAACATATCAGATCCCTGATTCGGCTGACTTTGGCTTCCCCTTATGCTATTTAAACTATATAAGAAGGCCAAATCAAGTGGGTTCGGCATTTTTTCATCACGTTTCATGAACATTTTTGTTCCTTACCGTTCTAAATCCTTGAGAGCATGGACCAGCAGTTCCGCCCACACATACGCTCCCACGGAAAAGCCATGAACTGCCAGTGGTCGGTGCTCGTTATTCTCTAGAAACTTCATGAGATTCGCTGCTACAACCTGGAACCATAAACGAGCATTAGACCACCATGTCATGTGGACAGGGTACTTTTACCTCTGCTCTGTAGTTTAGAGGTTGTGTTTGTGTTTTGGAATACAGTGGAGCCAATTATAATCATCAGAATCAGTTTATTGACATCAGGATTTAGTGAGCGGTCCCTAGTTTTTTCCGCGATGACTGTTTGTCCAAATTTAAGCTTAAACATGCAATTAAAATTGCTTGATTCTGGGTAATACTTATTTCTGTTAAATTTTTACATATCAATGTATAAATGTTCCGCTCGTGATGTCACCCTGAAAGGCCCAGTCTGAAAATCAGCGCGGTCTCCCATAGGAGTGGCATTAACGCTGAGTCTGGACCTGTTTGGCACCACAAGCGAAAAATGTTATCGCTTAACATGTGTAATTTGGCCTACCTACTCCTATCATTTTCCTATTTGTTTCTCTATGTCTGTAACCTTTTTCGTGTTGTGTGTCAAATATACTATTATTCTATTCTATTTATTCCTGGTATTCTATAATACAATACAACATACAGCATTAGTATAAGGCTACCGCCTCACAATACTTCGCGATATGGAGCTGGAAAACTAGTTCCTCCATGTCGATCCATACTAGACACCGAGCAATTGTTGCTTTAACTAATTGAACGTGTAAGCGTACCTTGACAATTATCGCTCGTCTCTGTCAAGGTCACAGGACACGTTCCGACTTCCAAGATAATGCACGCGTTTATAGCGAGCGATATGTTAATTTTACTAACAGTATAACGATTGACCAGGTACCTGAGAGCCCCCAACAGGAAACATGAGTTGCAGCGGCGAGCAGGTGACCGTCACCACATCGAACCCCATCTCCAAGTAAATGTCTGCGTATTTCATCAGGTGCTTCGGTTTTGAGGCCAGCCAGCTTAGAACTACACAGAGTGGTCTTTCTAAAGGTTCCTGAAGCCTAGAAGTAAAAAACAAGTTTTATTTAAGTACCTAATTTCTTAATCTTTATTTGTATAGTATTTTTTCTTATGTAGGTATAGTTAATTCGATGCGTCTGACTGTTTGTTGCGGCTAAACAGCTGAATAGATTTGATTAAATTTGGTAAGGAGATAGATTGTATCTTCGTGAAGGACCTACTATTTATGTAGGTACAACGCGTTCAAGGCCGCAGATAGTTTTTAAGTTTATTAAACAGATCAACATAGCTAAACAAAGTTCAGCGTGCTTATAATTTGAATGTCTGACCTCGAGCGCTGAAAGCTATGGATGGTTTCTACCGTTTGTAAGAACCGTATGAGCGGTCCTGACTGTAACAGTCATACCTGCCATGGTATGACCAGCCAGAGGCTTCCGTCGATTTGATAGTGCGTGTGGTGTAAGTTAAGTCTAAATAATAAAGATGCATTAGCAAGGCTGCCCATAGGACGTTGATGATGATGTTTTGCCACACACAAAGGTTATTTTTTCCCTAACTTGAGATTTAACCTTGAAACTTGTTTTTTGTTAGTGTGTACTTACCTAAGAAGTTTTTTACTCAAATCAAGAATGAAGAATCATTAACCAAATCGTCTTGCGTGTTTGTCATAAAATTCTTAGGTAGTCTCAGTATTTCGGCGTTACTTATAAGATATTATTTAGAGTTTATTATTGTAATTGTTGTTTTGTTAACATCCTATATTTTATTTATTCTTTTGTATTTTGAGTGGTGAACTGAATAAAGGTTTTCTATTCTATTCTATTCTATTCTATTCTATGATTCAGATTTGCTAACTCACGTTTTTATATTTCAAAATCTCAGGCCAATATTTATTTGGTCCAAGTCGAGGTAGAAATACACTGAAATTGGCAAACCTATAGATTTATCAAATGCTTTGCAGTTTAAACTATATGGTTTTATGTACAAGGACGGAACTAGCAAGGGAGCAAAAAAATACGCGTCACCAACCAGTGTCAAACGCAGTTTTCATTAATTTTTAAAAGTGCGATTAATGACAAGAGGATTATTTTTCCTGTGGGAGCATCTATAAGTAGCCTATAATTACAAGCGAAAACGAAAGCGAAAGCCTTTGCTCAGTTTTGTCTCTATAACTTACTCTAAGCATTTTCGTACTTCAGAGGACATATCCCCGACCAAGACTTGGTCAGGACTTACTTTAAAGTGTTCTGGTCAGTCTTGAGGTTCAGTCTATCATTGCTGATGTACTGCATGTTCTGTGTGATGGGCTGGCTGTGAGCCCTTCGGATCAAGAGAGCAGGGGCCAAAGCGTGTAGCTTACTGAAATGTACCTGTAACAAATACCGTCAAAACCCACATGTCCTGGCATATCACATGGCCCTGATTATGTAAATTCACTGACTAACTAAAATTTCGTTAAATACGAACGATCTTATTATTTTGCACCAAAGTGTGAATTAGAGTACCTACCTAAGTAACATTTTTTAATGACATTTGCTTCTAGTTCTTATAGTGTCACAAGTTATTTCGAAACAGTTTGGTGAATGGATTAAAGTGCGACTCAGAGGCACCTTTCGTGCATTTACTAAATTGACATATGATTGTCGTGTTTTAGTGCAGATTATATAAGAAATATCAGTTAGTCTGGTCTTTTAAATTCCGTTTTTTAGAACTGATGAATGGTTTTATTTGATGTATCGTTTTGCGTTAGACCCTTTTGAATGGTTGCTGGTTGCTATAAAATAGATAATTTGTTTAGAAACACAAAGTTCTAGCTACTATACATATTGAAAAACAAGTGTTTATCAAACATATAATTTGGTCGATAAAAGGCACCGACACAGATTCGATTTATCTTAGAGAATCTTCATCAGGATAAACAGTGTCGGTGCCTTCATCGACAAAATAATGTGAGTTAAATATGTATTTATCAAAATGTATAGTATAAGTAGAACACTCGAAACTTTTGATAGTTCATAGTGTTGGTTTATTAACTATTTGGTATTACAAAAACAAATCCTTATTTGATATTAAGGAGCGCCATCACTCAGATATCTCTGCCCTCTTTTGCTCTATGCTTTGCTAGGTGTCAGATGTATTCCTTCTTCGTAAATCATTATCATTACATAGTATAAAACATTGTCGCCTCCCGCTGTCTGTCTGTCCCGATGTATGCTTAGATCTTTAAAACTATGCAACGGTTTTTGATGCGGTTTTTTTAAAAGGTCCTTCAAAAGGTCTACAAAAAAGTCCGTGATGGTATATGGCTATCTCTTAGGGATAACCATTCTGTAGTATAATTAGTATCAGCATTGCACCCGTGCGAAGCCGGGGCGGGTCGCTAGTAATCTATATAATAAAAATCAATTGCAGTTCGTTAGTCTGGCTAAAACTCGAGAACGGCTGGACTGATTTAGCTGATTTTGGTGTTGAAATGTTTGTCGTAGTCCAGGGAAGGTTTAAACGGTGAGAAAATTTGTGGCATTGCAACGCATGCCGGGTACAGCTAGTAAACAATAATAATATATTTTAACAAGATTATAAAGCCCTTGTGTTGTTTTATTGAGCACCTAGATATTGGACTTTCTAGACATAATTATCAAAGTACCTACCTATTTAATCATTCATCTGTTCACCATAATACTATTATGCTAAGTTTGGGGCAGATTGCGTTGCAATATTTCGGTATTTATTTATTCTTTTGACAAATTACATTGTATGTAGAAATTAAGATATGTACTCACATGCCCATTACTCCGTCCGAGAAGAGTCACTATTCCCATACATGCTCGGTTGCTCATCATCGGGCCTTCTGGGCTATCAGCAAAACTTTTCACTTCTATAGAATCACACAAGGTATTTTTTGTGCTCCTCTGGTGTTGTACGCAGATTATGTATTTCTAAGTAAATGAGAAGCCTGAATCTTTCTATCTTGTGTGGAATTTTTGATCGATTTCTGAGACTCCACTTGTCCACGTAGACTTCACTTTATAAATGCAATAACTATACTAGACATTAGGTATATGCATTGTTTATTTAATTGCTTAATGCTAATTAAGTAGAGTGCTCTGCTCCCCCCAAGAACCTTTCGGCCCAACGGCAATGGGACGGGCCTCTATGTGAGCTTACATGGAATCATCTGTTAGAAACATGCACAAGCTCCGTAGATCGCACCCGTCTCCTAGCCGTTTCGAAATGGGAGTCAGGACATTGGTTACAAGCACTACCTTCATCTAACATTGGAATATTATTAGATCCTACAACATTTCGAGTTGCACTTTGTCTGCGGTTGGGTGCGCGGTGCTGCGCCCCTCATCAGTGCTAGTGTGGTACAGCGGTCGACCAGCGATGTCTCCATGGGTTATCGTGTCATAGGGCCGCCGGTAGGATTGTCCGCCACGCCAGTCTTAACGATATCATTCGTCGAGGACTCACCAGCGTCAACGTACCAGTTGTTCTCGAACCCAACGGTCTGATACGTGATGATGGTAAGAGGCCTGATGGTATGACTATTGTCCCTTGGGAGATGGCTAGGCCATTAGTGTGGGATGCTACTTGCGTAGACACCCTGGCCGCATCCCATCTGTCGGGGACTTCCGTTAGGGCTGGTGCGGCGGCTGAATGTGCCGAGGACCTAAAAAACCGCAAATATGCTGGTTTGAATAAGGCCTACATATTTGAGCCTTTTGGAGTCGAGACCCTGGGCCCGTGGGGAACAGGAGCCCATCGCGTTTTTAAATTTTTTTCACGGCGTCTGGTAGATACGTTGCATGAGCCAAGAGCTGGCTCCTATCTGGATCAGTTGAGATATCTATAGATCGTTTTAAACGGTCCTTAGATAGCTCAATTGTTTCACGTGTATTTTCTATTATTGTATATTATTTTGTACATTGCTGTAATTATTTCTGTAAATAAAAGTAGAGTGTATTTATTGCTAATTCTAATAAAACGTCAAGGTACCTTCACACCAATTGCTGTGTAGTTTAAACACAAAAATAAACATGTTATTTGTGACGAGTGCATCCATACCCTACTAATATTATAAATGTGAAAGTAACTCTGTCCAAACAAACAAACTTACGTTACGTAAGCCGCTGAACCGATTGTGATGTTTTTTGGTATAGAGATAGATGGGACCCTGGAGAAGGACAGGACTTTTTATGTAGGTACCACGCGTGCGAAGCCGGTGGCAGCAGCTAGTTTGTTATAAGTGTATGTCTGTCTATATTCACGTGGTTAAAACGATTGTTTAGTCAATACTGGTCTCACTGCTCAGTTGATAGTAGGTTGTGGGTTCGATTCCCACTGAAAACAAACAATTGTGTAATGAATACAAATGTCTGCTAAGTGTCTGGCTGTTCTATAGTAGGTAGGTATATTGTATGTAATTACGAGTTAATATATGATTCTGTCATCTGATAGCCATAGCACAAGCTTTGATTAGTTTGGGGCTATGCGAAGGGTCCATCAACATTTATTTATTACTAGCTGCTGCCAACGGCTTCCAACGCTAGGTACGTACGTGACGAGGTATAAAAACTAGCCTATGTCCCATATAGGTACGAGTACAATTTATCTCCTTATCAAATTTTATCAAGACCCGTTCAGCCGTTTAGCCGTGAAAAGGCAACAAACAAACAGAAAGAGACACTTACAAATTTATAGTAACTATGGATATTAAAAAAAAATACTCGAAATTTCACACAGCATCATCAGTTATGGGTACCACATGACTGATGTACTACCTACTTATATACTTTTCTTTATATACAAACATATTACACATAGAAACACCCAGACCCGAGACAAGTACTTGCAGATCATACAAGGGTGGCCAAACCTTACCAAATTTCACGTAGGGGGAGGGTAGTCTCGGCAAGTATCACGTAATTTTTTTATGAAACAGTGTAAAATGGCGAGAAAAAATTCAGTAAAAACTTTGTTAATACCTGCACTAAAATATGACTTAATTACACATAATAAAATTTATCGCCGTTTAATTATGCACTGATAGAAGAATGTATTGCATACTAGCTGCTGTGGTACCTACATATAAAGTAGCCGATGTCCTTCTCCAAGGTCTCATCTCTATTCAAAATTCATCAAAATACAATTTTATACAATTAATACAATTACAATATTTTGGTAAGTCCGGCGAAAGTAGATACTCTGTGACTAAAATTTACTCGGTTCCCTACTAAATAATTTCCACAATAACATTGATTTCCTTATTGTCACATAACGACAATTGCTTGATTAGCACCTTATATAAAATATATTGTTATATAAGACAGTGTTGTTCTCATGTATATGACATATATTTGAGTTTTTGAGAATTTTAATAAAAAATACTTAAACCTAACAGAATACTTACTCCTAAAATTAATTTAAATTATGTTCAAAATAAATTATTATTATTATTTATAACTGTCCGTGGCTTGGCACGTCCTATATAATAAGTACCTAACCTTTGTACGTACCCAAGCTACAGTTTATCTTCGTACCAAATTTCATCAAGATCCATTCAGCCGTTTAGCCGTGAAAAGTTAATTAACAAATAGACGAACATACAGAGATACAGAAATATGTTTAAATTAACCTCCATTAGCAATCGAAAAAGTGATCGAGTGAGAATATATAGATAAATATAATTTCATGATAGTCGGAAGAATACAAATGCTTTGAAAAACAGCGATAAATAATGTTATCAAAGATGATTGATATGTATATATGTTATATGATGATGGATATCTAATTCAGGTGAATGAACGTCTGCATATTCTAATGCACTAGTTAACCTACCTAAAAAAATAATAATAATTACGTTTTAACAACTAAAATGAAAACCAACTTCATTAAATAAAAAGTTGACCAGATGTAAAATTCGAGCACATAAATATTTCACCCCCTATTTTTTCACTAGGTGGTATTTTTTCTTCAAACTTAAATGGGACCAAACGGCATTTAAACGCTCTGAAGCAAAAGATTTTCCAAGTCGGTTCTTAAAAGACGGAGCTCTGAGAGGTAAACATAAAACAAAAAAGGTATTGAGAACCTCCTCCTCTGACAGATTACACCGTCTACAAAAGGGGAGGAAACTTTCTGAGTTGAGAGACATGAGACCTGAGAGGAGGTCTACTAAACCCGGAGATTACAATTCTAAACCTCGATTCGCGTTTATTCTATTTACTTATTAAGTATTCTATCAGTCATCCTGGTCACCATAGTACATGCTACGCTTAGTTTAGGGCTAGATGGCGTTGAGTTTATTGTCTACCTATATTTATTTATTTATTTAAATATTTTTCACTATTTAAACGTATCAAACACAAAACAACACAACTAACACAGTTTACCCGACAAGACAGACTAGCATGAATATCGCAGGCATTGCAATGCAAATCTTATAAAAAAACCAGACACATACGTAGGTACACCTTGCACGTACTGTTAGTGATATTTGGGCAATAACAATGCATCATTTACAATTTAATTAGCCGACATTCGTCATCCTACAAAATTAATATGAATTAATGAATAGAATTACAAAATGTCATCAAAATGAATATAAAACGCTGCGTGACCCGAAGTCGAGGTCTGTATAAATAGTAACTAGACTTCGTAGGATTAGGAGTAGGATTCCTTTTAGTGGTGCCTAACTACATAAGTTTTAAGTAGGTATATTCGGAAATGTATTATACGTAAAGTATTTTAACACACAGCTGACAGTACCAACCTCTCGGAAAATGGGTTGGTACCATCTGAAGGCCAACTCGACGCTTTTTTATTTTACCAGAAAGTGCGCGCGGTGACTTTCTGGTAAAATCAAAAAGCGCGCACTTTCCCAGCTTCCTGTTACACACATCCCTGTTCACGAAATCACTCCCACATAATGCAGTAAAGCGAGAGGAAAGACCAACAAAACCAATAACCCGAGTGTAAATACCTAACTGATAAGTTAGTATGACTTCAATCTTGTAAGGTCGGTCATATTTTTTGCAGCAACAACGGGGAATTGTTTTTTGGTTAAAAACATTGCAATGGCGGTGTTTCTGTTGGTTTGTCGAACTAGCAAAAAATTAGTAAAATACAAACGATCTTATTTTGCTTATTCCAAAGTTCAAATTATTAGAGATACATTTTTAAAATAAGGTAAAATTGTAATTTTGTACCTCTATTAGATTTTCCTAGTAATAACCGCGGTTTTATTGTACAGCACCTAAATGCTAAAACACGTCTACACGTCAATTTACTAAATTTAAATGTAATTATTTATTGTTTTTCTAATTTAGCCTAATTTTATATTTGGCTGTCTTAAGCCTTATGCTCATAAATTATACATATAATATTTTTTTCAAGTTATTTCGGTTATGACTCGGGTGTGAATAGGTAATTGGAATTAAAGTTTTGTGATTCAAACAAAAAAATCCGTATGGCTCAGGTTACATAAATAAATAAGTAATAAATATTGATGGTCATTTACACAACACTACCTAGCCCCAAACTAAGCATAGCTTAGACCATGGGAACCAGGTGACTGCTAAATTACATGCATATTTACAAATATCTAGTTTTGATACATTATAACAACCATACATGTTTATCTAATATGTTTGGTTGTGTCTCTGACTACCCATTTTAAAGATCCTTAAATATATATGTAACTACAGATCTGAGGCCTCTATCTAGAGATTATGTCATGATCATGTATTTTTTTACATAGCGTAAAGAATTCACTATAACAATAGAACAATTATTAGGTGGCTAGTCGCTACTAACAAGTCTATAGATAGGTATATTATTATAAGCACATTATAGTGTTAACGATTTGTCGTGATTGCTCAGTAACCGCTAAGACGACCTCCGCTGGCAACACTTTGGTTTTTCACTAGCTGTTACCCGCGATTTCGTAGACGTTAGATTGATTTTTTACCCACGTAGTGCAGTAGCTAAATTTTAATGGTTAGTTAAGACACTGACACCACATTTTATACCTTTTTATTTTGAAAAACGCTGAAACGAGTATTATTTTTATATGTGTAACATCTCTCCTATCGCTTTCCTGCGTTTTCATTTTCCTGTGGGAGTGATTTCATGAAAAGGGACTGTAGTGTGTAACAGGAAGCCGAAGAAGCGTCACTATTTGATTTGACCAATGAGCACGCACGGTGGTAGGACTGACCATCAGATGGTACCAACCCATTTTCCGAGAGGTTGGTAGGTACTATCAGCCAACAGTGTGTACGTGTGTGTATAAAGAGAGGAAAATAGAGAAGGAAACGCATCAGCTGTGCGCTTAACTAGTGTTGTGTATAAAGTGTTATATAAACTAGGTAATTCAGGATTGTAATGTTAATGTTAATGTAAGAGTCGTTTGTTTTTTTTAATTAGAAAGTATCCGAGCAAAGTTTCAAGCCAATCGCCAATAAAGTTTCCAAACACACTTTAACACCACATTTCACCTCTTTGCCTTGAGATTTCTAGCTTCAGCGGTTTCGGCTTGGCGATGATGAATCAGTCTGGTTAAGATCTTTTTAATTTTCGACAATAAAGGGGGGTGTTTTATGTTTCTAGTGTGTATCTGTAATATAATAATCTATATAATAAAAATCAATTGCTGTTCGTTAGTCTCGCTAAAACTCGAGAACGGCTGGACTGATTTAGCTGATTTTGGTGTTGAAATGTTTGTCGTAGTCCAGGGAAGGTTTAAAAGGTAAGTAAATAAGAATAAACAAATTATTTTTATTTATTGATTTATTGAGGCGGTACGAAGTTTGCCGGGCAAGCTAGTAATATAATAATAATACATTTTTATTCATTAACTTAGAGCTAAGGGTTACAACAGGAAAAATAATATTTAATATAACAATAAATGTAATACTTTATGTAACTATACTTATGTAACTGTTTACAATATGCCCGAACTAGGAGAACCTGTGTCTCGGGCTGGATAGGACTAACAATATTAACATACCTATAGGTATGTAAATAAACAAAATTACTGTAAACTCAAGTGATAAAATTAAATAAACAAGGTTACAATATAAACGGTGATACAAGTTCATGTAAAAGACAAACAAAGCGAAAACCTAATTTAAACATAATGGTAGGTAGAAAGTTTTAAAACATTACCTACCTTACTACAACCAACAACTCCTCAGTTTCTTCGTAAGATAGACAAGATAGTGCATGTTGTAGGGTTATTTTACAATTAGTAAAATTCATTGCATAGATGCCTAGTTTACGATTAAGCCTTTTGTACACGAAAGGCCCGAGGAATACCATAAATCTAGAGGCGAAAGCATGTTTTAGTGGGATGCAATTAGTACGGATATCATTACGTCTATTGTCAATATTTTCAGCACAATAAGGAAGGAGTCTATGTTGTCTTAGAGCAAGGTTTAGTATAAATAGCTGTCGAACTGTTAGCACTTTACAGGACTTACCTATATAATAGATTAGTGGGAAAGAGGAAAGGCGGTAGGTGGCTACCTTTAGGATAGCTCTTTGAGCTCTTTCTGCAGCTAATATAAAAGTTTTAAAAGTTCCGCCCCATGACGTAATACAATACGAAATTATTGTTTGACATAAAGCAAAATATACATTCAAAACTAGCTTTGAATCTGCAATACATCGTAACGTCTTAACGTTTTCGGATTCTATTGCTCAAAACTTCTATATGCGATTTGAACGATAGATTTTCTTCGATTATAACGCCAAGGTACTTAATATTACTAGCGTTTGAGATGGCGGGGCAGTGACATAAATTATTGTCAATTACCTACGTGGTTACATTGATTTGCATGGATTGTTCTACTTATTTGTGCAGCTTGTGATTTCCTCTTCGTGAAGCTTAGGTATTTTGTTTTATCAGCATTAAGTGTTAGTAGGTGATCTTAAAGCCAGTTATTTACAATATTGAAGCCGTGTTGTGCATACTCAAAAACTACCGAGTCTGTACTAGATGAAAAAAGTAGAGCAGTGTCGTCAACATAAGATATAATTTTACCGTGAGCTAGATGTAGGTTACATAAGTCATTAATGTAAATTAAAAAAAAAGAGTACTTCCCAATATATTTCCTTGTGGAACGCCAAAGGAAGTTTTTTCCAAATCTGAGCTGAATACACTGTCTATTTTTACGCATTGGCTTCGACCGCTCAAATAACTGGTAAATAGATTAAGCTGGTTGCCTCGTATTCCCATCCTTTCTAACTTGTTGAGTAAGATAGGGATAGAGACAGTGTCGAATGCTTCTGCGAGGTCTAGAAATATACCTATTGTCTTATTGTCTCTGTCAAGTTACCTCACGATTTAATCAGTAACCTGGTAAACAGTGTCAGCAGTAGACAGTTTAGACCTAAACCCAAATTGATTATCAGACAAAAGAGTTTTATTTTCTAAATAATTAACCAATCTATTGTTTATTATTTTTTCTAATATTTTTGAAATGGAGGGGAATAAGGATATCGGTCTGTAGTTTGATATATCTGACTTGCTACCTGATTTATAAACGAAAACTATAACAGCTTTTTTAAAACATTTGGGAAATATTCCCTCTTGCAGGCATTTTTGGAAAGCAAAAGTAAATGTTGGGGCTGAGATGTTTTTTACTGCTTTAGTATTTTAGTAGAAATATTACCTATCCCAGCCTGTGGCAGTCATCTTTTAACCCCATCAAAATTCGTTCAACTTCCTGAATGTTACAATCTAGTAACACAAAAGACTTTGAGTAAGTCTTAATACTAGCTGTTTGGGAAGCCGATGGTTTGGTTTGAATTAGTTCTGCAAGTCGTTTACCCACATTAACAAGGAAATCGTTAGCATGATTGGCTGCCGAAAGCGGGGATTGATGTGAATGTAATAAATTTGATGCCGAATCACGTTGCTTTGTTGTACAAGTAGCATTTTTTATTATTTTCCAAACTTTTTTTGCTATCTTTACCAGTGCCTTTTCTAGTGATGTTTTATCATATTCGCTCTTTATTTTTTTAAGTAGATCATTACAGAAATTGCTATACCGTCTGTATGTAATTTGAGCTGTTAAATTATTTGGACATGATCTGGCATTCATGTGTAGTTTGTCTCAATGTCTCATACAGCGAAGGATCCCGGAGGTAACCCATGGCTTAATATTAAGATTTTTTCTGCTTATTTTTACAACTCTAGTATTGGCACATAGTACCTGCTGAATGATGCTCACTAAATGTGACATACCAGATTCTGCATCAGCTGAATCGTAAATTGAATCAAAGCTAATCTTACGTAAATCGATTCCCAATTTATTATAATCTATTCTTGATGTAAATCTTTAATGCTTGTGATTAGGCAGTTTTAGGCTTAGTGTTAGTAAAGCGGCATGGTGGTCGGTAACAGAGGAATTAGTTACTAGGGTGATTGCTAGCAAGTTAGTTTTAAGCATAATATGGTCTATGCATGAGCCACTTTGAAATGGTGGTAGACTGTGAACTGGAATTAAGCCGTGAAACGAGCAGCTGTTTAGGTACTCCTGCGCTGCCTCTTCACAAAACACCGGGCGTATGTCACTACTATTATTTATTACTACTGCAATATTTTTAAATGTCGATAGAGTTTGGAGATGAAAGTGCAATGAGTCAAGAAAAGAGTCCGTATTAATAAATGAAGGTGATCTATACACAGCCATAATCGCAAAAATGGCATCTAATTTTACCAACAGACAGTCCAGTCCAGTACCAGTACAGTCCTTGATGTTTAATTCTTCGACAGTAACATAATTTAAAGTATTTCTTGCATAAAGTACCTACTACTCCATCGTTTTGATTATTTTTTTTGTATAAAAAAATTGGCTTGTTTTGGTATAATGAGTTCTATAGCCTTCCAATAAAGGCAAGTTGTTCTTATGAACAGCAATCCAACATTCATTTAGAACGATTATGTCACATTCGACATTAAGCCTTTGCAAAAAAATACAGAAATTGTTAAAATTTTGTTGATACTGCGAATGTTTTGGGTTAGTATTGTAATTGAGTTGCAGTAAGCAGAAATATGCTGTTTGCAGTTTTCAACATACATGTCCATGACTCGGAAACTGAGAAATTATCAAGGTCGTTAATCAATCCATCAGTCATGAGTATCTAAAATTAAGGAAAAACTAAACTATAGCACGGCGCTCTTAGGCGCCTTCATATTCAATCGAGTTAATGTACCTTTGCTCGGCTAACTTTTTGGTTGGGCAGTCTAAGTCACCTGTCTTGTGATTGCTGGACTTTTTGAAGCGAAGGCAGGTTGAGCATTGAGCTGGTGCCGCTGTCTTTGGACACTCATTGAACTGATGACCTAGTTCGCCGCAGTGTCCGCAAGTGTAGGCCTCTGCTTTACATGTCTGTCTTCCCTGCATGTCCGAATTGTTGCCATTTGAAGCACCGTGTCACCAACATGAAGTCTCTTACAGGACAGGAAGACCAATTTACGAAGACAAGATCTTGGGTTGGCACTTTCGAATTATAGCTGAGACCTCAATGATAAAGTTGTAAGATTCAGCTCCCTTCTTGCCTGATTTATGGCTAAGTTTAATAGATGCCAAGAATGCATCTTTCGGTATATATGTGAGCTTATTGCACACATTCTGTTCATAGAGGCACTTATAGAACTCCTGCTCCTGCATGGTTGACGGAACTCCAATAACCATTATACGTGGCCTGCGCTTGTGTGGTTCGTCAATAGTTACGTCAGCTGTGGTGAGGGGGACAGATTTTTTCAGCTTCTTGATGTCTTCTTTAGCACAGACATGTGCTGATGATGACACCACCATTTCTGGTCTTTCGATGTCCACGTACATGCAACTTCAACTCCTCGGGGCAGATAATTTTTTGTACCAACGTTTTGGTGTCATCACTGGTCTTGAGCTTATCCTAGGGATAGATTGCAACAGAGCTCAAATTTGATGGTCGGATTAAAGAATTGGTACTCATTTTAACCATTAGCTACGTTTTTGAAGTGAAAACTTCTTTTAGCGCGGTACGCATATTTTTAGATGAGGTAAAACCTCTGGATTCGCGACACCGTTACCGTCTGGGGCGAGACGCAGCCGGCTGCCGCGCTCGCCCCATTTGATTATAAACCTTAATTCACATGTTTACAGTCTACTTTTGTATGGAGAAGTTTACTGAGTTAGGTTCTTCGATATATTAACTATATTCTGAACAAAAAATATTGCATCATCTGTGTTCGTTCAGTATTTGATTGGAAGTCGCCATAATTACTGATTTTAAAGTGATTTATTACTAAACTCTAACGCGCTAAAATATGTTTTCACTTCTGTCGGCACTCCCGGAGTGCAACCCGTTTTTTTTTTGGTTTCAAAGGTGTCTTAATTGAGAGTATTCTTAGCTATGTTTCATCTACTCAGTCATTTGAAGATCATCAGCTCTTCTCTGGTTGATGAAGAGATCTGTTCTGATCGACTAGAAAATTGGTGTCCTGTTACTTCAATAATATTGCAAGAACATGGTAACCTTGACCTGATGCTGCAGGATACCCAACTCACCAACTTACAGAGGTGTCGTGTTTGGACTCATTGGAATCTTCTCAATAAATAGGTTATCTTTAATTTATACTTGTATAGGTAGGTAAGGTATACATTGTTAAAAACTAATTTTAAAAGCAAACAGAAGGTTGTAAAGAGAAAATCATATATAAATACTATGTTTTATTAACTACGTTTACATGCTTAAATCTACAATAACAAATCAAAATAAACTTAAATCGAGACACCAAATATTACGGCATGTATCTTTGTTAAAAACATCACGAATATTGATCCTGTGTAAGCTAGACGGTACACACTAAAGCCAGATTCCTATAAATAAATATTGGTGGAGAATCAACACAACACCATCCAGCCACAAACAATGAGGACCAGATGACTAATAGAATACTTATATAATTTTAAATACATACTTATGATACTTTTATAAGACACAGAGCAAACATTGATGTTCATCACACAAATGTTTGTCCTGAGAGAGAATTGACACCCGAACCTACAACCTACGAGATGGTAGAGCTACTACCAACGGAGCTGAGAGGCCAGTCAAATAAAATCGTTCCTTATTACCCGTCAGACTTATCTATGGAAATCAGAACCCATTGCCATTCTTATATAAAAAATTACTGACAGGTGCTATAAACGGATGTTTGTAAATTATAGAAATCCAGCATAAGACAGTCGTTTTTTTTATATAAACTTTTACATTAATACAGCTGTTAGAATTTAGCTCTCAAAACATATTTAATTTCACCAAACAAATAACACGAACTTAATATTATTAGACCGCAGTACGATCACATCTTAACAGATATTTAGCCTTCAGTTTTTTTAAATACCTCTAATTGTACAATTTAATTTGTTCATTAAATCAGCTTTATTTTTCTCTTCATTTTTGTTGCACCAAATTGAAATACTTTTACTTATTTCAAATTTAAGAGATTGATTATGTAAATTAACTATATGAAAAAATCATGTGTACAATGAAAATATCGCCTTTAAATAAGACTTTTAAAGATCTTAAACCTTTCTGAAGTGAAAATGGAACTACCCGACAAAATCCTGATTTTGGAACATTTATGATACTATCTACAAAATATTATCCTATCAAGAGAGTTTGAACTTTACGCTAGTGCGTTTAAAGGCGCATTCTCATCTTGTCCGGCTGGCTGACTAGCCCGTTCGCGTCGAGATGTCCGTAGAGAGCCGCGAGGTACTCCTTGGGATGTTTAATGTAGTGCTGCACGTGAGGAGACTTGTCCCAGCATTTCCAGGTGCACTGTGGGATGAAACAACATATTTAGTGCACTGTACGTCACAATACGCAGGTTAGCGCTCGTTCGATCAAACAAGTATAATGCTCTGCGGTGGTTTACAGGTAGTCACTCTCCATTCCGATTCTAAGGGCGTGGGTTCGAATCGACAGGGTTATTGCGTAAAAGAAGCAGTAGTGATAGCAATACCTGATTATAAATATTCTAGTCGTTAAAAACATTTATTATGGAAGCTACCTAATCCATTTTACTCGCCACCCCTCAAACAGACAAAAAAACTCAAATAAACCCTAAATTAGGGTGCAATGGGGGTTTAAAACTTGGTTAATCATATGATGATATGATTGTGAATGACTATATTATTCATAAGAATGCATGGCATCATGTTGCTCTCCGCTCAGACAGTTAAAGTATTTCAAATGTATAAACTCTCTTGTATTATTATAAGATCAATTATGTAAAAAAGCGCTCCAGGACGAGTTTCTTGCTAGTTCTTCTCAGGCTTAGGTTATGAGGAATTGGCACCTAAATTCACCTAGTATGTAAGACGTTTCAAAGTGATCCTTGTGATTGTATTGATTAAAATATCTTTTGACTTGACTGGACATGATCAGAAACCATCTCTCCTTACTGCTCATTAATATCCTTCGTGCACGTCATCTTTCTCTCACAATATGCTAGGTGAAATAGCAAGCATTTTAGCTGCGAGGTACCGACGAGGTTATTGTCCCCTTACCTTAATGCCCATCTCGCACCAGCTGTCGTGGACACTTTAGAGTTACCTTAATGCCCATCTCGCACCAGCTGTCGTGCACACTTTAGAGTTACCTTAATGCCCATCTGGCACCAGCTGTCGTGCACACTGCGGTTGCTGGTCTCGGCGCCCACCGGGTCGCTCCGGGAGAGCAGGAAGAGCGCGGGCGCGCGGCACAGGTTCGTGTGGAACAGCTGGGAGGAGCGGATGTAGTGGATCGTTGCCGCCGTGTGGAATGTCTTCATGTGGTACCTGCACTCAGAAGATAACTATTCATAATGGTGCAAATTTTCACACAACCCTTGATATCTTGGGAACAAGTCGACTGATTGAACACTTATATTTTTGACGAACTATGTGGGTCAAGGCCCAACTGATAAGCAGAAGGTTGCGGGTTAGATTCCCGCCGCGGGACTAATGTTTGTATGATCTATAAGTATTTGCCTCGGGGCTGGGTGTTTTTCTATGTATAATACGTACGTGAATACATAAACAGGTATATAATTAAGAAGTATATCGGTCATGTGATAACCATAACGCAAGTTCTCCTTGCTTTGGGAATAGATGACGCTGTGCGAGATGTCCGGCATTATTATTATAATAAAACATATGACAGACAGTCTCATCACAAAACCTTGGTTTTTAATCAATAGCCGATAAGGTCAGTATTTTGTAATACTTATTATCAACAACAAAAGGATTATAAGATTGTTGTTTTAAGAAATCGGTTCCGTATATATATTTAGTAGAAATGTTACAGTTGAAGTATTTTCAGATTTGCAGCTAGTGCTTTTTGTGATTTATTAGGGTTTCGTAACTCAGAAGTAAATAAGAAACCCATAAAAGACCACATCGGTGTCTGCCTGTCTGCCTGTCTATCTGTATCTATGACAAGACCCTTTTTTCAGGAACGTGGTGGTGAACTTCTTACTACCTAAAATGTATTAGATTGTCAATAGTATAGGTTCGCCGCAAACGCCATCTATTGAAAGTAATCCGAAGTGCCAATTGCCAATTTTCTCGGCTGTGCCTCCGGATATTACTAAAACACTGTGCCTTTGGTTTCTTGTACTGAAGCGAACTAAACAAAATATAATTAAACTGACGAACCATTTTAAGTTTTTGGCAGACAACTGATATTTACGCCAATTGATTTATATATAAGAGGCGGAAATATGCATCCATTGGGAATGATTACATATTTCTGCCTTTTGGGGTAGAAACTTTAGGCCCGTGGGGACCTGAGGCGTGGCTCCTATTCAGAGAGTTATCAAAGAGACTGTTGGACAAGACCAATGATCAAAGGATCAAAGGTGCTTACCTCGGACAAAGGATTAGTATGGCTATTCAACGCGGTAACATTGCCATCCCTTTGGGCAGTTAACCTGCGGTCAGTGAACTGAATTCTATTTTTAGAAAACTTGTTTAGCATCGTTGTGATTTGAAAGTCAGTGAAACGAAAAAGCGTCAGTAAAAAGAGACAGACACATAACACATAAATTCATAAGATTTAACATGAGAGAAAATGAGATAGGAAGCATTATACAGTGTTTTTTATATTCGTTGTTCTAAAATTTTTGAAGGTTTCACTTCTACCAATGTGAATTGCACACATGTTTTTTTTATCTGAAGTAAGTAATTGTATATTATTCTATACATTTCAGTTAAAATAATATCTAATTGTAAATTTAAACCATTCTCCAATCCATTTGAACACACACAAAAAAAATCATCAAAATCGGTCCAGCCGTTTAGAAGGAAAAGAGTTATAAAAATTTATTTCTTATGAACGAACGTTTATTCTGGTATACATTTTACTTAATAATATTAACGTAGTAAGGAGAAATTTACAGTTAATTATGAATGTTTTATGGTTTTGAATGGGATTTTTTTTGTGTAGATATCCCATACATATTTCTAAATTCCGAGGCCACTTTAAATTCGACCACTTCATATTTAAGAGATATTATTATATATTTTTCATTTCGTTTGCTTAGTCCAGTAGCGTAGCTATCCATGAGCTTGGATAAAAATGCCGTCGCATTTTATTCAAAACTTGCTTCGGAATTTTGGCTTTAGATAATAAATAAGAAAAAATCAAAAGCGAGGCCGCTATGAACTATACTTATAACTATTCTCCGCCTTACTATAAGTCAATATTGTTGTAGAATTTGAGTTTCACCGAATATGATCCTTAAAGATGGGTATTTGATAAAACAACGGTCGTAATTTAATGTAATGGCCTCTTAACCGATTTTTTGTAAGTAGTATGTATTTAAAAATATATTATTAGTCATCTGTAGGGTGATTATAGAACTCTAATTACAATCAATGTCTATCAGTTTTCGGCGTAATTTCAATTATTACTGATAGACATTGATTGTAATTAGAGTTCCATAATCGCCCTACTGGTCACCACAATACAAGCCAGCTTAGTTTGGGACTAGATGATTATGTGTTAATTATCCACCAGTATTTTTTAAGATTGGAACCTAAAGTTATAACGTTAAGTTAGTAGTACGTTAATATATCGTCCTAGCTACTGAAGTCGTTAAGCCACGACTGCGGCGTCACATAATTTGTCCACTAGCTCGTACCAAATAACACGCGGAACTCCAAAACACATTCTGTTATGAAAACCCAAAGTCAGACGGAGACATTATATAGATAAGGACTACTATTTTAAACAAAATATTATTTCTGTTTTGGCTACCGTTTGTTGTGATTTTATCTAAATAATATTATAAATGCGAACGTAACTCTGTCTGTCTGTTGATCACGTTTTCACGCATAAACAGCTGAACCGATTTTGATGAATTTTCGTATAGAGATATATGGGACTTTGGAGAAGGACATAGGCTACTTTTAATGTAAGTACCACGCGTGCGAAGCCGCGGGCAGAAGTTAGTAATCTAAATATACAAAAATGAATCCCTAATTTCCTCGATCACGGCATCGTGCGTAAATGGCTAGACCGATTTCGCTAATTATTGTTCTTATTGTAAGGAGAAGGTTCTTATGAAAAAAAAATAAAGAAGTTGCGCAGAAAATTAGAAAATTTAAGAAATCTTAACGACGATATTAACTTTTCGAATAAATAAACAAATAATGCAGGACCTTCCACACAGCATCATCTGGTACCCAAAGTAAGCAAAACTTGTGTCATTGGTGTAACATACGTTTTTTTGTAAATATGTACTTAGATATTATAGGTACATAGAAACACCCAGACCCGAGACAAATGCTTGCAGATCATACAAACATTTGAACTCGCTGCCTTCTGTGTCTCAGCAGGGCCTTGGCCAACTGCACCACAGAACCAGAGTTGGCGAAGAAAGAAGGGTATTTCTTTCTTCTCCGTATGAGTCAAGGGCCGTAGCCGTCTAGAACGAAAGGTAAGTTGACTTACTCCATGTAAGCTCTAAGAGTTTTCTTCATGATAGCGTTCTTGGGGAAGATAGCGGCCGGCACGCCGATCGTTATCTCACTGATGTCGGCTGCCGAGTCCCAAACCTGCGCTACCACGCGATCCAAAACCGGCTGGTACCTGAATAAATATATATTGGTCATTTTCAAAACGAAATATAAACAAATATCGCGCGACACAGTATCATCCACAAACTAAGCAAAAAGTTTGTTGCAAATATATACTTATGATACTTTCACATCTACGAACTAACATCTACGTTCATCGCACAAATGTTTGTCCTGAAAGGAAATCGAAGGTACAACCTACAGATGACAGCAGATGATAGAGTTACCACCGTCTAAGCCGAGAAGCTAGCCACGTTAGATATTCTGATGTACGTAAAATATAATACAATTTGACAGCAAAATAGGCAACCCTGTGCCACAGGAACGGACCAGCGCTGTTCTCAATGGCAGCTCAGAGCAGCTGTGACAGTTGGAACACGCGTTACATCATAAATAGCTAATACTAATAACTAATATTAAAGATACACAAGTCAGCGGCACAAACTCGTTAGTGGGCGCAGCTAACATGCATGCTATTTCGCCTAGCTTAGTGTGAGAAAAGGATAAATGTGCACCAAGGATAGAGATGAGCAGTAAGGAGATAGCGTGATTATAATTTCGAGTCATATGATCAGATTAATCTATGATTTCTAAATAAAACGATTGTGTAAAAATAATGAATAGACCTTTGGCTCAAGGGTTCTCATGAAAAACTACTGAATGTATTTATTGAAAAAAAAAAAGGTTATTATAAATATAAATTATAAAGGTATAGGTATAAGAGCTCTTGAATAAATAATCTATGCCTGTATAGGAACAATTTTTTAGTTTGCGTACTCCGTTATTTATTCACACCTAAAGTTGCGCTAAAATCAGTGATGAAAAACGATATTTTTTGAGTCTTGTATCTTTCAAACCCATATTATTTTCACAATTATGTATTTATACAAGCATAGATTATGACAATACAAATTTATATCACAAATTTATATTTTAATTTTGGTTGTTCATCAACAGACGGTGGTGTGATCACCCTTCGACGTTTGTATGGAAAGATAATCGACTTGTTCACTCTTAAGCGTTTTCTTTCTTTCAAACTACTAAAACAATCTGAATTTAAATCATAATATTTTTAGCCCGAGAACAATTGTCAAGAAACTCTTCCTGGTCCTTACATTTTTGAATGTAAAACATACGGATTTCTCACTCACAGTTGCTTGTCGTTCATGACGTGTACGCAGAGCTCTCCCCACAGATAGCCTCCTACGGAGAAGCCGTGCACCACGAGAGGATGCTCGTTCTCGTTCTGCTGCATCAGCTTCAGCAGATCAGCTGCCACCAGCTGGAATCCAACAATCATCTCTTTAATAGTGTCGATGTGAAGGTAATGCCATCAAAACATTACTTGTAAAGAAACCAAGTCTCGCAACTCAGTTCTACCGTAAAAAGTTGTGAGATCCATGTAATACCAAGTCGGTTAATTTATTCAATCCCTACTTAAGGGACCTTCTGTATTAAGTTATTACGTAATTATCTAACCTAACCACATCTTACAGTGACCATATCAATATTACAAATCTTTTATGTTTTAAATAAATAAATTGATTTGGCAATCGCACTAAACAATCTAATTTAATATAATATGTATTACTTGTGAGATACATTGTGTTTTCTTTCATGCGATGGCCAAGTTAATCTATACATATATTTAGAACATAAAAGATTTGTAATATTGTTATGATAATGACCTGAGAGCCCTTCATCGGCCACATGAGCTGCCACGGGGTACAAGACACGCTGACCACGTCGAATCCTTGTTCCAGGTACACAGTGGCGTATTTCATAACGTGTTTCTGACGCGCCAGCAGCCAGTTGATCATCACGCAGATCGGCCGCTCCACTGGCTTGTCCAACCTGGAACCGTGTGTTGGATGTGATTGGAAATAAACAAATATAGGTGGACACTATAGCATCAAGCCCCAAACTAAGCATTGCTTGTATTGTGGTGATCAGACGACTAATAGAATATTTAAACATTTATAAATACATAGGTAAGATACTTTACAACACTCAGACACAGAACAAACATCTATGTTCATCACACAAATGTTTATCCTGGGACGGAATCCTTAACCTACAGCGCAAAAAGTAGAGCTACGACTAACTGAGCGAAGCTAGTCTTATCATCCGCCTGGAATACACTGATAACAAGCCTCTCTATTAAATACCGATACAGTTCTAGATGCATTTATAATCCTAATAAGATTTCTCTTCTGATTTGGAATTGGGGAATTGGAAATCTCTTGGAAATGTGTTATAAAACGATTAACTTAAAGTCTAGCCTTAGACCAAATAAATATAGAGACGGAGTGCCGCGAACAACCAAACTGAAATGTCAAAACCGTGCTCTTTTGTGTAAATACACGCATCCACGTACACATTTACACACAAACCATGCTTCTTGCTTAGTACATGCCACGTCGTTGTCCAGTAAAACATTGTACAAAAAACATTATACCTGTGTGATGAAAACGGGTAAAAGAAGTAAAACAAAAACAACGGTCACGGAATCACGTTTTTCATGAAATAGCATTTTTTAATTAAATAATGTTATTAGGTTATTTTGAACACGAAACATCAAAACTTGCCAGAACTAGCAATAAATTGAAATTTTCTCAATCAATGAAAAAAAATATTAGGTCATATTATTATAATTGTATTTGCATTTGTAAGTAGTTGTAAAACATCATTGCACATCTAATTAAAGTACTGCACAATATAATTATTGCTTTGGTTATGAATCAACCCATACAATATCTTACTCATTCATACAAATTTACCCAATTATACAGTGAAACATTTAATAAAAAGCAACACATCTACATTCAAATATAGATAAAATGGTGGCTTCACTTTGGCTGATCGCGGCGCTTCGTCTTTATATCTATTTGGTCTGAGGGTCTGTTCTCAGTTTTCAAAACCTTGAATAACACAATTTTTCTAAAATATAAACATAACGGTAACTATAAGTTCTTTTTTCTTTGGCTAACTCCCAGAATAATTAAATAAACTAGGAAATCATAATAATGTACATCCAGTAACAATGTTTGAACAAACGTGTGTTTCTTTCTATGAAACGGGAATAGCGCGTGCCTCAAGGTCGCTCGAGCATCCTGCAATGTGTGTAGGTAGGTGTACTTACCTAGCAATGCGCTAATATGCTCCGAAGTAGCTGTAGCTAAAGCTAGCTCTGAGGCAGACGATACAAGTGGCTACTCAATTATTAAATCCATTGTATTGCGTTCCGTTGCGCTTTGTTAGTTCTCTTACAATTATAGGATGCCTTCTCGGTTCTTTAGGGCAAGAAACTGTAGTTTTCAAATACATCTCAAACACGACGATTTGTTGATAAGAAATATTATACAAAAAGCTTGGGACAAAGACGAATTTCTAGTCAATTCTTCTCGGCCTTGGGATTGGAGAAATTGACCCCTAAATTCAATAAGCCTGTAAGAGGATTCAAACTGATCTTTGAGATTTACTTTATTCCTCTGTGGCGCAGTGGGCGAAGGCCTGCCTCAGATACAGAAGATTGCGGGTTCGATGCCCGCCGCGGGACCAGTGTTTGTATAGTCTACAAATATTGGGTGTTTTTCTATTTATATATATGTATAATGACATGAGTAGTATATCAGTCATGCGGTTCACGTAACACAAGCTTTGATTACTTTTGGGGCTAGATGATGCTGTGTGAAATGTCCGGCATTATTTATTTATGATAAAAAAAATGAATTCTACAGATTCTCTATACCCTATCCTACTAATAATATAAATGTGTAAGTATTTGTGTATGTTAATATGTTTGTTTGTTTAAGCTACTTTTTATGTAAGTACCTACCACTCAAAGCCACGGGCGGTTAGTAATAAAATATATTGAAACAAATTAAATAAAAACATGGTGATATCTAGCGATGCCAGAGGCTTAGATTAGAACTGCGACATAACGCATTCATTGTGAGTTATGTATCTACAATTGATAGAGTGTTGTACCAGTAATGGCTACCGGAGACGAAGTTCTGAATATGCCCCACCTATACATATCACATCACAAGCTTATTGAAAATTTAAGGGATTAGAGAAATTTACAGCTAATTCTGAACGTTTAATAAAATAAATAATGTCGGACATTTTACACAGTATTTTTTTATAATACATACATATTGTACAGAGAAACGCCCAGACCCGAAACCGATACTTGCAGTTCATACAAACATTTCTCTCGCGGCGGGAATCGAACCCGCCACCTTCTGCGTCTCAGCCGGGACCTTGGCGCACTGAGACACAGAGGTTTTAATTGTTTAATAATTTTAAATGGATTTATTAATAGATATTCCATGTATATTCCTAAATTCCATGGCCACTAAACTCAAGCACTATTTAAGAGATATTATTATATATTTTTCATTTCGTTTGGTTCAATCCATGAGCAAAAGTGCCATCACGCATTTTATTAAATATGTACTTGCTTCGGAATTTAGGCTTTATATAAATAGATAAGATTAAATTGCGAAAATCGAGGCTGCTATTAACTATACTAACAACTATTCTGCAACATACAATAAGTCAAAAGTCTTAAAAAGTAAGTCTTGGAATAAGAACGTAAAAGAGAGGCTTCAAAGATGATTTTTCTGTAGTTTTTTACAATGTATGAGTATATGAGTTATATTAGACATCTGGGTCCTACAAGTATAGTATAAGCTTTAATCTTCCATCACACTGGTTCGAAAGACCTGCTGACACGATAATATGATGATATGGTTTGTTTGTTGATGGTGTTGTTTTATTTGTTCAATTGTTCATGAGATCTCAGTGGGAGAACAATAGTATAATTAGTTCTCCCACTGAGATCTCGCGATATACATATCGTAACGTCATTCGACAAATTAGTATACCTAGGTACACAAAAAGTATTAATAGATAAAAGTTTTTATTGGGTAAGCGCGTGTTGATTAAAATTACTCTTATTCATTAAAATGTTTCACAGATTTATATAACACAGTCATTCTAGACAGGAATGCCAAGTTTTAATTCAATCGGTATATTTATTGAGTAGTTCCGTTGAACAGCATCCTGCCTCCATCATCAGGTCCGCTCGCTGTCATCATAATAATAATAATACCGGACATTTCACACAACATCATCTGGCCCCAAAGTAAGCAGAGCTTGTGTTATGGGTACCACATGACTAATATACTACTTATATACCTTTTTTTATCTTTTTTTTTAAATACATACATATTATACATAGAAACGCCCAGACCCGAGACAAATACTTGCAGATCATACAAACATTTGTCCCGCGGCGGGATTCAAACCCGCAACCTTCTGCGTCTCAGCCGGGTCTTAGCCAACTGCGCCACAAAGGTCGTCATGTTTATTATTTATTAAATAATAAACACCTACCTATTCTGTGTAAAATTCAGACCTATGAAGTTACCGAAACTCTAACATCTAATCAGTCGACCTGCCAAATTGCACGCGGATCGGATCAGCAGATCGAATATTATCGTCCAATAAACATACATAGAAACATACAAAACCAAATCGCCTATGTTTTCACTGAGATCTAATAAGATGGTAAAATATTTTTTTTATTATCTTACTTCATCGTTTTCGGATCTGCCACCAGCTTCACCTTGTCGTTGCTGATGTACTGGATATTCTTGGTGATGTCCTGGGTGTGTGCGCTTCGGTCGTAGCCCATCATTGCCACGGGCGCACATGACAGCAGGGGACGAAACGACTGAAATTTAATGTTTAGTCATTTTTTAAACTATCAATGTGTCAAAGTGAAAAGGTATTTTATTCAATATTATCACAAGGATCACTTTGTAACGTCTTACATACTAGGTGAATTCAGGTGCCAATTCCTCCTAACCCAAGCCCGAGAAGAACTGGCCAGAAACTCGTCCTGGTCCTAGCGCTTTTTTGCATGATCCATCTTATAACTACCTTAACTACGAAAAACGAATACAAGAGAGTTTATACATTTATAAATGTGTCGGTTAACTGTTTGAGGGCAGAGCAACATGAGGCCATGCATTCTTGTGTATGAATTCTATGTGTATGTATCTTTTTCTTATCCTGTGAATTTGATTTCTTATTCCATGACCTTCCAAACGTGGCGTGATTGAAGGGTTCAATAACCACATTATAAGCAAACTAAGCTACCATTTGATAAAAGAACGCAATCTAATAGATTTTTTACTACATGTTTTTATCATGACTAAAAAATTCGTGAAGTCGGCTGGCTTTATATATTTCCCATTTAAGTTCAACAATTGCTTAGTATTATCTGCTTAAAAAGTAGAACTGTAATTACACTCTTTAGAGATTAATTGGCCAAACACGCTACAAGCACGTGAGCGTCAACGATGCTCAACGTGCTATCGAAGAGTTCCACCATTTCAACGGGTTATCGTGTCGAATGCAATATTGGGATAATCTGTATCGTTATGAAGTTGTGATAAGATAATGAGGTTTATTTCGTGAAGCTTAAATAATTTAAGGCAGCATTATTAGGACAGTACCTTTTTATTAGAGTTCCACAGGGTTTCCAGTTTCTACACAACATTAGTCCTTTGCTCTGCTTACTTTGGGGTTAAATGATGCTGTGTCAATTTTCCTGTTTTTTTTAACTAAATGGTTTTGAATTGGTTTGGGACCTGATCATTAGTCATTATTATACATACCGACTTCGAAAGGCTCCACTGTGCGTCACATGCGTCTGGTCAATTTATTTATAAATACATCGAGTTGAGTGAGAGCGAATTGTCGATAAATATATCCAATAATCGATTATTACTTGAGGCGAGTTAAGAGGAACGGCATATCAAAACATTGTTACGGGGTATTGCATTTGTTAAAGTCTGTCAGATGAGCTGGCCCAGGCTATGTTATAAAGATATACCAATAATCAGTTCAAGATCTATTTTTTATTGACCGAGCGAGCGCGAAGCGCGAACGAGTGTCTCCATTTCAGCTTCGGCGAAAATGCTTTCGTATGTCTGTCCGGTCGTCCGGATGTTCTCCTCTACAGGTCGCATTTCTCAACCGAATATCGTAAATTTTTTCAAGTTCTTTATCTATTTAGATTTTATTTTTCGATTCAGTTTTTGGAAAATATTCAAAATGGCGGAGATATGGGGGTAAACGTAAAAAAAGTTATATCTACTGTACCTGAGTTACATAGTCAAAGCCCATTTTAACAACAGTAATCTCAGTGAAGGCATAACCAAGTTCAATGTCAGATCTCGTCTCGCCTCGTCCGAGTCAATGATCGGCGCGATGGCCCTGACATTGATAATACATCTTTATCTACTTATCTAGCTAATTTAACACTTAATACTAAGTACGTAGGTGAAATAATTGAGCGATTGTGCAGTGGCATGCTTTGTATTATGTTGATAAGCTTATCTTTCCGCTACTGTTCTGCGTCAGGCAGGTTCGGTAAAGTAAGTGAAAGCATGGATGCTTCCGAACAGGATGAGTGCACACAGCACATTTGTGTCCCGCGACGTTTTCGTAATTTAATTTGAATTTTAATCTTCCAATTAACTTAACCTACAGATAGGTTTACCAGATTAGGGCATAATAAATTTACTTCATCATTACTTACATAGTATAAAACAAAGTCGCCTCCCGCTATCTGTCTGTCCCGTTGTATGCTTAGATCTTTAAAACTATGCAACGGATTTTGATGCTGTTTTTTTTAATAGATTTTAATAGTTCGCGATTCGTTTTAAAAAATATACTTATCACATAAACTGCCATAATCTAACAAACCGAACGTCGTCAAAGGTTGAATCAAACTGAACACACCACTTTAATCTTTAATTTTGCAAATTTTTAAATGTTTAAACAGTTATTCTGCTATTCGGGTCGGAGACAAATCCAACAAATCATAAACATGAAAATTGGTCTAGCCATTCTCGAGTTATACATGGTGTTACTAACACGACTTTGTTTTATATATATATGTATGTATATATAAATTGACTGACGGGTCTCGCTAAACTAGAAAAAGTCTACAATCATCTTTAAGAGATACGAAGTTTACCAGGTAATCAAAACAATAAAACAATATTGGTGGACAATGCACACAACACCATCTAGTCCCAAACTGGGCATAGTTTATATTATAGTGAGCAGATGTACATAGATGCAGATATTTTAAAATACATACTTGTGATAATTTATAACAAACAGCTATGTTCATCTCACAAATGTTTCTCCTGTAAGCGAATCAACCCACCCACAGCGGCAGGGCAGAGGGCAGAGCTACTACCAACTGAGCTGACATGCCAATTAAGCCAGTCAATAATCGAAACGAGACGCGCTGGCGTGCTTTGGCATAGAATAGCAACAGTGGCTGAATAGTTTGATTTTACAGATAGATACACCTAGTAGATGTGTCTGATAAGGTATAGTTGCAACCATAATTAGTGTGCTAGGATCAGATTATGGCAAATGAGAACTAAACAACATCATAATATGATTTTTACCTAGGTTTAAGTCTAAAAAACTCAATTTTTTCATTCTACCAATCGTGAAATCAAGTTAAGCTCCTCTCATCTAATGGTTGTCTGGAAGAAATCGCTTCCTTAGTGATAAGACAGAATAATAAGAATTGTACATATTTTTTTCGTAAGTAGGTATATTAGTTGTGAATTTGTTATATTTAGTTTTAAATCACGGAATGAAAAGGTTCGTTACCTCAGAGTCGGTTTACGCTTGCACTAGTAGTGCAAGAAGCAGTTATGCTTAAATTTGTTGACAAGATAAATTGTCAAACATAGATCTGAATTTGAACTTTATTACGAACAGATAAATATTATTTTCTCTATTTCGGACTATTCTGTTAGTTCCAAAAGGTAATGTGCACCCGATACGTTAAACGAATCAATTTGAAAATTGACGAACCTTTTCATTCCGTGACTGTACAATAAAGAATGTTCAATCATGCGATTACTTATCCATAAAAGATAGTGAGATGACCACTGTTTGATACTTTTGTTTATGAGGTTGCTACTTTTTGTATGGAGTTTAGAAACAAGTCCCATATTGTAGATACCTAATTATAAAACTAACACAATACACACAGAGTGTTTAATCTAACTAATATTATAATGTATATGCGAAAGTAACTCTGTCTATCTGTTTGTTACGTTTTCACGCCTAAACCGCTGAAACGATTTTGATGAATTTTGGTATAAAGATATAATGGGACTTTGGAGAAGGACATAGGCTAATTTTTATGTAGGTACCACACGTGCGAAGCCGCAGGCAGCAGCTAGCAAAATATAAATTATATCTACATAATAATATACTGTAAGGTATTAATACCCACCCACCGTTTATACATTTTGCTCAGTATAAATCAACAGACTACAGACAACAGACAATAATATTGCAACATGCACCACCTCTAGACATGAAAGACGGATCTCAAACGGTGAAGGAAAACATCGTGAGGTAACCGGCATGTCGTAGAACCCAAAATGTTCTAAAACATGTGCCAAGTGGACTAAAAGCCTCTGAGGATCACTTTAATCCTTTCTTTCCTTTGAATATTCAATTGGAAGCGACTGTGCCGAATATAGGTACGTCTAGACAAGTCTCTAACTTGGACTTCCTTAATGTTCTGAGAGTCGTTTGATTCTTAATGTAAACAGTAGGGCGATTATGGAACTCTTGATACAATCAATGTCTATCAGTTTCGATTAGCAATCGGCATCAATGTCTATCCATTTCGATTAGCAATAGGCATTATTTCAGTCAATCATATACGATGTATTTAAATGCTTAGTACGCTAAACACGGTACCTACCATAATCGTACTTTGTAAATTGGTCGAGCTATAGTTTGACACCAACTTCTCATTGTAACTAGCGATAGAAGCCGATAGAAATCGCAGCGATCCGTAATACCAATTCATAAATAGTAACTGAAAGCTATTAGTATCAATGTTTTTTGATACTAATAGCTTTCTTTTTATCAATGTTTGGAACTTTGAGTTCCATGATCGCCCCACTGGTACTGCAGGTATAGATAAAGCACATAATAATAATAGTAATAAAATGTGAATGTTTGCTCTGTGTCTGGTGTTGGAATATAACAAAATAAATCTATCTCACTCTAACATATAGTTAGCGAGTCTTGCTCTTTTATACGTATAGGTAATTACTGAACAGTTCTTTATTGTTCTCAAGAGGATCTGACATCTGGTTTGACATGCATAGTTCCTATTGCTTTTGGTTAATCTAGTTACAGTTCTGTTGTATAGAGAACACACACCTCTCCTCTAAATAAAAAAAAACGTGTGCGTCTTGCGACGTCCGACTGAAGTGATAACTTAAACTAATCTAACTAGCGCTGTGGGTTAGAGTGAGAGAGGAGGAGCCTGCCTAGCGCTGCCGTATTCGTGAGAGAAAGGGAAGCCAGATAGACTGGCGCCGTAACGCGTTACGTAACGAAGTGGTTTACCCTCCCATAAGAAGTTATCACTTTAATCACGATTAATTAAATTCAGTTATATCAAATTGTTAAATACGTTAAAAACACTAATATCTTGGTGTTTATAAAGTATCTTAAATATGTATACAACAATATTTAAGTATTCTACATCTACAGACATATTCTACAGACATCTGGACACCATGTCACAAGCTATGCTTAGTTGGGGCTAGATGCCATTGTGTGCATTCCCCAGCTTTATTTATTTATTAATAAACATAATTAGGTTAGGTATCTACCTACCTACATTTCGACATACATTGAGGCACATTTTAAGCCTTTCACTACACTAGCACCGGTTCGTAAGAAATAGTGACACAATAAGATGACGAAAAAGCAGTTCACTAAACCCATATTTGGATCTGGGTGTTAATAATATGTATTTACAAATAAAAACATGTGTGCAATTCACACGTGGTAGAAGTGAAACCCTCAAAAAACAAACGTATAAAACCTACGTACACGTATACAAAACACCACGGTTGTTGTGATGCCTTTTCTCAAGCTTTGTACTACGCATGCGCGCACAAACACCCAATAATAAACACGTATAATGCTTCCTATCTCATTTTCTCCCACGTTAAATCTTATGAATTTATGTGTCTGTCTCTTTTTACTGTCGCTTTTTCGTTTCATCGACTTTCAAATCACAACAATGCTAAAGAAGTTTTCACTTCAAAAATAAATAAGTACATATATCAATATCATATATCATATATCATCAGTCATGTGTTTCTAGTCTAAATGATGTTGTGTGAAATGTCAAGCATTATTTATAAATTATTATATTTGTATCGATTGTATTAGCATTAATAGTAGATTAATTATTAGCATTTGATTGAGTTATGTTAACTACAATGTTGCTTGACTTCATTTGTTGCGGTTGCTATAACAAACGCATACTGTCGTGATTTTATATATGCTGTCACAGAATAGAAATAGGTAGGCACTTTACGACGCACCCACGTACTTACAGACTTAGCAACATCGAAATGCGTACACATATTCAAAAGAAAAAAAAATACCATGCATAGTGAAGGTTTCCAAAGTCAGTGTGGAAATAGTGGTCAGGTTCAAATCAGTTAAAAAAAATGAAAAAAAAAATATGGAACTTTCGTGAATCTATGTATGGTTTACAAACTAAGATGGGACTCATAATCTAGTAAAATCTTAAAATTTCATCATGATATGCTACTTAAAGAAATGCCGGTGGGACATTTGCCACTGAATGGCCACTTTAAAGTTAAATATTTATCTACAAATATCTGTACCGAAATACTGTTTGAAACCTCTTATTAACATTGTAAGGTCCTCCAATACGTATTAAAACGGGTCCCACAGCAAATTAACTTTTGTATAGAAAAAAAAAAAGACTTTTTTTAAAGCTATTTAGAGGTTATTTGCTCGTTAATTGCAGTAATAGTAGTAATAAAAGAAATTTAGTATTTTCAATATTTTGCATTCTCGATTCAAATTCTTTTTAAAGTAAATGTTAGTTTTATAATTTATGAAATAGTAATAATAAATAAATAATCCCGGACATTTGACACAGCATCATCTGGCCCCAAAGTAAGCAGAGCTTGGGTTATGGGTACCACATGACTGATATACTACTTATATGTATTAATTTTTTTGAAAATACATAAATATTATACATTGAAACACCCAGACCCGAGACAAATACTTGCAGATCATACAAACATTTGTCCCGCGGCGCGAATCGAACCCGCAACCTTCTGCGTCTCAGTCGGATCTTAGCCCGGCTAATAATGTCTAAAATATAAAATAATCATCATCATCTTCTAAAGTTGACGTCGTTTTAACTTGCAGCTTACACTAATAGGCGGAAAGTAAACTAATTAATACATTATCTGTTGAACTTTTTTTTAACAAGTAATGTTTGAACAGAATTCCTTATTTGAATATTTTCTGATAAAAAAACCGCAACTTGAGCACCGTGAAAACGCGTCAAAATCATTCGATCAGGCAGTCGCCTAGGATAGTATGCATTATGGATTATGGAAGCTGATTATGGAAGGATAGACAGACAGAGATACAGACAGGAGGGCATGGCAAACTAAAATGGTTCCTTGTGGACTTCGGAACCCAAAAAATGTAAGTCATCCGTTGCGTGACAGAGGTCAATAAAACTGTAATAAGAATGTGAATGAACTATGTGCTTTTTCATTTACTAGGTACTCTAACCTACTGCGTAGTACGAACGAGTGACCCATCTATATAATATCTATTTAACTATTACATTGTATATGGGTACATTCATCACTGATGCATGTACAGAACGTGCGACCACGTGATTCCTACTATTGGTATTAATCTATGGCATGACGCTATATGACGTCATCGCCTACATTCGTTGCCAAGTGCATATTATGCTACTTGCAGCGTGAATGCGTTGATATCGGTGGCCAAGCTTTGTAAGTACCTAAAATGATCAGACACGGAAGATTGCGTAAAAAACGTACTTACTTCCGTAAAGATTAGCCCATACGGGTAAGCACATTATAGCTGTGTACCTACTTGCATAAAGGTAACACTTAATATACCTGACATGACATTATTTTTATGACTATTATAAATAAAATAAATAAATAAATATTGATGGACAATGCACACAACACCATCTAGTCCCAAACTAAGCATAGCTTGTATTATGGTGACTAGATGACTGATAGAATACTTATATATTTTTAAGTACATACTTATGATACTTTGTAACACCCAGACACAGAACAAACACCTGTGTTCTTCACATAAAGGTTTATCCTGGGAGGTAATCGAACCCCTAAACCTACAGCGCAAAAGGCAGAGCTACTACCAACTGAGCTGACAGGCCAGTCAAAATTATGACAGTGCCAAGTAAGTATATATATAAACAATGAATTTATGATCTCAATATAAAAATGTTTACAAAAAAATTGCGATAATTATTAAATTAACCCTTGAAATACAGATGAAGTCGCTATTCCCACAGTTATGCTCGCTAAAGTTACTAATACAAGGTAAATGTGTACTTTTAGAAACACGTATAACAAGGTGCATCTGGTAACGACGTGCTAGATTTGCCGATTGACAAATTTAAGAAAGTATTAAACAAAAACTGTTTCATAAAGCATATTATAATATATCAGATTATTTAGATAACAAACCAAGAAACTGCTCCAACTCGACTCTGGAATTAGTAAGGATCATACAAAGAAAAATAAGTACAGACGAGTTTCTTGCCGGATTCTTATTGAACTGGCGGTTAAAGAAAAATTAGGTAAGAAACTCGTCTGGTCTTTACATAAATAATACATAATAAATAAAGAAGAATTAGGTAAGAAACTCGAAACCGGCACCTAGATTCACCTAGTATATAAGAAATATATACGATTCAAAATGGTCCTTGTAATTTTATTGAATAAAAAAATCTTTCTACTTTCTGACATGGCGACCGACGCACATCTATCTTTTGGCTAAGATGGCAGTCGCGCTAGTAAATCCAACATATTATATAATTATGACCTCTGCACTCAGCACAGGTAATTCATAGCAGATACCTAAGGCTTTTTGCTTTTTTAAGAGCATTGCCAGGAACCGTGTCTTCGACACGGCTGTCAGTCCCGACTGTATCAGTCGCCAAGGCACACACATATAGATGACTAGCCACACGCTCGCACAGACTTTCTTTAGGAGTGATGAACTTACGTATTTTCCGTTGCTCCTGAGTCCAGCCTTCCCCTTATTGGCAAGAGACATTGCTGTTCTGAAGACGCCCATTTTGAAGAGTTACCTGTGAAATGTACACGCAAATTACATTTTTAGTTCGAGTTTTACCATGTCTGCCTATCCGTCTCTAATCAGGGCTCTAGCCCGCAGACTGTTATATATTTACGTGGTCTTCTCGAGCTTGGGTTAGGGGGAATTGGCATCTAAATTCGCCTAGTATGTAAGACGTTTCAAAGTGATCCTTGGGATTGTATTGAATAAAGTATCTTTTGACTTTGACTTTGGTACTTTACATGTACAGTAGGGTTTTTAATTTTATTACCTCATCGTGTAGTATATAGTTAGATACGATTTTCAAATTTCTCTTTCATTTAAGAGGTTTTTTGAACGGTTTTCCGATAAGTACAGATATTGCTTTGATTAATTTAATTGATTTGAGTTTGAAGTCGACATTTTTTATTTCAGTGTCAAATTTACTACATTCTTTTATTTTGCTAATTAAATGTTGTTAAATTGGTTTGGGTCCAGGATAACTAATCATTCTTATCTGTACTGACTGACTGTGGTCACATGCGCTTTGTCAATTTGTCAAGGTTTTTTCTTTTAGTAGGTACCTAAATGACATTCTTGTCTACAAGGTTCATGCTACGCAGGCTGCCGAGTGTCAAAAGGTGTCCGAGTCAGCCTTCTTACTTTGTTTCAGTTTTTTTTATCTAGTCCAGTAAGAACTATCTTTGTCTAGTGGCTAAACTAGAACTCGGGACTTGTCTTATCGTAGTCGTATCCGACACGCACGCTGTCGTTCGTATCAAATCCCACCAAAACGACATAGATCAAAGATCACAGTGTCAGCTTTCATGTATTGCTTGCATACATTTGTAAACAATGAAATAGAAATGTAGGTACAGTGACGTATTTTAGATAATGAGGTGAATAAACGTTTGTTAGGCTATGCTTGCATGGTACGAAAGAAGGAATGAAAGTGAGACAATTTTTTTTTGTCGCTATTCACTAAGCGATACTTTTACGCTACTGTACCGACAAGCAGAGTGTATAACAGCAAAATCGGTCGTCACACAATGTAAGCTATAGTAGCTCTCTTATAACACCGGTCTTGCATGACGCTGCGTGAGCATGCGCATCTGATCATATAGAGCATATTCGAAATTATGTATGAGGACTATTTCTGTTCCACAATTCATTGAATTTTTTTTTTGAAACCAATGCTGCATTGGTTGATCTTCTAGTTTATCAAGATTCAGACAAGCCCTGACGTGAACCACAGATTACTCGTTAGTACAAGTACAGAAGATGGTCTCCAGAAAAACATTTATATAAATAGCGACTCATGTTACAATGCAACAAAGTGAAATTCAGCTCGCACAAACCCATAGTGCTTAACATTATAAATATCTACACAGTGCTTCTCTTTCTATCCCGTCTGGTGCGGCACTTGTCTACGAATTTTCCTAGTAGAATGGGTGCACAAATATCCTTGGTGCATTGGGTGCGGGCATCTCCAAAATCTTTTTGCGACTTATAGAAGGAAGCTGGATGTAGACTGTGCATTTATAAAGCAATGGACAAAAAAAAACACTGTGCACTTTTGATCCAATGCAATATTTTTGTTAGTATTAAGTGTAATTTTATAAACATTTATATACATGCTCTACAATATGGCTAGCATTAGTTTTGTGTGGGTGCAATTATTTTATTTTATTTGTATTTCCTGCATGAACTAAAGTACCTTGTTAGATACATACCTACATACTTCATACAACCATCAGGTGATACCTTAAGGCAATACTCTCACCAAACAAAATACTCAATAATCATTATCTTCTCCTTAAGTTAAGGTCATTTTATCAGCATACACTATCACATAGAAATAAAGTAATTAAAACACTATGTTTAATAGATTCACAATATATATATATATATATGAAACTTTGCTATATAATACATAAAAATACTTAGTCTGGCCATAAATACTGTTACAATTAAAAATAAACAAAATATTACAATTGAATTTGGAATCTGTCATTTTTATATGATTGTTCATTGAGTTTTCTCATTTTGGCGCCAATACATTGTACAATATTTTGCGATATTAAAATGGAGTGGTGGGGTGATAAAGAGAACCGAATCGCTGTGATTGCATTACACAAAGTAGGTATGGAGCCAAAAGATTTTATCTCAGGAAATGAAGATAGCACCTAGAACCATGTCGCGTATTTTAAAAGATGACTTAGGACTTGCAGCCTATAAGAAACGTACTGGTCATTTCTTAAATTATTTACAAAAGAATAGGGTGGTAAAATCGAAACAACTACTGAAGCGATACGCAAAGGGAGGTCACAGAAAAATCGACTAGAAAAAGTAAATAAGTCCTTTATGAGGAACACGGTGCGCTTCTATAATAAACTTCCTGAAAATGTATCTAATCTACCTATTAAGAGATTTAAAGCTTACATGAAGGATAGTCTTTGGAAGAAAGTGTATTATAATATAAATGACTATATTATTGATAAGAATGCATGGCCTCATGTCACTCTGCTCTCAGAAAGTTAACCAACACATTTGAAATGTATATATAATCTCTCTTGTATTAATTTTTCGTAGTTAAGGTAGTTATGAGATGGATCATGTAAAAAGCACTAGGACTAGGACGAGTTTTTTGCCAGTTCTTCTCGGGCTTGGGTTAGGACGAATTGGCACCTAAATTCTCCTAGTATATAAGACGTTTCAAAGTAATCCTTGTGATTGTATTTAATAGAGTATCTTTTTACTTGACTTGATCTATTAAAAAAAATCTGGTTGCACTCCGGGAATGACAACAGACAGAAGAGAAAACTTAATTTGGCGCGTTAGAGTTTAGTAATAAATCACTCCAAAATCAGTAATTATGGCGACTGCCAATCAAATACTGAACGAACACAGATGATGCAATATTTTTTGTTCAGAATGTAGATAATATATCAAAGAACCTAACTCAACTAAACTTTTCCATACAAAAGTAGACTGTAAACATGTGAATTAAGGTTTATAATCAAATCTCGTCTTCATCTAAAAATATGCGTACCCCGCTAAAAGAAGTTTTCACTTCAAAAAAATGTAAGCCGTCACGTGACGGCTGGCAGATGTAAAACATCGAAATTATTTTGAACAAGTTTAAAACAGGAACTAAATATGGCATGATGAAAAAATATAACGAATTTGTAGGATGGTTTAGGTAAAAATGTAAATAAAACTTAAACAAGTGTTGGAAGGTTAGGTAGGTACCTACGAGAAGCCTACGTACTTTAATCTTCCTACCTATGTGAGCCTGGCTGTTTAGTTTGCCTAGAACCCATGCATAATAAAATAAATGATTCCCAAATAGTAGGTACGTAATACCTACATACTTATACTTTAATGATGATTGCTAGGTTTGCACCTAGCTATGTACCTACTCTTGAAGTACAATTGTTCAAAAAAATACTTACCTTCCTACCTACATTACGCCACAGATGGTTTAGGTAGGTATGTAAAAAAAACTTAAACAAGTGTCGGAAGGTTAGGTAGGTACCTACGAGAAGACTAGATACTACTTTAATCTTCCTACCTAGGTTATCCTAGCTGTTTAGTTTGTCTAGATAGAACCCATGCATAATATATGTTTCCCAAATAGTAGGTACGTAATACCTAGGTACATAGAATAGAATAGAATAGAATATATCTTTATTGTACACCTTATATAATAAAACACAATATTAGAATTTACTTAAACTAAAAGTATTTAAGTGGTACAATGGGCGGCCATATCGCTTGAGAGCGATCTCTTCCTGACAACCTTTGGATGGAAAGGATTGTATCAAGTTGAGTGGACGGCGCGGCGTACATTAAGCTAATTATAAATGATATAAATAAATAAAATAAATATTTAATAATATTTAATAAATACTACATACATACACATAAATACATACAAATAAATACATAAAAACTTACTAACTAAAGTGATATCTATGAGACTGATGTGGGATAATGATGGTATACCATGTTTTTGAAGATAGGTAAGGATTTAGCATACCGAATGGAGACAGGGAGTTCATTCCAAAGCTTCACAGCCTGCAGGGTAAAATAGCTCCCATAGTAACAAGATGTATGAGTAGGAGTTTTAAGCTGCAGGGTTTCAGAAGAACGTAAGGATCGAGAATTGGAAAGATGGAGGAACTCAAAGCGTTCCTTAAGGTAAACTGGAGTGGAAGGAAGAAACATAATGGAGTAAAGAATAGAGAGGATGTGAGCATTCCGGCGAAGACGAATCGGTAGCCATTTAAGTTTAAATCGGAATTCAGAGATATGGTCGTACCTACGCAAGCCAAATATGAATCTAATAGAAACGTTTTGAAGACGCTCAAGTTTATTGAGTTGGTCTTCAGTTAAATCAAGGTAGCTGACGTCGGCATAATCTATGAGAGGGAGCAACAATGATTGTGCTAGCGCAATTTTAGTGGACGTAGGTAGAAAGTTTCGCAACCGTTTCAGAGAGGAAAAGGCAGCAAAGGTCTTTTGGCTTACCGCTGTTAACTGAGGTGCCCAGGATAGGTGCCTATCCATGAGTACACTTAAGTTTTTAACCACTTCACTAATTTCTATGATAGTGTTATCAAACGTAACTCGCGGGAGGCTAAGCCAGTCGATCCGAGACAACATTCTTGAGCTTCCTATAATAATTATTTGAGTTTTAGATGGATTTACTCTCAGACCGTATAATTTGCTCCACTCTAGAATACTCGCAAAGTCAGTGTTTGTTAGTACTGGCGATGGCTTCAGCTAACCACTCGACAGGAGCTTGTGTATAAATTTGTAAATCATCTGCATAGAGGTGGTAGGAAGAAGAGAGACGTTTAGATATAGAGTTTATGAATATAGCAAAAAGAAGACGAGATAAAACGCCGCCCTGAGGAACACCAGCACTCATTTGACACCAGGATGAATAAGTGTCATCAATGCGAATTTGTTGCCAGCGGCCATACAGGTAACTACGAAACCAGTCAATTACTGTTGGAGACATGTTATAAGAGCGGAGAATAGCTAATAGAATATCATAGTCCACATTGACCATTTGACGACCTCTGCGGCACAGTGGGCTTAGGTCCGGCTGAGACGCAAAAGGTTGCGGGTTCGATTCCCGCCGCGGGACAAATGTTTGCAAGTATTTGTCTCGGGTCTGGGTGTTTCTATGTATAATATGTATGTATTTACAAAAAAAAAGTATATAAGTAGTATATCAGTCATGTGGCACCCATAACACAAGTAAAAAAAAAAAGTAAAAAATATTTATTAACAGCAAATAAACGTTATATAATAAGACACTCAATACAAGATGATAGGTACATAAGGAAGATAACAATGCATTATGCTGACTATTATTAATCTCAGTAGTGGACCTCACACTAGGCCAGCCTGTATCGTGAGGACCAAAATACAATTACTAAATTGAAATTATCGTCTCAGTGGGACTATATAGCATAACTATTTATTTGCATCATACTTTGTAAGTAAAAATAAATATGTTAAGCATACCTAAATATAATATATGAAATAGATATCATAGAAAAAATAAATGGATAAATACATACATATATACGTATAATATATATAAGTAATATCAAGGTTAACAATCTAAGGTTATGATTTTAAGGGTATTTTCAGTTTCTGTGTATGTTAAAGTCAATAACCAGTTATAAATTATATGTTTAGCTTCTTGAAAAGATTTATTCCTAATGTGACATGCACGAGCCACATTGTTATAAACGTGTGCCCTTATAGACTGACCAAACCGCTGACCAAAAGAAGTATTTATTCGAGGAATAGGAATTTGATAAATTCTTCTGTTTAAAAATTTTTAATAATTTTCCGAAAGTAGGAACAGTCTATGTGCAGTTATAGATGACCTGTAGATAAAGAGCTTGCTAACTCTCAGGACGCCACACTCCTTATAGAGCTCAGTAGTCGGGTACCTATATGGTTTCCTGTACATAACCTTTAGTACAGAACATGCAGTAAAGGATAAGTGATTGCCACATGGCCGTGTAAATTGATTTGAGCAGTTCTTTACTTGCTATGTCCCGGAGACAGCGCATAATGTTTATCACTTTTCTAATTCGGCCTGAGAGCCCTTCAATATGTTTTTTAAAGTTTAAATTTTCATCTATATAGACACCTAAATATTTAATAAATTTAGTTCTATCTAAGGATACACAAGAGCATGAACCATATTATGTATCTTTATTTGAAAGTGGTCGTTAGTGGGGGGGGCTGAAGCGCTAGTTTTATGGAAACAATGATACATAGTTTTACCGTATTTAAAGTGAGTAAATTCTGGCAAAGCCATGGACTCAGCTGTGACATTCCGCGTTCAGCTAGAGATAAAGCTTCTTGCCAATTTTTCCCATACAATATAATCGCAGTATCATCTGCATAACAAATAATTTCAGAGTTTTGAACTTCCAAGTCATGCATGTCATTAATATATAAGTTAAACAGCGTGGGACCTAAAATGCTGCCCTGGGGCACGCCAAACGATACAGTTTGCGGTCCACTGACCGTCTGTAAGATCCTGACACACTGTCTCCGTTCCGATAAATAGCTATTAAACCAGTCTGCAGCTATACCTCTGATTCCTAAGCTGTCCAGCTTCTTAAGTAGTATCAGAATAGAGACAGTGCCGAAGGCTTTTGCGAGGTCTAGGAAGACTCCTACACAGCATTTACCTGCATCCAGCTTTGATGATACTTCAGACGTTAACAAATGAACCGCATCTTTAGTGTTTTTACCTCTGCGAAAGCCGAATTGTCTTTGCGAGATCAGATTACGAGCTTCTAGAAAGTCAACGAGACGTTTGTTTTACAATTTTTTCTATAAGCTTTGAAAAGGCTGCTAGCAATGAAATTGGTCTATAGTTGTACAGTGAGTCCTTGGCACCGCTTTTATGTATCGGACAAACTGCGGCAAGTTTCCACTTTCGTGGGAAGACTCCAGTCGACAAACTTAGATTAAATATATATGTAAGGGGGACAGCTATAAGATCTTTAATTTGTTTTAATAGAAAGTTATCTAATCCGTCAATTCCTGGTGCCTTGCCACTTTGCTATTTATCTATTAAATTTTTAATTTCTTCTGCATGAGTTGGATTAAGGAAGAGTGAGTCAACTGAACTGTTATTTATTCTATTGGATGTGGCTAAATCAATTTCGGTTTTATTAATTGACAATAATATATTATTTGCAAGATTTTGGCCGACTTTTGAGAAATAGGTATTGCAAGCATCAGCTGAAGATTGTGGATTCGAAATACCGTGGAGAGATAGTAATTCAAAGATTTCCTGCCTTGGGGTTGTTAAATTGCAGAAGCTTTTTACGGATTTCCATAGCCTCTTTGGGTCTTTTAAATTGTCTTTAAGTTCCTTCGATTCGTATTGCTTTTTTAGATTGCGATTTGGTAACGTGTATATGTTATACGTAAGATTTCATTTTTTGGGTCCTTCCGGGCTTGCGAGTGCAATCGATCGCGGTGTCGCATACAGCGCATGACACCTGGCGTGATCCATGGTTTAAGATTATATTGACTTCTACTTTATTTTATTTCTTTATTTATTTATTATTTATTTATTTATTTATTTATTTACACAATAAGATCATAGCATTACAGTAGGTACACCAAGGCGCTATGAAATAACATTTTAACAGAAAAATTTAACACTATAAAATATTTTTACTAAATAATTAATAATAAAAATACTTAAAAAAATAACAAAAAAAAAGTATTAACAGATTGAACTAATTCTACTACTATCAATCGTCTCACAATACCTCAGACATTCTCTGCACACATTCGTCCATCGGTCAGCAAACAGATCACAAGAAGGTGTTGATGCCAGAAGCGCATTTAATAATTTTAGAGCCCGAACAAGAGGCGAGTTGTCGTGCGCGACTGACCGCGCCCACGGTGCAGCCAGTAAGTTGTGACTACGGGGCCTCAGCGAGTATTTAGGCACTTCGGGAACAGACAGTCTTACAACTCTAGCCACTAATTCAGGGCAGTCTGAAGTACCGCGCAGTATCAGACAAGCAGTGACCAGAAGATTGTAGTGACGCCTAGCTTCCAGAGAGTTGAAGCCTAGCGCACCAAGTAAAAATATTGTGGGGAAAAGGAAAGGATAATATCCATAGGTCTTTTTGTACAAAAATCTTAAAAAAGCCTTTTGGATCTTCTCCAATCGCAAGGCGTAAGTACTCTCATGTGGATGCCATACGATAGACGCCGCCTCAATCTTACTCCTTACAAGAGCCGAGTAGACCAGTTTTATAGCACCGGCATCGTGAAATTCACGGGCATTCCGCAGAACAAAACCTAACCTACGATAACAATCGGCAGCGAGTACGTTCATATGCTCATGAAAATTCAGACGTGTATCAAAATTAACGCCCAGGTCTCTCACAGAGTTGACCCTAACTATGGGTTCAATACCTAGCAAATATTGTGCTAGGAATGGTACACGCGCGCGACTGAAAGTCATAGCACAACACTTGGCCATGTTGAAGAAAAGCTTGTTTGTAAGACTCCAATCAAAAACGGCATTAATGTCTTCCTGCAGATGTATGGAATCATTAATTTGTTCAATTTTATGGACCAACTTCAAGTCGTCAGCGTACAACAGACATTTCGTATGTTTAAGAACAGCATCAAGGTCATTTATCATAATACCAAACAAGAGCGGGCCCAATATTGAGCCCTGACTGACTCCAGACCGTGTATGATAGGGAGCTGAAACAAAGCATCCATGTTGCACAAATTGCTGCCTGTCACGCATATAACTTGCAAATAACTTAAGTAATTTTGTTGAAAAACCAATATTACAAAGTTTTTTCAGCAGAACATCATTATCAACTCTGTCGAAAGCCTTTTTAAAATCGAAGTATATAACATCGACCTGCTTACTCTTGTCCAAGTGCAGAGATATAAAATCAACAAGAGTCAACAAATTCGTATTTACAGAACGCTTAACTCTAAATCCATGCTGCGAGTCGCATAAAAAAGGTTTTATCTGAGGGCATATTAGACTATGCAATATTGATTCAAAAAGCTTGGCGAGCGCGGAAAGTACTGCAATAGGTCGATAATTGTCAACCTCAGTTGTATCTTTAGCTTTAGGAATCGGTCTAACTCTCGTAATTTTCCACTGGCGTGGATAATCACCGGTAGTAAGGGCAAGGTTCATGATATAACAAAGAGGCCGTCTTAAGTAGTCACTGCAGCCCTTCAAAATAAAAGTTGGAATGTTGTCAGGCCCAGCGGAACTGGTTGGTTTCATGCGGTTTATGGCCAACTCTACCTCCTTCAGCGTAATTTCATGAATATGGACGTAGTTTGCAGAGTTACTCTTGTTCTCAGCCTCAACAGAATAAGGATCGAGCAACGGGACATTAGGCAAAAAAACTCCCGAAAAGTAATGAGAAAAAGCTTGGGCTGCATTGCTGCCAACATATTCATTTCCTTCAAAAGAAATACGCGATTCGAAACCCCCCTTAGATTTTAAGCTCCCCACATGCTGCCAAAATGCTCGTGGGTTACATTTTATCTGTGCTTGAATAACATCGAGGTAGTTGTCATAAGCCTGAGATATTCGAATCTTGACATCCGCTCTTAGACTAGCAAACTCCTCATAAGAAGTTTGATTCTTAGAAGCCTTCCAAAGACGATGTTTTACAGCTTTACACTTTATATCCTTGATCAGGTCAGCCGTAAACCATACAGGATACCGCCTACTAGAATGATTGGAGCGAATCTTTCTGGGTAAACACGTATCAAATATACCATAAATAATATTATAGAAGTTGTCCAAAGCAAGATCAACTTGTAGGGCTTCCAAAACGCCATGCCAGTCAGCCTCGGATACAAGTTTATAAAGCAGCTCATAATTGCCTTTAGCAAAATTCCAATCCTGTTGTGTGTTTATGTTGCTTGGATCTATTGGATCTAGGGATGTTTTGCATAGACTATTATCAAGCAAGATAACTACATTAAGTGGCGGATGATAAGCATCACGACGAGGAACCAGACCGCTTCCGTCGATTTCAGTTACATGGACCCCACGATGACGTTCTGACACCAGTACCACATCAAGCTTACCACCATACAAATTTAGTACCTCATTCATCTCTGTCAGACCACAAACATTTAATAGCAATAATAATTTAGAATGTTACAAGACGTATGTGTAGGGTTCAAGTTAAGATCACCAGCGATAATCACAAATCCCTTAAGTGAGTCAATTATAGATTCTACTTTTTGAAACCAACACATGTACACTTCTTCAGGAGAACTAGGTTTAATGTATACTACACAGATATGACAGGTAGAGTGTTCTATTGAGAATGATGCCCAAAGGTCTTCACCGTCAAAAGTTTCTAGATCGAATCGTCGATGGAGAGTTATACCAGGTCGAGCCGATAATAGTACACCACCACCACGGGTGCCAGCAGCACGGTCCCTTCGTAGCACGCTCCAACCACAGCATAACAATTCCGCGTCCTCAACAGAATCATTCAAAAATGATTCAGTTATTGCTATAAGATCGCCTTCAAGAGATAGCAATGCTTGTCTGAAGTAGCTAAGTCTTGAATTTAAGCCTCTGACGTTCTGGTAGACTATGGAAAGCGTAATAGTATTCTTAAGGCCACTGTTATAGCTTCTTTTTGTTTGGTGGTCCACGAAATAACCACGGCTTGACTCTCGCGTTAGATGGCCAGGTGTTGGGACTCAGACATTTATCGTAGTAGGCTGGTGGGACACCTATTTTAAAAGACTTATAATTACCTCTAGGCTTAAGTTCTTCAATTGTGCATGTACCATCTGAGCACCGCTCCACAAGGTACGACTGAATCTCTTCAGCTCCAGACAGCATGTTCCATAGGTGAACGTACTTGCGATGTTCAACAGCCTTAAGAGTAGTAACATCTGGTCCTGCAGTACACCGGATCGAAGTACTGGTTCGCCTATTTGACTGTTCTTTCTCTTTGTGCAGGTCTATATTCGGTTCAGCCGTACGGACCGAATAATTATGGCGTTTATTATAGTGCACTTCTTTCCATTTAGTCGAATCATCTTGCTCGACATTGACTATATCTGGAGCTACGTCATCACGACCATGAGAATGCTGACCAGAATTGCAGGCTTCATTGGCAGGCAAATCGGGCTGGGTAGCCTCAGTATTAGGTAGCCCAGTTGGCTCTTTGCACTTAGAATTTGCGTCCGTGTCGTGTCTCTTCCAATTATAACGACTGCGTTTCGTTTTTGTGATTGTCGCACTGATATCAATTAGAGCCTTTTCGGGATCACTGACCATAGTCGGGGGCGCTGGTTCGTTACTGTCCTGACATTTGCAGTTAGGCAAGAGTTCAAGAGCCTTTAGTTTCTCATTAATCTCCTTGATATTTATCATCATTTCCAGCATAGATACTTCATAGTGTGATATTTTGGAAACTGCAGATTCAAGTTGTTCAGACAATTTAGACATCTGATTTCGTAGAAGCAATGCTTCAGCTGCGGATGGGGTCATCGAAACATTTTCTTGGGATGGCAAGGGTGAACAAGATGGTTTTTTCCTATGTGTTATGTTTTTATTATATTCCATTATATTCCAGACTCGTTATTCCGGATGAGAAAAAAAATATGTGTAATATTTAGTATGTGTATTTACTATAGCTTCGAGAGTGTTTGAGAAGTAATCTAAAGCAGTTTCCACATCAGTAAGTTTGTATAGCTCATTCCAGGCACAGTCGGTCAGGTTTTTGACTATATTGTCATAATTTCTCTTTAATTTAGTTCGACTTAGTCGCTCGTACTTAGGCTTATTTATGCTCATTCCTAACATAACTATGTAATGGTCCGTTATGTCTGTTTGGCAGATAACTCCTAACGCAGAATTCAAAAACCGACTGTCCACATAAATGTGATCTAGACATGAGGATCCTCTTGTAGGTTGATTTATAGCAGGCATGAAACCGGATTCAGCCATAAAGCATTGGTACTCTAAGCTTTGTGTGCTATCCGTTGTATTCATGATATTGACATTTTTATCCCCAGCTATGATAAGGGGAATCTTGCTTACGGTGTTATCTCTTATAATACCTTCAAGCGTAGTAAGAAAACTGTCTAGAACTCTATTTAAAGGTGAGCGGTATATGCCAAGAGTTGTGACTACTTCAGGGATACGGATTGCGAGGCAGTCTGCGTTGTCTATGACATGTTCTAATACCTCGGCATTCCAGGTATTAATAACATAAGCCACTATCCCACTATTTTGGTTCCTATAAACTTTTAAAGTTTTGTGCATATTGTAACCCGGGATACAGGGAATAGCTGAGTTATCATGTAACCAACACTCAGTAAGAATAACAATATCCACCTGTAGTTTTAATCGAGAGAATGCCACAAGGAATGTATCGAAGTTCTTCTGTATACTCCTAATATTAAATGCAATTATTTTGAAATTATGTTTTAGTGTAAAAAAGTTCTTACAATTTTCCAGATCATTTATACTTTCACAGTTTATCGAAAACGAGTCCAGTTCACAGCTTAAATCTTTAGAGAGAAGTTTTGTAACGAGTTAAAGTAGGGCGGTTTTTCTTTTTGTTTTGATCATGGCAATACAAAAAATAATGACGGGTATCAATGTGATCAATGTGTTTGCATATTATATTACAGCATGATATTCGTTTCGCAAAGGCTAGATTATTAAAGCAGATATGCAGGTTAAAATAGATTAAATAATAATAATATATAATATAAACAATAATTCGATGTTCACGTAAGTATTCAGCAGACATAACATAGGTAACATAATCGTTTCGAGTAAACAACATAAATCGTACCAAAATGATACGGGTAGCATTGCAATTGTAGCTCTGTGAGATTACCAGACGAAACACGAAGCACGTATGTTTCCTTCATCGTCGGCAGGGCTGGTTTCTGCAGGCAATATGCGGTCCAAGTCCGACTGCGTACGGATCGCCATAGCGGCTTTTCCCTCACGTTGCCTAACATAGATAGAGGCGTTACTACACCAGCAGAATTGGTAGCCTTGGTTCTTTGCCCTGGAACGTGCATCCCGAAATAAGATTCGATTCTGCTTAGTGAGACGTTCGTTGAAGAACAACTTAAGGGGGGTGCCTTGCACTTCTAGGTCAGCACTAGTGATGTTGCGACGCGATTTCGTTCGACGCCTTCAAGATTTCATCTCGCTTTGAGCGTTGAATAAGTCGCATGACTATCGTTCGCGATACTCTGTCCGACAGCCCGGCTGCACCAGTTGGCACGGGTGTACTCAAGGTACGTCGAGCTCCCACTCTAGTGATAAAATCCACATCATTTTTCCCCAATTCCACTCCAAGCTTATTTGCTGCAACACGGACAACGTGTTCCAGGCTTTCATTTGGAGTTTCTGGGACTCCAGCTATCTCGACTTCATTTTTCAGCGAGTGCTGTGCCCGCGCGTTTAGTTCCAGCTGCAGGTTTAGGACAGTTGACCTGAGGTCTAGTAGCTCCTGATCATGTCTCTCTAAGTTTTTAATGCGGTCATCCGCAGCTTTCATGCTCGTTAAGAGGTCATCCATTCTTCCGTGGCAGTTAGTAAGGGACTGCGTAACTCCCTCAAGTTTGACGCTGAGCGTCGGAAATTCTCTTGTAAGTTGGCGCAGTTCCATTGTGAGCTCTTTCAGTTCAGACCCAGTGTCGGGGAAAGTAGGGCCGGGAAGAGGTTCAGCCTTCTTACGCTTGGTGATGTTTTGCGAATCCGACGCGAGTGACCTAACAGGCGTCAGGGTGTTGTCACCTTTTATGATCACAGCAAACAAGCTCTGGTTACTTTGGGGACAGATGATGCTGTGTGAAATGTCCGGTATTATTATTATTATTACATTATTGAAGGCATTACTAAAGTCCAGAAGGGACAAAACAGTTACTAGACCGTTTTCCATGCCAAGTCTGATATCATCAGTAATTTTGATGAGAGCAGAGACAGTGCTATGACCTGAGCGAAAACCGGACTGATAGGGATTAAGAAGGACATTTGTTTTAAGGAAAAGGCTGAGTTGCTGGTGAACTAAGCGCTCAAGGACTTTGAAAAGAAACGATAGAATGGAAATAGGGCGGTAATCAGGGAAGGAAGATGGGTTTGATTTTTTAGGAAGAGGAGTTACTTGTGCCTCCTTCCACAGACCAGGAAAGGTTCCAGAGTCAATGGAAAAGTTAAGAAGGTATGCAATGACGTGGACTATGTCATCTTGGATAGGTATAATAATTTTTTTACTAATACAGTCACTACCGACAGCATTCGATGAGATGGCTGAAATGCTCTTTGTAACATCACAATCAGTGAATTGAATGAAACACAAATGGTGAGAAGTCAGGAGTTAGAAATAATGTAAGAGAATTTAGTGTTTGCAATTTAGTTGATCCATCAAAATTAGACGAAGATGAGAAATGAAGGTTTAAGGAATCAATATCTAAGTCTTTTTGGGAATTATGTTGGCGAGGCTTTCCAACTTCTAGTGACCGAAGAAATTTCCATACTTTTGCAGGATCGTTATTCGTCGTTATTCGTATATCGTCGAGTTAAGATGCTGTTAAAACAATCTACCTTTTCATCAATGGTGATGGCATTTAAAACCCCAGACCAGTCTGTATTACAGGCATCAGTGCGCAAAGACTCCATGTCAATGCCACTAAAATTGCGCTGAAGGAGAATTTTTGGCTTGTCTTTAGGAGGTCGAATTTTATACGAAAGAAATATTAAATCATGATATGAAAAATCATCCGCCGTACATTGACCATATTTGGCAACATGTACTGACGAAAAAACTAGAATTAAATCAAGAAGAGAAGGTTGACAGTTTGGAAAATTATGGGTCACGTCGAGAGGCAAAATGGATAAGTTGCTAGTTCGAACAAGACCTTCAAGAGTAGAAAAACGAGAATCACGCTTTCTAAGACAAGTATTAAAATCGCCCATAATAATAGTATGGTCATAAAGAGGGGTAAAGTCTTCAAGCAACTTTTCGAAGGAGGCGAAGTAATTTACGTACATTGAGTGTGAATAATAAACACCAAGCAATAACTTACGATGGGACGACACTTGAATGAGTAGGTGTTCTCCAGCGTTGGATGGTGGCGGCTGGGCAGACATATTAATAATAGTAAAAGGAAAGTGGGTACGTATGTATATGGCCACACCACCCGCTCCCGATCCAGTGCGGTCATTGCGAATAAGTTGAAAACCAGGAAGTGAGTAAGAAGCAGAAGGCAAGCAAGGTTTCAACCATGGCTCGGATACAAGGATAGCGTGAATAGTTTTAAGATTGAAAGATGCCATAATTTCCAAGAAGTGAGCCGGAATGCTCTGTGCGTTGATATGCACAACATAAAAATTATTGGAAAAAATCACAAAAGGTAGATTTAAGGGTATCATAAATCGGTAGGTATACTGCAGAAACTGTCGTTGTCACAACTAGCTAAAGAGCAACAAGACAAAAACTCATCAATATCACAATCACTCATAATAAAATAAATAATAATAAGTACTTATAAATATAAATAGATGTACAATGTGCACCTAAAAAATAAGTTATACCTAATAATAATATACTAATGTCTATGTGGGAAAACTGCATACCTATAGCACCCAAGTCAAGCCCACCTGCCTATTGTCAGATTATTGAACCATCAATCAAACAGCAAAAGCAAAAAATAAATAAATTACAAAAAAATCATCATAATAATAAGAAAACGCTACAAGCAAACAAACAAAATTAATGCAGGCCTTCCACTGCAAAAGGGTAATGAGCGGAAACTGAGCTGATGATCTGAGCGGACCGGAGTAAAAATAGTTGTACACTTCCACTAAGAAAGAGTTTCAGATTTTGCCTTCCACTGCCAGAGGGCTTTGCGGAGCGAGTGAGGTGGGAAATGAGCGGGGTCGGATGAGCGAGTTGTTGGCCTTCCATTGCCAGCGGCGCGGCGATGAACGAGGAGGCGCAGAAATATCTCAGTGCCAGGCGATCCACAGAGGAAGCAAGTCGCGCGGTATATTTTGCGATAACGATGTCTGACGATTCCAGTGAAGAGGATTACGTAAATACTATAAATAAATGCTTGCTACTCTACCATTATAACGAAAAAAAGAAGCGTAACAAACCAAGATTCTGGATAAGCGACCATATTAGAGAGAGACCTATCAAGGGTGAATTGATGCGGATGTTCTACGATTTACAAGACAAATATTTCAAAAACTATTTTCGAGTCGATAGAAAACAGTTTGAAGAATTATTATCACTCATAAATGAAGATATTACAAAACAAGACACAAACTTTAGAAAAGCTGTTTCACCAAGAGAAAAACTTGCGATCACTCTAAGGTAAGAAATAAAAACCCCTATTTTTTATGACTTTATTAATAGAAAGAAACTTACAACTAGTACTATGTGTTGATATTCTTTTCTTTAATCAAACGTATCATTTTCTTAAATCAAAACAGTTTATTTTAAGGAAGTTGTTCATAACTCGTCGTCGGAGGCGATTGTGCAGATACTGATGATGTAGATGCGGTAGAGTAACCATAACCTGTGTTATAAGATTCCATTTCTTCTTCAGTGTCACACACAATTTGTAAAACCTTTTTCTTAATTTTATTTTGGAAATAAATTGGCATATTTTTGGCTGTTTGGGCCATACTTTCGAAAAATAAATCCATGGGATGTTTTTCTTGTTGTTTTTTTCTAATATTGTCTCTTTCTTCCTGACGTCTGTTATGATTTTCTTCTATATCTTTGATAATATCTATGATATCAACATCATTCTTTCTTTTTCGTGTTGTTTGTGTTTCTTGTGTACATTCTGGACCTTCATTGTTTGCCAATGGAATCAACATAATAGATTCTTCTACTTCTTGTGTCGACTGTTGAGTGCATAATTCACTGTCTTGGGTGGAATTTTGATCGATGATCTCTTGTGTGCATTGAGAGTTTGTTAAATTTGTGGAAACTTTTCTATTTTTCATAAATGGTAGCAAAAAATCCATGATTTGGGCATATTTCCAATTATTTATAGCTGGTGCTGCTTGGCCTGTTTTGCCACACTTTTGCCTTTTCAGGCTATCTCGGTGATTGTCTCGCAGTTTCTTCCACTCAGATTTTGCGGTCTTGACTAAAACAAATAAAATTTTGTTAGATAAAAAGTGAGTAGGTATCTGCGTGCAAATTTGCCTTGTAGGCTTCAAAATATATGTAAACCTTAATTTTGAAGAAAAAAAATTAAATACCTACGTCTTTTTTTTTCCTTATGACGGCAGAATACTTCTCAAGGTTCAACTTGAATGTTGTTTCAAGTTGAACCTTGAGAAGTATTAGCACCTATGATGTAGGTAGTCCTTCGAGGTTTTTGATTTTTAAATTAATATAGGTACTTTTTTCTTTTTCAGATATTTGGCAACGGGCGACTCATTTAGAAGTCTAGGTTACAATTATCGAATAAGCGAAATTACCATTTCAAGGGCAGTAAATGATAAATGTACTGCTCTATGGGATAGATTGCAACCTCTGTTTATGAAAACACCAATGAGGAAAGATTGGGAAAAAATAGCAGAAGATTTTGAATTAAAGTGGCAATTTAAAAATTGCATCGGGGCCATTGACGGAAAACATGTTTCGATCAAATGTCCTCCTCATTCAGGAAGTTCTTATTTTAACTATAAAAAATTCTATTCCATCGTGTTATTAGCAGTTGTTGATGCGGACAAAAAATTCATAGTAATTGATGTTGGATCCATGGGCCGTTTTAGCGATGGCGGTATACTCAGCGATAGTCTATTTGGTAGGAAATTGTATAAAAATGAGTTAGATTTACCTATTGATCGACCTTTAGACGATAATGGGCCAAGTGTGCCTTATGTATTTATAGGAGATCAAGCTTTTGCACTACTTAAAAATTTACTTCGGCCATATCCGAGACCAACTACCATTAAAAATCGAGCAAAAAGACATTTTAACTATCGTCTCTGTAGAGCACGCAATGTTGTTGAGAACGCCTTTGGCATATTGTCCAGTAGATGGCGAGCTTACCGTCGACCATTTGAGTGTAAACTTGAACTGGTTGACAAAATAATTCAAGCAACATGTATATTGCACAACTATTTGATGTCATCGCCATCTCCAACAACTTATGAAGACGAAAACAATATAAATAGTTTTTTGTCGATAAATAATGACCGATTACGGGCCACAAGAGAGGCTTTTTATGTGAGGAATGTATTCTGTGATTTTTTTAATACTACTGGTGCACTCCCAGGCCTCAACGTTTGAAATGTAATAAATAATATGATTATTTACTAACTGTCTGTTATTCCGGGTATCCCGATATCCACAATCATTTTCCATTTCATATCTTTTTTGTCAGCATGACGATAGTCTTTGTGGTTGGTGTCCCACAACAACGGGTACTGCCGCACTGATTCAATGAACAGCTCCATGCCGACACGTTGCGCGTTCTGAACTGACAGACGAAAGCGATCAAGTAAAGGGGAAGGGGAGGCGACGGGGGGCGGAGGTGAGCTGAGTCCGTTCAAAACTCGCGTGCGACGCCATGACGCAGCGGACCCATTTTAACTCGCTCAATCCGTTCCGCTTTACTCGCTCGCAGTGGAAGCACTTGTATGAAATTTTGCGTTGCGAGTTGAACTGGATCCGTACGGAGTCCGTTGGAAATCCGCTCAACTCTGCGACCAATTTTGTGACTCTTTGTACTCTTTTGATCCGCTCAGTCCGCTCATTTACAGTGGAAGCACTTCTATGAAAAAAGCCGTTGCGAGTTAAACGGAGTCCGTACGGAGCCCGCTCCGCTCGCAGTGGAAGGCCTGCATAAAAGAGAAATAAAAATAAGACCTATCCAACCGAAAAATCAACAAGTTTTTCACATAAAATATAACATTGACATAAAATATGCCTAATGTCTGTCACTTTCAGTCTAATCTAAGGAAGAGAAGACGTGGTTGTTATGACAGTAAATAAAATTAATTTGAAGGTTGCAAAAATAAATAGAGAAAGTGTACAGACGGTATTTGAAGACAAATTATCTGGTCGGATCTATGCCTGGTTTCTAATCTAATCTGGATTGATACACAATCGTCAAGCACTACGATTATTTCCGTGCAGCACGTCGAGGCCTCGAAGCTGCTGCAATTTCCCCAACAGGTGCCACTGATGCAGCCACTGCCGTTGTTGATGCAAGCGAAGCCTGCACTACCGCTTGTGGGATCTTTCAGATCCTCGATGACGGAGACACGGTGCCAGAGTACCATCAGATCCGAGCACGAAAACAAACCCCTGTCTCGTCCAACATTTCGCGATGCCAAAACGCTTTCACGCGGTCATGAATGTTTCATGTCGCGCCTTGGTCAGGAACTCTGAGTGTTACACCAGTGTCCTTCAGGGAAGACTTGGACGCCCATATCTGGTCACGAACGCCAACGACTTGAAGCTTGCAGAGAATAGGCCGCGGCTTATCAGATGTAGCACGACCCATTCGATGACAAAGACTAACACTGTCCTTAGAGAAATTTGATTGCTTCAGCCTTTCTGACACAGTCTTTACAACAACTGCTGTAGTATCTTCTTGGGACTGCTCGGATACTCCATGGATGAGTAAAATTTTCCTCCTTCCATGCATCTCCATGTTATCAACTGCACTATGAAGCATAGATATTTGATCTTGAAGTGTGCGGAGAGATTTGGTAACATATAGCCTGAATATGGCAAACTCATTTGCCAATGCCAGAACATCTGCAGCAGGAGACTGGCTTTTGGTGGAGCTTTCCCTCAAACTCATCCATAGTTGTTTTGAACATATTTACCATATCGGATAGTGACTTTTGAATGTTCGTGGCATCCATTTCTTAACATTGGTTATAAAGACAGCAGTGAGTAAAAGAGTGTGGTAACTTTGTTTCTTGTGGTTCGATTGTAAGGATAACAGTAGATGGCAGGTGGAGTGATATAAATATTATTTTAAAACATTAATAAACATATAATAATTACTTTAACTATAAAAAATTAATAAAAATGTAAAGGCTATTAAAAAAACGTGTTTACTGTATCACACCTACCGCCCAAAAAAGATACATACTTTAATGATGACTGTTAGAATTGCTAGGTTTGCACCTACACTTGCAATTATTAAAAAAAATGCAATTGTTAAAAAAAATTACTTACCTACCTACCTACATTACACCACAGATAGATATTTTTTATTATTAGATAAATAAGCTACAGAACGCGACAAGTCGACAACTTTTAGCGCACGTTCACACGAGCGCGATTTTATCGGCCGCGAGCACGAATCGCGTAAGCGCTGCTTGCTCCTCAGAAACTTCTGAATTTAAAGTTTATGTCATTCACATAAAGTACTTCGACTTTCACTTTGACTTTGAGTCACTATTTATATTCCATCACATAGCGCGGCGATGCGTCGCCACCGCCTGTATCGCCACGCCAACAATTAGGTTTACCCCTAGCCTATAGATGTTCAAAATCAAAACACGTTCACATCAAAAATTGTATTATTCACAAAGTATTTTTTTTAATATAAAATCACGCCGTTAAAACTCATGAAAGTATTTTGCTTAGAAGGTACCTTAAGAATACTCAATGTTATTTGTTTAGCACATAGACAATAAACCAATATTTTAAATGTGTTGTAGCTTTTACAATGTCAATATAAATAGATAGGATGTAGTACTTAATCAGTAGTTCAACCTTGTGACCCACTACACAGCTTAACCTTGAAAATACCTAGGATTATCCCAGTAGTACCTACCTATAAGGATATTGATGTCTTACTATTGTTTCTGTAAACACATTCCTTGACTTAAATAAAGGAAAATATATTGTATTCCAAAGTAGAACCCAAGCAAGTAAATTATAGAAACTCCTATGGAAATTGATTTCACATAATAGATATATAATGCATAAGTATTTTTAGGCAGGATATCAAAAAACCTAATTAGGTTAAATAAAGTTTATAAAAAAAATTAGTGTACCTTTGAATTATATGTAGAAAATGATTTTATGAAAAATATATGATTATGAACATTTGATTATACAAAGCTTGCAATTATATTCTTGTTCATTATAATGTAAACTGTTTTTAGTGCCAAGGAGACATACCTAAGTACCTAATATTAGTTATATTTAGATAGGATGCACTCAGTAAGTAATATGTTTACTTATCATTTATATTATGATCTGCCTCTGCACAGTTTATCTCAGTAATTATTATGCACAATAAAATCAATTATCAATATATACAATATTTCACAGTAGGTACTAAACATGTATTGTATTGTTGTGTGCAAGTATGTGAACACTCACTGTAATAAATATAAAATATTCTAATATAATGGTCTAATTGAAGGTAGGTATAGTAAAATAAATAATTTGATGCTAACGTATCTATGATGATCTTGAATGCACACAAAAATGTTCTCATTTGATAAGAAAAACTGAGTGTTATTGAAAGCTACTAACTGGTGCATTCTCCAGTTAGATTGACTCGTGCACTGAATATAATTATGAATGCTAACTGTGAAATGTTTGCAGGTAATTATTTGGGAGTTAACTATAAATGCTTACCGGTGAATTTATAATGGATCCACGTGAGGCTGTTGAACTATTTTACATTGAACTTACACACGCGTATTATTTCAATTATTCGACAGTCGGACGACGACAACGAAATCATAAAAAAATTAGGATAGGATAAGAATGGAGAACCAACCAAACCATCACCGCCAACACACACAACACAACACACGCACAAGTTGCGTGATGGAATTGATTTCGTTCGTTTGACGTTTAATGTATCGTTTAATAACTACTTGACAACAGCACTGAATTGATGATTTATATAGAACCCTTTATATCATATCACCATGTGACAGTCCTGTAACAAACCATTTTTTCCTCACACAACACAATCCGAATCTGTCAATTTATTTTCTTTCTTTATCAATGAATCAGGACGGCTACAAACCGTTTTATGCATTTTAATGCAGTTCATGCGAACTAGATGGCCTTATTGTTATCAAAATTAGTTTGAAATTCACTTGTCGTCAAATTAAATTGCTCGTCGATACTTTACGTTTTCAAAAATCTAAAAAAATATAAAAGTGACAGGAAGCATATGTTTGGACTGAAAATCTACCAGGTATGTTTATGATTTTGACTATTTTATTGTTGGTAACGCATTCATTTTAGTAATTAGTGATATCATTAGCGAATTACTGTTTGTACCATTTTTGTTACATTGCTTGATAATGGTCGTATAGTGTATGTAGTACATTGTCCTATGATTGGTTTCTTCACAGAATGGCTTCTGGAAGGTTGAGAGAAGGTGAAATAGCGCAATATCTCCATGTTTACGAGGTTAGCGAGGATGTGTTTGAGGATGATGATGACTGCTTGGCGGAACCAGAATATATTCCGGAATTGGACCTACCATTTGATAACGAAATGCCTGATGAAGTTGAGGACGTCCTTAGCGACAAAATTATTGAAGAACTGGAGAACGATGGTAGTCCTTGTCTATCCTTATCTACCGCTTCAGCTTCTCCACAGCCAGGACCTTCAGTACGTCGTCAATTCAAAAAGAAATTAAATGTGCGCTGGAGGAAGAAAAATCTAGAGCTGAATGAGCAACAGCTTCGTTTTACAGGTGATGAAACATTGCCGCCTGAGGTTTTAGATCTCGAAACTCCGATTCAATTCATTTTGAAACTTATTCCTAAAGAATTTATTGAGAATATTGCCACCCAAACAAATCTTTAAATAGTCGGGAAAGATAACACGAACGACTGTAAGACCCTGTCCCTGTAAGACTTTTCAAGTTACCGAAACAGATATTCAATAGTTTATTGGGCATCACGTCGTTGGTCCATCTCCCAAGGGTTACGAAGCATTGGCATGGTTGCATAGGAACACCTCTTGTCTTGTTACACTAGCCTTATGTTTTGTGGGAGAGCTGCCGAAAGCACAGGTCTTTAGATATGACAAACTAAATAAGAGATATATGAACGTCGACCGACCCCACATTGTGGGCGAATATAACCGCCATATGGGTGGTGTGGATCTGATCGATAGTACTCGTATGATGGGTCTCGTAATCTGTTACAAAATAAAACTGCGAAGCAAGAGATGACAAGTGCGTATGTTATACCATTTTTTAGATCTTGCGATGTCTAATGCCTGCCTGGCTTTTATACAAAAGGGTACGCAAGATCAAGAAACTACAAGACCCCACAGCTAGCGTGAGCTGACTTTCGTCAGGAGATTGCAGTAGTGTATCAAAGCTAACCAAAAACGGCGAAGCATTGAACCAGAACTTCAAGCCAAAAAAACATAAAGGACCAGCTCAGTGTGCCCCTCTAGTAGCTGTGCGGCACGACCAAGTTGGGCATTGGCCTATATGGGCAGAAAAGAGGATCACATGTAAATATCCTAACTGTGCTGGCGTATCACAAACGATTTGTGAAAAATGTGGCGTGGCTTTATTCTACAAGCAAAACAACTGCTTCAAGGCGTTCCATACATCTTAGATGAACGCTATGATACAATGTAACATATCTGTCTCACTCTCTTATTTAGTAATTTAATAAGCCCCAAATTGTTTTTTCAAAAAAATTTAATATACGTGTTTTTTTGTTCAATAAACGCTACCGAAAACTCTGCTCTTTTTATTTTTACGTCATTGAGTTATGAAGGATTAAGTAAGCAGAATACATTTCAATGCCATTAAATGTATCTAAATGTAATTTAATGTTTCGCTGGGGTGTGTATAGGATCAGATATATTATGTTCCAATGGCTTCGTGTTCGTTCGTGGCTTCGTAGTAAAATAGGTAGTGAAATCTAATCGTGCAACTCAATTATTAATCATGTACTTCATAACAATAACTTTAATTGGCGTCAACGATTGAAGTATTTATTAACTTATTATTCAACGATTTGGACTACATTATTATCCTGTTATGTTAATAATTTTAGGGTTACAGAATTAGAAAAAAAGTACTGGTTTTGAACGAACTTTTTGCACATACCTGTCATGGCACGTGTATCATGATAATGTGCGTCAGCTTTCAAAATTAAAATGACATTGAACATCTTTAGCATGAAAACGGTGCAATGCTATGAAGCAAGCTTATGTAGGTACCTACCGAAGTGCGAAAGAGGTCGGCAATCATTGTATGGAACAGCTGTTAACAGCTGACTTCAATTTAATTTTATTGTCAATGTCAAAAAATGAAAACAATGCTTGCCTTGCAATTTACAGGTTATGAAGTTGTTTACTTTGAAGATTTGATAATGATATTAGGAGTTTTAATAATTAACAATCAGTAGTGTTTTAAAATTCTTCAGATAGATCTTTTCATTTTATTTTATTCTCTCTTGGTCAATAGCGTCTAATTATGGACGAAAACGATGGAAAAGAGTTTACGGCGTTGGGAGTTAAAACTTGGCTCATAAAGCAACTGTTTACTCTTGGTTGGTATTGTATTCCGTTTATTGCTTGATAAAGTTTAGTAGGGAAAAAAGGCGGGAACCTCGAAAGTGGAAAGGCGCGAACTCTCGAAATCTTTTTGTAATTTAATTGTAATTCTGTAAATATATAATCTTTTTCGTTGTAAATAAAATACAAAGCTAGTACTGGTACCGGTAAGCCATGGGGAAAAAAAGGAAGAGGTGTGAGCAGCCTCCACCTCCGGATGAAGACCGGTCGGAAGGGTCGACCTCAGACTCCGACTCGGTCGAATCTCCACAAGGGGTCAAAAAAAACAGTAAGGAAAAGGACAGGTATGAGATTTATAAAGTTCAAGGATACATACGAAAATACCCGGATAATTCCAACAAGTCGGACGGATTCATCGTATTCCTGACGCACACTGATGACGGTGTTGCTTTTAATGACCGTGACCGCTTAAAACTTTCCAAAGCATTGCGTGAACATTGCGTCTCTGGAGTTTTACATCTGAGATCAATAAATAGGTACAAGATAGGAATAACATTTGACCTATCTAACAACGCCAATGTTTTTATACAAAATAAAAAACTACTGGAACAGCTATCGCTAAAAGCCACCATCCCAGCAGGCGACACGGAGGTAACAGGTGTTCTGACATCTGTTCCTACTGAGATGTCAAATCAGCAAATTTTTTCGCTTATTGGCAGCTCCAAAAATATAATACAGGTCAGAAGATTTATGCGTAGGGTGCGAGGTGAGGGTAGTGTCTCGTTCCAGCCAACCCAAGCGGTTGCTGTTACATTCGCGTCGACTCAGCTCCCCGAATATGTATACTTGGACTCTTGGCGACATGAAGTGAAATCATACATACCCCCTGTAAAACAGTGCTTAAAGTGCATGCGGTACGGCCACATTGCTAAGTTTTGTCGCAACACAGAGGTCTGCAGCATCTGCTCCGGCACGCATAACTTCAAAAGCTGTAGTATTGAAACTAAAGATGCAAAATGCTCAAACTGCGGTGGCAATCACATCGCAATATCTGCTGCTTGCCCTATTAAAAAGCAGAAGGTAGAAGAAAATAAAATAAAATCTCGATCTGCCACATACTCAGAACTTTTCGACTCTAAGTCTTTCCCAGCATTGTCAGCTAGGACACTTGATGTACAGGTTAATAATCTCATGAAGTCTGAAGTTTTTATTAATATTTTAATAGAAACAATCACTAAAATTATAACAAACAAAGATGTCCCCATAAATTCAGGGTCTATTAGAGATACCCTAAAAAAAACTCTAAGTAACAAGTTACCTCCAACATCATAATGGATTTTTTAAATATTATTCAATGGAATGCACAAAGTCTAAACAGTAACAAACATATATTTACAAACTTCCTTTATTCAAATAACATTCATATTGCAATTATTTCTGAAACATGGTTTAAACCATACCAAACATTCAAAATAAAACATTATAACATTGAACGTAATGATTGTGGAAACAATCATAATGGTGTAGCTATTCTAATTCACAATAGTATCGCATATTCTAAAGTCAACACGTTTTTTGATGACTCACTACAAAATATTTGTATTAAAGTAACAATTAATAAGAAAGTAATGAGCATAGTCAGTTTTTATAGCCCAACAAACTGTAGTCCAGCCTTTAGTAAAAGCAAATTTGACGCACTAATCAAGTCTATTCCTGGTCCATTCATATTTGCAGGAGACTTCAATGCACATCATACCTCCTGGGGTTGCAGTTCTGACACTCCTCGTGGTAGAGATGTTTTGGAAGTGATTGACGACAATAACTTAGTTTTGTTAAATGATGGTCTGCCAACGACGATTGGTTCGTTGTCCTGGCGTCCGAACGCATTAGATTTGTCGTTGGTTTCGCCATCATTGGCGCTACATTGTGACTGGTCTGTTTATGATAGCCCAGTCGGCACAAGCTATCATCTTCCTGTAATAGTTAAAGTTTTATTGAATAACAATATCACTGGTTCAGATCCTAGTTGTCATAATTTGAGACATTTACCAATCTATCCAAATTACAAACTTACAGATTGGAAAATGTTTAGTAGTTGCATGGATAAAATGTTGGTTGATTTTATAGTGGATACTGAATGTCCGCAAGATTCCTATTTAGATTTTTGTAAAGTATTGCGTACGGCCGTTGATAGGTCTATTGTAAGCAGAAATTCTTCTGTTGTCGATGTCACTGACACTGACAGTCAACAGTCATGTGTTAATAAACCTGGTAAAAAACCTTATCTGCCTTGGTGGAATGAAAAATGTTCAGCAGCTGTTTTGAAATCCAAAGAAGCATATTTAAATTTTAAATTCAATCCAACAGAAGAAAGCTATATGGAGTTCAAGAGACTGCGAGCTCATAAGAAACTTACAATAAAAATAGAACGACAAAAAAGCTGGGTCTCTCTTTGTGAAACTTTCAATCGATGCACTCCATTAACCGTTGTATGGAAGTTCATGCGTAAATTTAATAAATCTTACTATAAACCTATTCAATATGAAGACGACTCATGGATTTGTGATTTTTTATCCAAATATACTCCTGATTTTGTACTACCTAAATCGAAAACACTTAAATCAAATAATTTAAATTCTAATAATAGCTTTCTTGTAGACTCTTTTTCATATAGTGAATTAACTTCTGCCATTTTCTCTAGGAGGGATACTGCTTTTGGTCTTGATGGAGTTCCATTTATAATCTTTAAGAAAATGAATAGAAACTGTTTGACAATTTTTCTCCAAATTTTAAATTTACTTTGGCAAAATAATATAGTACCTCACAATTGGAAAACTGACTGTTTAGTACCAATTTTGAAACCCAATAAACCCAAATTATGCCCTGAATCTTATCGTCCTATTGCGCTCACTTCATGTGTCGGTAAAATTTTTGAGCAATTGCTAAAGCAACGTTTGGAATTTTATGTAGAACATCACAAACTTTTACCTTCCAATCAGTTCGGTTTTCGTAGAAATCGTTCTGCTCGGGAGAGTATTTGTCAATTACAACTTGATATATGTCATTCCTTGGCTGCAAACAATCATCTTGTCGCTGTTTTCTTTGACATTTCAGGCGCTTTTAATAGCGTCAATATTGAAATTCTTTGTCAAGAACTGCTATTACTAGGCATTCCTGAAAAAATTATAAATTGGATCCAATGTTTTTTCTCAGATCGAGAAGTTTTTGTAAAATACAATAAACATCTCTATGGTCCAAGATATTCTTCTGTAGGTGTATCTCAGGGTGGCATTCTGTCACCCTTAATTTTCATTTTGTATATATTTCGTTTAAATTTAATATTAGGTTCACATGTTAAAAATCTTCAATTTGCAGATGATTTGGTTGTTTATGCGTCGGGAGCAGATTTAGCTCCTGTAGCTGAAATTGTCAATGACGCATTGACAAAACTTGAAAAATACTTTTCTTATTTAGATCTTGATGTTAATTCGTCGAAGTCTAAGGTAGTGGTTTTTGGGAAAAAATCTAATAACTTGCCAGCGATTTATTATAAAAATGCACCTTTGCCAGTGTCTCTTGAAGTTAAGTTCTTGGGAGTATTATTCTCCCATAATTTATCCTGGAATAATTACTCTAAACAAATCATTTGCAAAGCTCAAAAAGCTCACAATGTAATAAAGTCTTTGTCAGGCTCTTATTGGGGAGCAGATCCAAAGATTTTATTAACATTGTACAAATCTTTAGTTCGTAGTCATTTTGAATATGGCTTCGTTTGTTATGCTGCCGATGTAAAAATTGTAAATAGAATGAATACATTTCAAAATAAATGTTTGCGTTTAATCACAGGGGCATTTAGGAGTACTCCTATCAATGCTATGCAGATTGAATGCAGGCTTCCACCAATTAATATTCGTTTGAATTACCTAAAAGAAAGGTTTATATTAAAACTTCATTGTGTTTCTGGCAATAGTCTTTTGACTAATCTGTCCGGAGCCCAAGGGGTTTTTAAATCTTTTTTTATGCTTCAGGGCTTTCAGAGTTTTAAACAATTTCTTCAAAATTTAAATATATATCAGGCAAATCATATCTTATCTTGCTATGAAGGATCTTTTAATAGTAAATTCCCAGAAATTAATGTAGTAATTGATAATGCTTTGTCAAGTAAAGAAGAAGTGTGCACAATGCTGTCTGAATGGACAGATCACAAGTTTGTCTATACGGATGGAGCCAAAAACGATAACGCTGTGTCTTTTGCCATATTTGAATCGTCTTTGAATATTGGTGTTGGTCATAAAATGGATAAATTCGCTAGTATTTTCACAGCTGAAGCTGTTGCAATCTTGAGCGCTTTAAAACATATTAAAAGTCGTAACTTGGGACACAATAAATGGGTTGTTGTTAGTGACAGCATGAGTGTTCTAAAAAACCTGGCAAATAACAAATTGCATGCTGACACTAATTACATCATTTACTTAATAAAACAGCTATGGGTGGAGTTGTTTGATTTAAATATTAATGTTAGCTTCGTGTGGGTGCCTTCACATAAAGGTGTTGAAGGAAATGAAAAAGCAGATTATCTAGCTAATACGATAGTTAAGTTTTCAAATACCATATCATCTAATATTGAAAGCGGTGGTGATGCAGATGTCTTGTTACCATACACAGACGTTGTAAGTCTCCTAAAACAACGGATGTGTCATGCATGGGGAAGACATTCGTATCACTATACGCAAGTCGAAAATAAAGGTTCCTGGTATGCAACTCTCGATGTCCAGATTGATTCCATACCGTGGTTTTGTAAGAGTAAGATTTTCTTAAATAGAAAATTTTATTCTACAATCTGTCGAATGCGCTTTGGTCACTGTCGTTTGAACTATCATCTCTATCGCTTAAAGCTGGTTGACTCTTCTGATTGTGAGCATTGTCAGTCACGAGAAGTTCAATCATTAAATCATATATTTTTTGATTGTCCATCATTCAGTATTCAGCGCCTTGTACTGATAGATGGACTCCTCCAAATTTATGGTGAGCCTGATTTGGTCCCGCGTTGTATTCTGGAGCTACTTAAGAATGAGTCAACCTATATAGAGTTGTATAAGTTTTTATTTAGTATTTTAATAGATATATAAAAATGTGCAAAATGTACATAGATAATATAATTATAAATGTAAAAGAATATTATAGTAATTAACTATTAAAAAAAAATAACAAAAAATGGGAAACCAAAAAAAAAAAAAATTTTTTTTTATTTACAATAATAAATATGTAAGTACATAACTATTTTATAATATTATTAGCAAAATAAAATACTTGTTCAAGTTTAAAAAAAAAAAAAAAATCGTTCAGACGTATCAAAGTATTTTGATGAATACATAAACATTGTTTATGAAACTTACGAAAGACATAAAATTTACCCTTGAAACGGATGAAATTATTTAACGCAAGACAAGGCAGTATGGTCTCTAGACTTTAGCCTGCTCATATGAGCGAAGAAAGAAAAAAAAAAAAAAAAAAAAAAAAATAAAGTTTAGTAGGTATATTGGCAGACCACAGTGCTAGAGTTGCTAGAGTTGCAATTGCTTGCATGAATTCGACTTCAATCATCTCTTAGCTATTGCATTATTCTTTAATATTATTTCTTTTATTATTATTTCTTTATTTATTATTTATTATATCATTATTATATTGGTACATTCGTGCATCGAGCCATTCAGTGCGGTTATTATCTGGTCAATCCACGTCATAGGTGATCTGCCACATCTAATAAAAAAATATTAGACAATTGCACACTGCAGCTTTTCACCCCAATGAATGTAAACAAAATGCATGCACCTCATTGTACAACATTCAACTTTTTGTTTTAGGCATTAGGAGCCCAACACCAATCCAAAAAGGATGCATAGCCAGCATACTCTCTGGAGAAGACTGCATTGGTGCAGCTAAGACAGGTTCTGGCAAGACATTTGCCTTTGCACTGCCTATACTACAACATTTGGCCGAGGACCCATATGGCATATTTGCTTTAGTGCTTACACCTACTCATGAGTTGGCTTATCAGGTGTGTGTTCATTAGCCCTGATTTCAGACTAGTTAAAATTTCCTAAAATATGAAAGTTGTTAATTTGCCTTTACCAAAGTTCAAATTATTTTTTTTAAATGACAGTTCTAACAGTAAAAATGACATGATAACTAAATTGTAAATTTAAGAAGTATTATTCAAAAATGTTACCCTTAACCAGGTTTTGGTGAAAACAAAATAAGGTCCTATTTTCTATTTTGTATTTTAGGATTGCTAGTCGGGCAAAACTACAAAATCAGAGCCATTGGTGGCAATTCGGTTGGTTCATTTCTAAAATTAGGAATTGTCTATAAATATATTTAGTTAAGTAGTCATAGCATTTGTAAAACCTATTCGGTTGGTAGCATCTAACTAAAATAGGAATGCTTAATTAAAATAGATAAAATTAAATTAGGATAAGTTGGTAGCAGCAGAATACCAAAGTTTCATTTGACAGTTTAAAACCTAATTTTAGCTAAAATTTGTTAGGTTGGTGCCAACAGAATTGAGGCCATTGTATCATTAATTAGTTTGATACTCAATGACTCTGTTGTTACTTGAGTGTGTGCACAGGTGGCCCTTATCCAAACTCAGTAACAAGGAATTTCCTCCCAAAAATGCTCCGGTTGTACTGAATTATGAGATTTTCTGGGGAAATACAGTATAGGGTAGGGAGAGTTAATATGTTTGTTAAAGGTCTGCAACATGCATGTGATGCTCCTAGTGTTGCATACTTTGGTGACTCCTTACCAATCAGATTGTTTTCCAACATTGTGGTATAAAAAAATGTATATAAATAACACCATGATTTGGTTATAAAATTATTGCAAATTTTGTGTTACATTGTTGTTTGTATTTAATTGTTGTGTTGTATTTAATTAAGCATCATAATTATAATAATACATTTCAGATAGCAGATCAATTCAGTATACTGGGCCAGCCACTTAAACTAAGGGTATCTATAGTAACAGGGGGCTCAGACCAGCTGGAAGAGTCCTTGAAGCTGGCAAAGAGGCCTCACATAGTAGTGGCCATGCCCGGCCGGCTGGCCGACCACATCACTGGTTGTGATACTTTCACATTGAAGAAGGTTAAATACTTGGTACTGGATGAGGCTGACAGGTAATCAGTGTGCTTGTCTTACACTGGTTTTATTATAAAAATAAGAATTTTGATCAAAATTACAATCAAATACAGATTTAACTGTGTTTCTCACTAGCCCGTGAAAAACTAATTTAGCAAAAACAAAATGTTACACAATAGGTATAGGTACTATGCTTTAATAGTATCAACAACATACTATATCAGGTAATAGCGACATTTATATGAATTTGTCTGCGTTGTTACTAAGAAAGAGCGTGGGTGTATTCCTTACGTTATTTCCCCGGCTTTAATATTTTAATATTAATGTTGAAAAATAATTGTTTCAGATTATTCAGTGAATCATTCCAAGATGATTTAGAGACAATATTCAATGCTTTGCCGGCAAAACGGCAGAACCTACTCTTCTCGGCTACTATCACAGATGAAGTCAAGGAATCTAAACTTATACAACTGAATAAGGAAGTAAGTACAAACAAAAAACATATTGCAAAGATATTTTATTATGATGCAACCGCTTAAAACTTTAAAACACTCTTTACAATCCCAGTGTCATCTCTCTGTGACTGCGAATTGATTAACAGTCAGTCACAACTGAATGTTACAGAGACTTAAGATCTGGACAGAAACGGATACACAACTAACCGTGTCGACCCTCGACCAGCGCTACGTCGTGTGTCCGGCGTACGCCCGCGACGTGTATCTCGTGCAAGCGCTACGCAAGTACCGCGAGACCAAGCCTAGCTCGCATATTATTGTCTTCACTGATACTAAGAAGTAAGTCATCTATACCCTTGATTATAGCAACCCTTGTGGATGTTTGAACCGTTACAGAACCAAACATCGGCACAAATTTTTGCAGGACTTTTAAAGGATCCTTTAAAATTTTAAATGTGAGGTTTTTATATGAAACCCTGGTGTTGTACAATCTGGTGCAAATAAACCCTCTTTTTTATTGTTACATTATAATATGAATAATTATAGACGACCTCTGTGACGCAGTGGGCTTAGGTCCGGCTGAGACGCAAAAGGTTGCGGGTTCGATTCCTGCCGCGAGACAAATGTTTGTATGATCTGCAAGTATTTGTCTCGGGTCTGGGTGTTTCTATGTATAATATGTATGTATTAACGAAAAAAAAAAAGGTATATAAGTAGTATATCAGTCATGTGGTACCCATAACACAAGCTCTGCTTACTTTGGGGTCAGATGATGCTGTGTGAAATGTCCGGTATTATTATTATTATAATTGCGCAGTGGGTCGTGGTCCGGCTAAGACGCCGCCGGACATATGTTTGTATAATCTGCAAGTATTTGTCTCAGGTCAGGTCTGGTTGTATCTATGTATAATATGTATGTACAAAAAAAAGTATATCAGTCATGTGGTACTCATAATACAAGCTCTGCTTACATTAGGGATAGAAGATGCTGTGTAAAATGTCCGACATTTTTTAATATATTTCTATAAACCACTCGTTATTATATCATCAGACCTTAGAATCTTGGGTGTCAATAAAAAAATAATCTCCTTAATTCCACAGAGAATGTCAAGTCCTATCAATGATGTTAAACGCAATATCAATGGACAATGTGTGTCTCCACGGCTACATGCGGCAAAGGGAACGCGCCTCTGCGCTGACGCAGTTCCGATCCAACCTGAAGTGCACGCTGGTGGCCACAGATGTGGCTGCGAGAGGTCTGGATATCCCAACCGTGGATCTCGTCGTCAACCACAAACTACCTCTGGAGTCTAAGGAGTACATACACAGGTATGACATAATATTCTATAGTTTATTTGCAAACTTGCTTAAGAATTTTGTCTTTACATAAATAAATAACAAAAAAATGCAAAAAAACGGGGCAGCTATGAACTATAACAATAACTATTCTCTACCATACAATAAGTAAAAATTGTCGAAGACTTTCAGTTGCTCTGAACCAGAACACCAAAGATCGGCATTTAATTAAAACATCACGATCGTAATGTAATATTCCTCTTATGAGAAATCGGCACCAAGATTCACTAGCATCTATAAAAACGATTCAAAGTGGTGATTTAAAGAATATTTTTACTTGATTTGACTTAATTTTAACAATTAATGTTGCAATTCTTCATAACTGTCCATGCTACTGAGTTCGACGAATATTTCAACGACGATATCGTTCTAAATATAGACGTCCAGCTTCTGATATCCACGACACGGGTAGTTTTAGTCAATGTATTACATAATAGTCTATACTATTCTGTTTGAGACATTTATAAGTCAGCGCTATTCTCAGCAATTGATCGCTTTTAAATTGAACGCAATTATAGGCTATCTAACGCGGTACCTATCTAACAGTGTCGTAACTATGTACCTAATATGTGTGGGGTGTATTGTATCTACCGATGATTATTTTATTATTATTGAAAAGCATTGCGAAATGACATTGGGCTAAGTTTTATGAAACGCTTTGAGACACTACTACTGCTGAGGTTTTTTTTTTAAATCTATATATCAGAATGACATATTTGTGGAAATGTTTCTACTTTGTAGGAAAATATATAAAATTACTCGTGTTTGCTGTTCCAGGGTCGGCAGAACCGCGCGAGCAGGTCGTAGCGGCTTGGCGATATCTCTAATAACTCCTTACGATATCCTGAGACTGGGAGAGATTGAAGACAAAATTGGCACCAAGCTAACTGAATATAAAGTTGACGGTACGAATAATTATTTGTGAAATAGTTTGTAGCATAGGTTAAAATTTCCTAGTGCGAGTCGCAAATATAATCGCAATATATCATTTTATATAAAATAATAAATGACGAACGACAAGATACGACTTTTTGACATAAAACTACATATTAACACTTGACATTGGCAAAATTTGCATTATAACACACCCGCCATTAATGAAGAAGAAGAAGAACAAGAGGCTTTACCTCTGTGTATTATTTATCTGTTAATACCGGACGCTTCATGTTTCGAAAAAGCAAGTCAAGCTTTCGTACCTGGGTGATGTGGACTAATAATAAATACATGTCGGACATTTCAAACAACATTGTAGCCCCAAAGTAAGCAGAGCTTGTGTTAAGGGTACCTGACTGATATACTTTTTTAGTAAATACATACATATTATACATAGAAAAACCACCCAGACCTGAGACAAATACTGATCTCAGATCATACAAACATTTGTTTAAATATTTACGGGTATTTATCGCGTTTATTTACCTATTGTTCCCGACGTTTCGACAGGTTTACACTCTGTCGTGGTCACGGGATGACTGGGGTACTGGAGCTACCGGCGCTGCGAAGCGGGGGCAGAATTTTTTGCAACTACCCTCACTTGTTTTTCCGAAATAGAAATGTCCATCTGCACACTCGGACGACACACAACACTAACCGTGTCCATGACGCATTGAGAAACAGGTCTACGATGAGTACACTTAGGTATAACTGGATTCCATGAGGCAGAGAGTCTGAAACCGTCTTCACGATTGAAATTAGGATATTTCTTCAATCGCTTCCCGAACCATTCTCTTGTAGTAATGCCTTTCATTACATATAACTTGAGGTTTATGTAATTCAATCCAGTGATTGGGTCCTGAGTCCACTAAGTGCTCTGCTATTGCAGACTTGTCGATTTTTGACTGCTGCTGTGTTCTTTAACACGGTCCGCGACCGTGCGTTTAGTCTGGGCTATGTAGGAACGCCCGCAGTTGCAACTATTTTATAAAACCCCAGGAACTTGCAGAGGTACGACATCTTTTGGTGTTCGTAGATACTTCGACATCTTGGTGAGTGGAGTGTATATCGACTTGATTGAAAATTTACTGAGCATGTTACCAATTTTGTCCGTAATTCACATAAGGCAAGAACGCAGACTTTTTACATCAATGTGTTCCTGTTTGCGCCTCCAGTTAGAACGACATCCGATTCGAGTATTGTAGACATTCCGTTTCAGAACCCCTTTAACATGATCTAGCTCACCCTGCAGATGTTCAGGATCGCAAAGGTCATGAGCTCTGTTTACTAGTGAGAAGATTACTGACTCCAGGTGTCTTGGATGGTGGTGTGACGCTGCATTCAAGTATCTGTCCGTATGTGTAGGTTTTCTATACACTGTGTGTGCCAAGGTCCCGTCGCATTTTACCATCACATTAAGGTCGAGAAAAGCTAACATTCTGTTTTCTTCCATTACATGTGTAAAGCGAATCTTAGTGTGTATGGAGTTCAGATAATCGGTTAGCTGATCGACTTCCTGGTTATTCCCGTTAATTATACAGAACACATCATCGACGTACCTCTTCCAAAGTTTTATACCATGGGCTGCCAGGTCTATCATGGATTCAAAATGTTCCATCCAGATATTGGCAAGAACAGGTGCCACAGGGCTTCCCATTGCTACGCCTTCTATCTGGAGGTAATGTTGCCCTTGATACAAAAAGAAGTTTCCATCAAGACAGTTCTGAAGGAGCAAAATGTACTGACCAGGAAGTTCGTGATCACTCAATCTATGACTCACTACATCAAGGCAATCTTAAAGAGGAACGTTGGTGAAAAACGACTCAACATCGAAGCTCACCAGTAAGTCTCCGGGTTCCAACGTTATGTATCTGATGATGCTGACAAAATGGCGCGAATCCTTCACAAAAGACGACGTCTTTCCCGTAAGTGGCTGGAAGATACCAGCAACATGTTTTGCTAGATTGTAAGTCGGCGAGTCTATTTGACTTACTATTGGTCGTAACGGTGCGTCAGCTTTATGTACCTTCGGCAGACCATATAACTTAGGCGGCTGCACAATAGCTGGTCTGTATAAACGGTCGAAGACATCATCAGTGAACAGGTCCTTGTACTCGTGTATCAGTGTTCGTACCCGTTTTGTTACTCTAGCCGTGGGATTGTAGGCAACCGGCTTATACACTTTTTTGTCACTAAGCAATATCCGTATTTTAGTGTCGTAATCCTGTGTGTTCATAATTGCGGTGGCATTTCCTTTGTCAGCTTTGAGTACTAGAATCTCCTTGTTTTTGCTAAGGTCTTCCAGAGCTTGACGCTCACCCGCAGTATGTTCGGTTTCGGGTGTCTACATTTTCGCAATGTAATTGAAACATTTTGTCTCAGCGTTTTCGCGTTTATAGTAGGTATTTTATTACGAACAATGGTCTCCTCCACGCTACTGACAATATCCTCGTACGGTATTCGGGTATAAGAACGGGAACATCATGGTTAAAACCTAATTGAAGTGATAACTTCTTATGGAAGGTAAAACCGCTTTGTTACGTAACGCGATACGGCGCCAGTCTGTTTGGCTTCTCTCTCTCACGCATACGGCTGCGGTAGGCAGGCTCCTTCTCTCTCACTCTAACCCACAGCGCTAGTTAGATTAGTTTAAGTTATCACTTCTATAATACGGCAAAATTTAAAAGAGCTTGTCATCAGAACAGAAGCAGCATCATTCGGCTAAATACTCGTGCTATACGTTTGCATTCGTTCGCAGACGACGAAGCGGTGAAGGTATTCACCACAGTGAGCGTGACGCGTCGAGAGCAAGAGGCACAGCTGGACAACGAGGAGTTCGACCAGCGCAAGAAGAACTACAGGCACAAGCGCTGGCTGCAGGCTGGAGTGGACCCTGACATGATGGAAGAAGGGTGAGCTTTTAACCCTGACTCGTGACAATTTTAGCAATTCTAAGTCCACAAGGTATTTTCTCTGTCTGTCTGTCTGTTTGCCCTGAATCAGAGCTTGACTATTTTGACTATTAGTTTTATCGTGATTCAAATTTGCACGGTTCAGTTGAAAAATGAGAATGAGAATTAAAAATGTTTATTTACAGTAAAAATACAAGTACGCACAAACAATTTATAAATAAATAATGCGGGACATTTACATCTGGCCCCAAAGTAAGCAGAGCTGTGTTAAGGGTACCACATGACTGATATAGGTACTACTTATATCCTTTTTTTTGTAAATACATCTCACCTACTTTTTTTCATATACACACCCAAAGCCGAGACGAATACTTGTAGATTATACAAACATTTCTCCCACGACAAGAATCGAACACGCAACTTTTTGTGTCTCAGTTGGGCCTTGGACCACTGCGCCACAGAGGTGTCATATGGAATAATAATATCTATATCATTCTGTCTTACTGTACACTTCACTGGGAAAGAGAAATCAGGGCCTGTTAATAACGGTCCCGCACTAGATAAATCTGTATCGTGGGTACCTTACGATTTACAAAAAATCGTATAGAGCTGATTCGTTTTGTCTAAGTCAATATAATTAAGGGATAATGTAGATTTGTGTAGTACTCCTAAATCATATATAACTATTTTTACCCTAGTCTTGAAGAAATGCGGAGTAAGCGCATCAAAGCCGCCAAAAAAGCCAAACTCGCCAAGATCCAGGAAATACAAGCACAAATCAAGAAGGACGAACCACAAGACAGATTACAATCCGACAAGGATATCGACACTTCTATCAAAGACGGACTAAAGAAGGTGAACAAAACCCTCATGAAGAAAGATGATAGGTTCAAGAACTTTATAGGCAAGATATCGACGATCAAACGGAAAGCCGAGCATGCTAAAGCTAAGGAAGGGAACAAGAACAAGAAGCTTCTAGAAGGAAAGAAGAAGAAAGTAGTGAAACTACTATCCTAGTATAGGAATAAATGTGTCTATTTTGTAGCTTTGTGTTTTGATATTTTGCCAAATTCCTTGTAGTCTCTGTATACATGAAGAGCACCTATAGGTAATAAATAAATAAATATTGGTGGACAATGCACACAACACCATCTAGCTCCAAACTAAGCATAGCATGACTGATAGAATATATATATATATATATATATATATATATATATATATATATGTCGACGCAAGACCTAACTAATAAGTTAAAAATAACTAAGTTTAAAATTAAGTAGCTTATTTATGATTTGAAATATTAGAATCCATCTTTAATGCTTTCTGAGGTAAATGTTGAGTTTCGATTGGTTGTCTTCCGGGCAGCAAACCAGTACTCACGATTATTTAATTTTGAACCTCTGTCAAAATTACTGGTTATAAAATTCATTTGATGTCACAAGTAGATTGTAAAAATAGCTAAACGAATTTAGAAAACCTTTTAAGGTTAAAGTAAATTTAAAGTGAAAGCGGAAAGCGCGATGATTTGAATTCAGGATGTTTAAAGTTTTGTTTTAAGAGAAAATTTATTTCATGTTAAAAATAGGTTTTAAAAATAGAAAAACTAATATAGAATAAATATAGAATATAGAATATAAAATTATATTAAGTTTAAAGTGTAGTGTGTGAAAGTGTAATGACTTCACAACGACGCAGCCATCTTGAAATATAAAAAAATGGCGAGTCGTTGGGAACTTGGGAAGCCAAAATTTTTAAGAGAGCACTTTTTGGTGAGCTCCCGTGGTGAAAAGTCCTGTGAGTATTATTGTTTTAATTTACCTTAGATTTTAAGGTTGTTTAAAATAGTGTTAATAATAAATTGTGTCTGAATATATTGGGTGTCTTTATCATTTGCAATACGTGAGCCTAGTGATGGAAGCGGTGACGCCAGTCTCCCTGACATCACTACCGGTAGGTCTCCTGATGCCTCGTTATATATATATATATATACATATAATATATACATATAATATATACATATAATATATACAGGGATAACGTATACATCTTTGACATCACGGTCATACAGTAAACATTGTGCAAGTGTAGCTTCATATTTTATTCGTACAATACCTATAAATTCGAGTTAATTTCACTGGTTCTTACATTTTCATCACCGATGATAGTTCGGAAATAAAGGGATATAAAGTGTTTCTAGAAATAAGTGCAGATTAGTGAATAAAAACAGAATTATTATCAATCGTAACTTCTCAAGTTAACAAGTGCGGGTATCGCGTTTTTGTTGTGAGCGTGCTTAGCGAAAGGAATTTCGCGCCTTAAGTGCACCACGCAAGGCATACTACCGCCTGCGCATCGAGTGGAGTTCCATTACCGGTTAACTTGACGTCGCCGCACATAGATCACCGATACAGACTGGACGAAAAGCGTTTTTTTTTTTTGGTCTTGTAATTTTCTACTTACTATGAAGTGTGCTGGTTGTCTTAAGGCTACCAAGGAGGTAAAAGCTCTCCAATGTTCTGGTTCTTTTAAAACAAGTTTCTGCTCAATATGCATAAACATAAACATATTGACGATTTCTGCTGAACGAAAATCGACCTGGAGGTGTCCTGAGTGTTCAGCATCTCAGAAAAAAGGAGATAATTCTCTCACTCCTGTGAGATCAGGCTCTGAAACCCAGAATGTGACTATGCGTAAAAAGTCTGAAACGGTCTCGGAACAAACAGGACTTGAACTCTACGATTTAACATTGGAGTTACGTCAACTCACTAAGCAGTTTGCTTCACTGAGCACTAAGCTAGAAGAAGTCACAGAATCACTCACTGATTGTCACGGACGCATGGATGACCTTGTCGGAACACTGAGAGCAACTGATGCACGTCTAAAGCACCTGGAGCAGAAAGACCAAGAAGTTGTTATTCTTAAGGAAACCATATCTGGGCTCCAAAATGAACTGAATCAGCAGGCTCAGATCAAGCTGAAAAATTTAATTGAGATAACCGGCATCCCGGAGATTTCAAGCGAGAATTTACAGCACACGGTTATCATTGCAGCCAAAAAGCTAGATGTGAACCTGGGAGACGGAGATTTGGACTTTGTTTCACGTGTCGGCATCCGTCCCTCGCAACCTAACTCTGCCACTCTGGCTTTTAAAATGCCGCGGCCTGTTGTCGTGCGTCTACTGCGCCGCTCTAAGCGAGAACAGATCCTGAGAGCTTCCAAGTCACGCATTAACATCCTAAGCACTGATTTAGAATTGGCTGGATCACCCACTAAAATCTTCTTCAATGAGCGGCTTACAAAGTAAAACCGGCTTTTGTTTCGTGAAGCAAGAACTCGTGCGAAGAATCAAGGCTTTCAGTTTTGCTGGTGCAGTCAGGGTTCAATCTACGTTAGGCAGAGGGAAGGCAGACCGTCACAGGCCATACGATCGTCCGGTGACCTTGATCTTGTATTGCCTATTGGTGCGGGGTCGGTGGCATCTACCGCTGTTAAAGAGTAGCTGGTTTTTGTACTCGCTCTATTGTTCTCTAATTAGTTTGTATATTTTTTCATTGACAATTCTTAGTATGGTAGTATATTGTTGTAAAATTTTATGCATAACTCCCACATATATATTTATACACAGAGTATATATATTATTATATCCACTATTACTTCATCTCAAGTCGAAATATTATCATAAGTGTATCTCAGTATCGATCAGTAAATTTTGAAACCGTGGCTCACCTAATACCAAAATTAAATGTCGTAAGTATGAAAGTTAGCTTAAAACATAACATACGCCTCCGTGAACGGTTAGCTTTGGTTAGGATAATAATTATTAAAAATTTTGTTTCCCAATGACATCAGTAATGACCTAGAGTCTTTAAAAAATCATTGCCAAACGTTGAGTGAGATCGAAATGTGTAGAACATTCTTAACACCAGAACATAATTTTAGGATCCTTGCCCCTTAACATTAGAAGCATATCCAAAAACTTTAATACCTTCCTTGTATCTTTTGCACGTCTTAATCTACCGATTGACGTTATTATTCTATCGGAATGTTGGTTACACAGTGGTTCCACCATTCCGTCCATCTCAGGCTATAGTCATTACCATTCAACTCAACTTAAAAACCAAAACAGCGGTGTTGTGGTTTTTGTAAGGAATATATGGAGCGCTTTGGTGTCCGAACCAAGCATAGCTGATGTTGATTGTCTATTTGTGCACATCCCTGGCATGATCTCTGTCCTTGCGATCTATCGTTCGCCGTCAGTTAGAAGTACTGATGTATTTTTGTCATCATTGGAATCTTTTTATTCTTACTATGCTCCACGTAGTCTACCCTTTGCAGTTGCAGGAGACATTAATGTTAACATTATGGGTAACTCGTCCAGCATGGAGTATCAATGTTTCATGGCAGAGAATGGACTAATGCCTGCTATTACGCAACCAACCAGGGCATCAGCATGTCTTGATCACATTTACGTAGGTAATGTAAATATTAGCTCAACTTTAAGTATTGTATGTCAATCAGATATGACTGACCACTATCTGGTATTGTCAGGAATTATTGTGGAGAAGCCTAAGTGTAAACGTTCTAGTCAAGTAAAACTACTCAGAAACTATGAGGCTATTATGAGTGATCTCCTTCTTATAAACACAAACATGATTCATCTCTACGTATTAATAATCTAGTAGGGGTAAATGCAGTAGCCTTTTGAACAGTAGTGTTAAGCGTTTGTTGTATTTTCCATAAAACGTTTGGCCATTCTGATGTATTTTTTATCGACGTTCAACTTGAACATTACTACTGGGGGTGCCAGAGATCATAATGATGTTGAATTTGCATTTCCCTAAACTGTACTTGAGTTGAAGTGAAATTTGTTCCTCTATCCGTTATTATACTACTCGGCGTGCCAAACAATGTAGTTGTCTCACGTAAAACAGACAAAAGTTCTTGACCAAATAAGCTTTTAAGAGGTTTTAATATACAGAATTTTGTAAATCCATCTATAATTAGGAGTACGTATTTAAATCCTTCGCTAATTTGTCTGAAAGATCCTGTACAATCAAGATTTAATGTATGAAATGGAATAGATTTCTCAATAGGATGCAGGAAGCCTTGTTTTGGCCCAGCGTAAATTTTTCCCGTTGTAAACGTTAAACAATGCGAAATATACTTTTTTGTGAAAGCTGCAACACTTGGAAACCAAAAGTACTCTCGAATTTTGCCCAAAGTCTAATCATACCCTACATGGCAGTTATCATGAAACAGACAATAAACTCCACCTATAACCCTTAGGAATAAATAATTTCGGTGTCGTACTGGGTTTTGTTTTTATAAAGTAATAAATTATTCAATATTAAATATTATCAATTCTACTTTCTACTATTATCAATTTCACCGGTTTGTAATTGATTATTCTTTGTGCTTCCTAGTCATTTTCTTGTGCGAGGTCTGTCTTGTCTCATCTGTTTTTTTTAAACTAATAACACAGGGCTGGTAAAAATTGTGATATTCTTTCTCCAATAATACTTTTATTTTTAATAAATCCTCATAAAAATTTTAACTTTTTCTCTTTCAATAGGTGCTAATCTATAGGGTCGATAGTGTATGATTTAATTGTTTTTAACGCAAAATCATTTCACCGGTTTTTACTATAGGTACCAATATTATTTTCGGTCGGAAATACTTCTTGGAAACGTTCAAAAAGTTTTATTATTTCATTTAGATTTTTTATTGCTTCACTCAATTGTTCGAAACTATTCGTGGTGGTCTGAATTATATTAATTTTATTAATGGGCAGTTCTGAAAGAGTTAATAACTACATTAATACTTTTGAATATTCTTCAATAATATTTCTGCCTATTAAACAATCGTACGAAAATCCTTTATCTGTTACATAGAACTCAATTTCTAAACATACGTCATCAAACTTTACCGGAATGGTCAATTTACTAAATATGTGTAGTTTCCCATCACCTATTCCGATCTAAACGTCTAGCTACCGATTCTTTAATAATACTTCAACTAGCGCCAGTATCAATTTAAGCATAAACCGTCACATCCCCGATAACCACCGGAGTTAGTTTTAATTTTATATTTTTTTTTAAACAATTACTTAGTTAGTCAGCTATTGGTGGCAATTCGGTTGGTTTATTTCTAAAATTAGGAATTGTCTAAAATATATCTAGTTAGTCATAGCATTTGTAAAACCTATTCGGTTGGTACCATCTAACTAAATTAGAAGCGCTTAATTTAATAAGATAAAATAAAATTAGGATATGTTGGTAACAGCAGAATACCAAGTTTCGATTGACACTTCTAAACCTAATTTTAGCTAAAATTAGTAAGGTTAGTGCCAACAGAATTGAGGCTATTATCTGATTGACGTGTCGCCAAATTAGTTACATTGTAAACACTTTCGCGTTGTTTAAAGAAACAAACCGGTTCAGTATGTCCTACATTTTTACGATAGGTACATTTGGGTGGCGAGGTAAAGTTGGACGAGGCTTTGGATCTAATAGCGGCTTATTTAAAAACAATATTTTCTTATATGGTCTAGTTTGTTACACAGGAAACAGCGTGTTTCTTGAGAATTATATTTTTTTGACGTTTACCATTGGTTACAACAGTAGAGGCGTCGGAATCTAAAGGGCGTTTTCTAGTATTTTTTACATTGTTGTAAATAAAGACAAATCTGCAGTGGTTTTAACTCGATTATGTTATGCGAGGCCGATTTAACAGTTTACAACTATACCTCCACAGACAAGCTCTACTAGTTCTTTAACAGTCTTAATTTATCTGACGTTAGCAACACAGCGTTGGTAAGTTTTCGGATAAATTTCTTTTTTCGGGGTATAAATCCCTCAAAGTAGATTGGAACGACTCCCACGTCCTACCCCCATCTGGATCCCATGTTTCGTACCATAATAATGCTGAGCCTTTTATGCCTTAGCTACCGTTGTTATGTTGCTCTATCCCATGTCTCCGGCGATGGAGTTTACGGTGTTGCACCAGCTGTCAGCACCGTTGTCGTTGGTCTCAGGATCGCAAGACAGCACTACGTCATCACCTCGACGTCGGTCGGAAATAGCATCTTGAATAACCTTTAGCAGGCTCTCCAACAATGCGGGGTCCATATTCCCTGGAGCCGTGCTCGAATATTCCTGAAATTTAAAAATACATATGTTAATAAAAATATTTTGATGTTCATTTGAATCCCACTTCTAATAAGAGAAGTATTAATAAAATAATAAATAAATAATCTGTTCATATTGAAAATTGTTTATTAATTGATCATAAAATTCCAATCATCATTAAATACTAAAGAGTAAGGTTCAAATAATTTATTTTCTCGTAAGCTTTACAGTTTAGATTTTATTTTTAAGTAAACACAAGTAACCTCATAAAATATTTCAAAATATAATTTCGTCTTCCAAACTAGTAAGATATTATTTAAAGTACTTAGCTTTAACAACTTGCAAAGAGGGAGAGCTCCGCACTGTCCGACGGCTGCTCACCAAGTGGCACTGCCGGCCGCACGACAGCCTTTTATATCAGCGAGTAAACAACTTCCAGTTTGCAGGTTACTTGACAAAAGTTGTTTTTGCTTATAATTTCACTAAAAATAGTACACATAATAATAACTTCGAATGAATACATTATTTTGCAGATAAAACAGCATATAACATACAGTTTTATCTGCAAAACAAGGTTAAATTATAAAAGTAAACAATACAATCTAAGTATGTTTAATGCTTTACAGTATTATTACTTTATTTTATTCAGGAGCATATACACAGCTATACATTATGTTTATATCATGTTTAAATAATCTATCACATGCAATAGCCACTTTACTACAGTTGGGCAGAAGTTGGCTAGTACAATTTTGTCAAGCATTGACATGAACGAGAGCGACCTCGCGAAGACCGTCAGACTTGGGCATTCTTCAGCCAATTCTTTCTTTCTACACGCCACCGATACTTCGGGAGGTGAAGAAACTAATTGAAGGTTTAAATAACGCCAAGTCTCCAGGTGCTGACGGTTTAGGTAACTGTCTGTTAAAACACATTAAGGACGCCATTGCTGAGCCATTGGCATTCATATTTAATCTGAGTTTGGCTAGTGGATGCTTCCCTCATCAATGGAAAATTGCCTCAATTAGTCCAGTTCATAAGGGTGGTCCTAAGGACTCTCTAAACAACTATAGGCCAATCTCTCTTCTTGGAGCTTTCTCTAAGTTATTAGAAAAGACGGTCAATCAGCGTCTTACTGTGTTTCTCGAGTCCTACAATCTCATCTCAAATAGACAGTACGGGTTTCGAAAGGGTAGGTGCACGGAAGATGCAGTGTCTCTGTTAACAACGGCAGTATCAACTCGTTTAGATGTGGGTCATTTTTCCTTGGGCGTTTTCTTAGATTTGGCAAAAGCCTTTGACACTGTCTCCGTTTCCATACTGTTGAAAAAGCTAGACAGTCTAGGTATTAGAGGTATCCCCTTAGCCTGGTTTGAAAGTTATCTAACGGAACGGAGACAGTGTGTAAAGATTGCCGATACCATCAGTGAGCCTAAAACAATCCATTACGGGGTACCACAAGGGAGTATTCTAGGCCCTACTCTCTTCAATATGTACTTAAACGACATTCATGAGCTCCCAATAGCTAATGCCGAAATCGTTTGTTACGCAGATGACACTGCAGTAGTCTTTCATGAATCTTCTTGGCAAAAAGTTTCATATGCGGCAGAAGCAGGTATGGCGAAGATTAATAAATGGCTTCAACAAAACCTTCTCACTCTAAATACAAAAAAGACAGTTTATGTATGTTTTCATAAGACATCAGCAAGTCACAAGACAATTTCATAAATTAAAATTCACGGTGTAACCTGCTCCGGTCTCACTTCATACTGTGGCTGTAGCACTCTGACTAGAACCAAAGTTGTGAAATACTTGGGAGTACTAATTGACGAAAATCTAACGTTCAAGCCTCATTTGGAAGCTCTTGCGTCAAGGGTACGAAAAATTACTCATATTATGCGAAATCTGAGAGATATTGCATGTGGGCAATTAATTAAATCTATATATTTTGCCCTGTGCCAATCACTTCTACTTTACTGTGTCACTTGCTGGGGTAGTGCCGCTAAAACGCATTTGCTTCAATTAGAAAGAGCTCAACGTGCCGTTTTGAAAGTGATGTACAAAAAGTCATACAGATACCCCACAATCGAATTATGTAAGGACAGTAACGTTCTAAATGTACGACAGCTTTTTATCTCCAAAATCTCAATTTCTGTCCACAAATCCTTACTGACATCTGCAGATTACGAAGCACTAATTAAAAAAAGAAACTATAAAATAACTACTCCTCTCTGCAAAACTTCCGTTGCACAGCGTTTTGGCCAATATATACGAGCGCATGTGTATAACATTGTTATAAAACATTGCGACATAAAAAATAAACGTGTCTATGATTGCAAACGTGTAATAAATAAGTGGTTATCATCTCTTTCTTATGATACCTACTACTGAAGATATGTTAAAAACAATAATTTGAGCCAATTATAATACCTATACCCTACCAACAAACATGTACCCTTATGTGTTTCCTACACTATTATTTATTATATCTATGAAATCTTAGAAATAATTGTATATATAATTTTTTTTATTAAATATATATTATATTTATGCAATTTTGTTTATACATCATACATTTTTGATATTTAATTTATGTAACAATGTTTATACTTTCTTATATTCTTTTTGGCGCACCTTTTCTAAAATAAAATATAGCTTTGTATAACATATGTATGTACATCGCACGACCGTGATCTCTATATTGTTATAGTTTAACCTGCTGCTTACAGGTCTTCACGATACAGGCTTGCCTAGTGTGAAGACCGCTGGATAGTTTATAAGCATCTACCTTAGCATTAAGCAAATATTATTTATCGTCAAAGCTAAACCTGTAAATTTTAAATTTGTTATAATGCTATTAATAAATATTTTTTTCATTTTTCATTTTCATATAAATATAAATAACACCCAGACACAGAACAAACATCTATATTCATCACACAAATGATTGAGGAAGAATCGAATCCCCATTCTACAATGCAGAAAGCAAACACAAAACTTTCTTTATTCAATAAAATTACAAGGACCACGTTGAATCGTTTTCTTACATGCTAGTGATCTAGGTGCCGGTTCCTCCTAACCCCAGTTTAAGTAGAATCCGGCAAGAAACCCATCTGGTCTTAACACTTTTATGTATGATCCTTGACAATTTTGTTACGGATGCCGAGTCGAGTTGGAGCAGATTCATCCCAAGCTTTTTTGTGATCGAAATAATTAGATATGTATTTTATAATATGCTTTAATAGACAATTTTTGTTTCATTTTGATAAACACGGGCTTTACTCGCGTATTATTTTGTCGATGGAGGCACCGACATTGTTTCGATTCATCTAGAGAATCTTCATCAGGGTGAATTTGATCCGCGGTCCGCTCGTTGCCGCTCGAGTTCACGGGTCACGGCATTTGGTGCTAGTACAGGCTCTTCGACTTCGCCACTCGTGCCCACAACATTGGGAACCGTCAAACATACAGCACTGACACTATCACTAACCAGCTCCACATCGTTACTATAATACGTTCCGTGCAGACAAGGTTTCCAGGCTGGAGAAAGAAACCAACCTTGTCTCGCTTGAAGTTTGGAACACGGCCGATTTCGATTGCATCACGGATCTTTCCGTGTTTATCAAAATGTATAGTACAACTCACGAAAGTTTTGAAAGTGGAATTTTTGTTTCATTACTTTTTAATAACTGACGAGGCACTGTCATATTTAATTCTAAGACCTACTACCAACTGAGCGGAGGGGCCAGTCAGTATTCTAGCAGCGATACTGGTTCTCCTTGGTCTGCGTTAGGGTCAATGGCCCAGCTAGTTGGGTAAAGCCCTGGATGATGAAATATTGATGCAACAACAATCATTTCACATTTTCTATTACTAAGAAGGAACAACTCTAGGAAATAAAATAATAAATTTTAAGTAATCATAATAATTTATTTAGTACATTGTATAATTACAAATAAATATAACAATAATATACTTTGAAGCGATTGCGATGGCAAATAATTTGGCACGATCAAGCTGACAAGCCAAGGTGTTGACACCCTTCATAGTTGATATGAAATAAAGTTAATTGTAATAATTTTACTTTTATATCAATCGGCTTTTACAAGGTTTGAATACTTACTAATTGATAAAAATATGGTCAAGAACTAAAATAATAAATTGATCCATTGAAACAAAAATAACTTTATATTACCTGAATATTAATATATTATGAAAGCATTGATTATTTACATTCAGCATAATAATTTATCTCACTGTTTAATTGTAGGCGTAATACGTGTTAATCTAAGCTTTTATCTTACTGTTTTGCTGTTTTTAGTTTTTTTTTTACCTAAATTTTACCATCAATTTTAAAAATCTTGCATAGGTCAAGCATATTGCGACTACAATTTACAATAATCTCTACACTAGTCGCGCAAAATTTGATTTTTTTTTGCGTAATACTCTTTAGTACTCTTATCAACATTTAGTGCCAAAGTGTTTCTTAATACTATACTATAAAGGCGCGGTCACACTCGCTTAACAGTTATCAGTTGATGGTCTGCCAGTTTGCGAAAACGGAATTCTATCACTCTGACTCATAATTACATCATTTGCAAACTTTAATAAAATAAATAAATAATCCCGGACATTTAACACAACATCATTTGGCCCCAAAGTAAGCAGAGCTTGTGTTATGGGTACCACATGACTGATATACTACTTATATATATATATATATATATATATATATATATATATTTTTGTAAATTCATACATATTATACATAGAAACACCTAGACCCGAGACAAATACTTGCAGATCATACAAACATTTGTCCCGCGGCGGGAATCGAACCCGCAACCTTCTGCGTCTCAGCCAGACCTTAGCCCACTGCACCACAGATGTTGTAAATTTAAAGTATGAACATATATGGCAACAGGTATAAACACACAGTGACTATCTTTTGTCAGAAGTTGAAAATGAAATTATTACTGAACGTTAAAATTGATCATTGAAACAGAATGCGAATAAAATATAATTTTACGATATTATAGTTAGTTCGCCAAAACTACAGAATCAAGGCCATAGCTTATGTGAATTATAAAATATGTAGATCCTATTTTTACAAAACTACGAGACGACGAAGTCGTAATAATAAGCACCATTTGCCCAGTGCGGCCGCGCCCAGTATAAAAATAAATATGATAATTACAAATCTAGTTTTTAAACTCGGTAGCGTGAACTTTGGAATAAACAATATTGACATATGGTGCCAGACTTATTATATTATATTGGGCAAAATTAAAAGGGATAAGTGTTTTATGTGTATATACATATGTATCTAAAAGCACTATTATTATTAGACTAACAAAAGCTTAGAGGCGTAAATATATATTGTTGGACAATGCACGCAACACCATCGAGCTCCAAACTAAGCATAGCTTCTACTATGGGAACCAGGTGACTGATAGAATACTTATATATTTTTAGGCTTCTGTCTGTGAAATCCAGTAAAGGCCAGTAAAGGAAATAAATACCGGGAGTATTTATAATTTCAAGCAGAAACATGATTCTCTCAGACTAAGATTTCGGAGACAAAAACTAAGCATAAACTGGCATCTCTCTTCAAAAACAATGTTGCCAGTTTCTAGTTTAAAATTAACGACAAAGTCGTGTGTCGTCGTCACAGTTCGTCATTTATTTTAAACAAAATGCCTGATCTTATGTATAAAATCTATGAACACATTATTTTTGCTCAAAAACAAAACTTATATCCCAATTATTCACACCAGAGTCAATAATTCTAGATTTATTTGACAAATATAATCATAATTCAAATAAAACACGAAATAACTAAGAAAAATAAATAATATAATAGCGTAATGTTTGCTTTGCAAGACGCCCACAAAAAGGGTTAAAATGTACTGAATTTTGACATACGGAAGCCTTTCCATAGACAAAGATATAGAGCAGAAAAAGTTTTCGATTAGTTTCGTCTGTAAATTATACCTGAAGGTATATTTAATGCTCAAAGTTTTAAAATTAGTATATAGACATTATCATTATGAATATAAAATGTAGGTATAGTTTAAGTAGTGCATTTAATAATATTCTTAAATGATAAATTTATGAAATAAATATGAATTATCTTACACAATATCCATAGGAATGCTTGCTCATACAATGTAGCATTTCAACTATTTTGGCGTTAACTATTGACAGAATATCTGACACTACAGTGGTGTCTACCTAAACAGGTTTTTACTGATTCCAGTGTAGATGAACTGTGTAGACAACGATTTCTCACTCCCAAGAATCGACGAGTCATCATCATTACATAGTATAAAACAAAGTCGACTGTCGCTGTCTGTCTGTCCCGATGTACTTAGATCTTTAAAACTATGCAACGGATTTTGATGCAGTTTTTTTAATAGATAGAGTAATTCAAGAGGAAGGTTTATATGTATAAAACATGAATAATATAGTAGAGAAACACTGATAATTTTAGAGGTTTCTAATGTGGTGTCGTAAATAAACACATTTTTTTGCGCTTACATTGCAAACGCCTGGCTGAACCCTACGAGATAGATCAAAATAATGTACTACGGTAATTTACACCTTCAAAAGGTCTACAAAAAAGTCCGCAATGGTATATGGCTATCTCTTAGGGATAACCATTCTGTAGTATGTATAATTAGTATCAGCATTGCACCCGTGCGAACCCGGGGCGGGTCGCTAGTACATTATATTGGGAAAGAAGTGTACGAATACGGCATCGAAACAAACCACGGGTAACCACTTGCTTGTAAATGTTTAAAATGATTTCAATACTACCGGACCGGTGCCCAATGCCATTTCGCTTAGACAAATATAATGTTGTAGTGCCTTATTATTATAAACAGAGATGATAAAAGCTATAGGTCTTTTTCATAATCACATTACAGCTTATGTGTCCTTCTTTTTCGTTTAAATGGCTGTCGTTTAAATTTGCCTTCAAAGACAATTTTGCCGCCTAGTATGAACGTCACAAAGTTGTGTGCAGTCCAAGAAAGATGTTTTAATATCATCCTTGTTGTTGGGGAAAAAGTCTTTTCGCATTATAGTATGTATGAACTTGTAATAAAATCTCTTTGGCTATACTATTTGTATCTGGCTGGTTTTGGTATCATTAAAAGTTTAAATTTTAAAGAACATAATTCCAAATTCATATTAGGAAAATGTGTGATTTTTATTTGTTTTTCGTACTGTCAAGATGAGTGAATCTATCTAATGAAGAAATTCGATACATTTTAAAATTTTACTACAAAAAAGGTAAAATGCAACGCAAGCCTCGAAAAAAATTTGCGATGTTTATGGACCTAGTGCAGTGTCTGTGAAAGTAGCACAAATTTGGTTTAAGCGTCTTCAATCCGGAAATTTTGATGTCAAAGATGCACGTCGCTCTGGTCGCCCTATTACGGATAAAATGGATGCCATTTTTGAAAAAGTATAGCAAGATCGGCATATCAGTAGTTACGACGCTGAAGAACTGGGAATTGACCACAAAACAGTTTTGGCGCATTTGAAAAAAACTGGGTACACAAAAAAGCTCGATATTTGGGTACCTCACGAGCTCACTGAAAGAAACCTAATGAACCGTGTACTCATTTGTGATTCTTTATTATGACGTAATGAAACCGAACCATTTTTGAAGAAACTGATAACTGGTGATGAAAAGTGGATCACGTACGACAAGAACGTGCGAAAAACGTCGTGGTCAAAGGCCGGTCAGGCTTCACAGACTGTGGCCAAACCCGGGTTAACTCGCAACAAGGTGATGCTGTGTGTGTGGTGGGATTGGAAGGGCATTATTCATTATGAGCTGTTACCTCCAGGCAGGACCATCGATTCTGAGCTCTAATGCGAACAACTGATGAGATTAAAGCAAGAAGTTGAGAGAAAGCGGCCGGAATTAATCAACAGAAGGGGTGTGGTTTTTCATCATGATAACGCTAAACCTCACACATCTTTAGCCTCTCAGCAACAATTAAGAGAGTTTGGCTGGGAGGTGTTAATGCATCCGCCGTATAGTCCTGACCTTGCACCTTCAGATTTCCACCTGTTTCGGTCTCTTCAGAATTCTTTTGGCAGTGTCAGGTTAACATCACGAGAGGACTGCCAAAACAACTTGTCGCGGTATTTCGATCAGAAGTCGCAAAATTTCTATAGCAATGGGATGTCCCTACCTACAAGATGGCAAAAAGTTATCGAACAAAATGGTACCTACATACTTTAGTTAAAGGTAAATAAACTTTATTAAAAAATGTTTTAAACTTTCTGAAAAAATGGGAAGAAAGTTTTTCCCCAACCTATTAATTCTAATTTTATTTGAAAAATATCAATAAAATTACTAACAAAATGACACGAGCGAAATAATGAATATAAAAGCGTTATGTTCGCTTCTAATATCTGTATATAGAATACCTGCCTGGGGCTTCGCAGTACCTACTTAAATGGATGAACCGATTTTAATTTTGACTTGATCGAGGGTGTTCTTAAAATATCGTCAGCTCTTTTCTGGTTAATGAAAATGTGTAAACAAATTCCACAGGATATGGGTAACATTCCTCAACAAGTTACAGCAGAGGTGTCGTGTTTGGGCTCATTGGAATCTTCTCAATGAATAGGTTATCCAGATTTTCTTTTGTGTAGGACTTTTTTTATTAAGTAGTAACTAGCTGCTGCCCGCGGCTTCGCACGCGTGGTACCAACAATAAATGGAAGCCTTCTCCATCTCTATACCAAAACTCATCAAAATTGGTTCAGCGGTTTAGACGTGAAACGCAACAAACAGACAGAGTAACTTTCGGATTTATAATATTAGTTAGATTTTAGTGAAATTTTATTTAATAAGTTTTGATTTCTTAGCACAACTGTAGATAATTTATAAGTGTATTATGTTGCAATGTGATTTGAACGACGTAGAATTCCGAGAAAATTCAAGACGGCCATTCCGCAATGAGGTTTAAAATAGACAAATGATGATCATCTGCGACTTTGTGATACTATAACAAAAAATAACTAGACACTGGCCAAAATTGTCAACCAGACAGATGGCATTGTAGGAAGAAAAGAAGGAGAAGCTAAATATGTGATTATGATAGACGGTATAAGTCCAATACAATGCTTGATGCTTAAGTTATTAAATAATTTTACTCCGACATTTGCAGAAGTGAGTTGATGGTGGCGTCTTTGTTACCGCGATTCGCTTCCAGAACTGTTTTTATGACCTCTTTGTCCATACTGGGGAACATCTCCTCAATCTGTAAGAAAACATAGCATTTATATAGTTGTTAGGCTGTGACGGAGACCTGTGGACGGTTTTTGGCTGACTCATAAAAGTAGTAGTAGTAATATGTAAATAATCAATCTTGATTATGAAACAATTTAGTTGGATATAGAAAAATATCATGACACAAATATCGTCTTCCTATTCTACCCGTGTTTTGATTGACTAATAAACCAAATAAACCAAAAAGCGTAAACATACAAAAAAAGAATTTGTTCTCTTAATATTTGCCGTATGAATATCTATGGGATTTAGAGGCAATTATTTGCCAAGCAGAATTATGTCAACGTCAACGTCAGCCGTCAGATCTTGGGGCTGTTGCACATTCGGATAGATGTCATTTGGAAAAAAAACTAGAAATGAAGGAGGTTGGAAAGATGTTGTGAGAAGAGTTGGATCGTGGATTGATCGAATATGGGATGTGTGGAAATCCAAAGTCTCTACCAATAGTTATAAGATCATGTTGCCAGATCATCTAGAAAACTTGTAACACGAAACTCTCTGCGTTTCATCAGCCAGGGTTATTTGACCCAGACGAATGGAGTCAATTTCTCCTAAAGCAAGAGTCAACAGAAAGTGCATCTGGCGACATATATGTTAGAAGGTACCTGGTGGATCTGTTCCGCGGTGACGGGCGGCGGCGGCGGCGGCGCGGGCTGCGGCGGCGCGGCGTACATCGGCATGGCGGCGAACCCCGCGCCCAGTCCCGTGTGCGGCACCACCATCATCTGCGGGTACGGAGACACGTGCGCCGGACCCACCTGCCGAGTGCCGACACAACTCAACCTAACTATTTCACCTATCACAGCGAAGGAGGGCCAGCCGGATGGAATTCTGATACTATGAAAACATTCAACCTAGCTTTCTATTATTATTGACTAGCCTGTTAGCTCGGTTGGTAGTAGCTCTGCCTTCTGTGGAGGTTGAAGGATGCCTTCCAGGATAAATATTTGTGTGATGAACGTGTTTGTTCTGTCACATCCCCGACACGTCCCAGACGTGACATACGCGCTTAGATGAGCTTAGTCGGTATCTAGCAGCAACTCGTGAATAAATAGAGAATGCTAGAAGATAGATCCTGTACGTGACTCCGAGCGACACGACGGACGTTTCATTAAATATCATGAGAACAGAAGGCGGCACTTTAGTTCCAACCTCGAACGAGTCACTAGACTAGTTTGTAAGATTAGATTCTAAACCTGTAACTATTGAAGATCACATTATATTCGTTTCAGGCATCTCGAGTTTTTCTTTTTGTTTTACTTTAGAACACAGTAGGGCGATTATGGAACACTAATTACAATCAATGTCTATCAGTTTTCAAACGAATGATTGAAATTACGATAGACATTGATTGTAATTAGAGTTCCATAATCGCCCTACAAGTGTCATTCCATAATTTCTGTGTCTGGTTGTTGAGGCTAGATGGTGTGTGCATTGTTCACCAACATTTATATTAATATTTGAAAAAAAATATCTTGCACAATAACATTTGTTTGTTTACAAAAAATATCTCTAATTATGCATGCGAGTATACATCTATACCAAAATTTCATCCAAATACATTTGAACGTGAATAAGTAACAAATAAACACATACGCATAAACATTCTAGTTTATCTAGGCTTATCATCATCATCATCATCATCATTGGCCTTCGTTCATCTGCTGAAGATGATTTAGATGGGGCGTCAGTAAAGATACAGAGCAGTTAATTGTAATTGAAAACTTTTCGTTCATGGATCCACCCCAGCAAGCTGAGGTGGGTGAAGTTTCCTCTCCATCTGACGTCACTCTGGCTGGGATTCTGTTTGATAGCGCAGACCTTCCCAGGTACCCACACTAACCTCTCTAGGCTCAAGTTATAAACATATAGATATGTGCCTAACAGACAAACGTAACATTCGTTTCGTTTGTTTATTTAATAAATTCACTTGAATTTATTTTCGATTCTTCTAAGGCCAAGTCCGACAAATACCAAGAATACGTACAGTATAACTGAGGACGAGGTTGATCATCCCTTCAACGCCATCTCCTTGCTTGCCATTCAGGGGGTACCAGTCTTCGTGAGTCTCTCCCTAAAAAATATGCAAATAAATAAAATATATACAAATGCTTCGATTCTTATATATAATTATAAAAACGATTAAGATAATAATTGGATACGATGTTACAAGTAAATTAGTACACCCAATTTCGTAGAGAAGTGGCGCACCAGGCAAAAGAGTTACACGATAGAGAGGCACTATGTAGGTATATTCAGGGTGTCCCAGAAAATAGTGTCAAGCGAAAGTCCAGAGATAGAACCTTGGGGTACCCGAACCACCCCCATGTATGTTCCGCGATTTTTGATAGTTTTCAAGTTATTAATTTTTGAAAATGTTAGACTTGAACATCTTAAAAAATTCTTTAAAAAAAAGTAGAAAACTTTCTTGAGATTTTTTTTTAAGTATTTTCCACCTCGCTGTCTTTGAATGCCGATTTTAGCCAAAGTAGCCAATTAAGTACTACTTTTTTTAAATTATTATGAAAGCTGAGAGTCTGGAAAATTCTTAAGGCTTATTTCAGAACAACGAAATCACTAGTTAAGATTTTTAATTTAAAGTTGAATATTTAAGTCATAATTCACCGAATTTAATTTTCTGACTTTACACCAACATTTTCATAGTTTTCATCAAAGTCACGTAGCTGATTATTTTATGCATAAAAAAACAACTCATAAATATTCAGCCCAAAAAAAAATCTCAAGAAAGTTTTCTACTTTTTTTTAAAGAATTTTTCAAGTTGTTCTAATCGAACATTTTCAAAAATTCATAACTCGAAAACTATAAAAAATCGCGGATCATACCCCATGTGATGATTCGGGTACCCCAAGGGGTTGTCTATCTCTGGACTTTCGCTTGACACTATTTTCTAGGACACCCTGTATAATGTTAACCAGTAAGTGCTTGTGCGAGCTGAATTGCACATTGTGTCTGTTGTGTCAAATAAAGTTTTTATCTATCTATCTAACGAATGTCTTTATATACAACGTTAGGTATCTAAGAGAATAACATAGACTAAGAGATACACATATACAGACGTCCGTATGGACCATTAAGCAGCTATAAACGCAAGAGCGCAATACGTGGTGGCTCGTTAATTATTGTAAAAAATAGAATTATTGAGGTGTCGTGTGTCGAGCTGGAGCGGCATGTCGTCGTGAGCGTTTACCGTCCTCCCAATGCTGATTTTGGGTTATATGAATGCACTATGGAAAAAGTATTGCAAAAAATAGCTTGTGATAAGATCATAATTGTTTGTGGTGATTTTAATATAAATATTCCGATTGATCCATTATCTGAAAGACTTTTAAACTTATTTAAGTGTTTCAATTTAAGTCCTCTTTTTGATGAACCTACAAGAGTGACACTAACAACAGCCACTTGTCTAGATAATATTTATTGCAGTTGCACACCAGTTCATAAGCGTGTACTAAAACATTTTAGTTCTGACCATTACGGTCACTGCGCCACCTTTTCTTGTGATCGTATAGTTGAAGCTCAGAAGTTTACTCACCGACCTATTGCAGAGAGCCGCATCAAAACATTTCAAAGTAGAATTGAACACAAAGCTTCTCTTGTACCATGCATCGATGATCCAAATGATCTTTTCACCACATTGTCTAATTTAATAATTAAAAAACATGCTGATATATTTACAGTAAAAACATGCAAAACAAAAAATTTTGCTAGATTTGTCGACTGGGCTACACCGGGTATTTATAGAAGTAGGAATACATTGTATGAATTATATGCTACCAGAGAGACAATGTTAGATGATCCAGTTTTTATCTTATATGTTAGGAATTACTCAAAAGTTTTCAAAAAAGTTTGTCATGCGGCTAAGTCACTGTTTTTGAGAAAAATAATAGAAAATTCAACAAATAAAATAAAAGCAACTTGGAAATAAATTAATAATGAAACAGGTAAATCAAGGGCTCGCAATATACAGTTCAAATTAAATATATATGGTACAATTTTGACTAAAGAACAGGATGTTGCGAATGCATTTGATAGTTAAACTCGCCTCCAGAGCTTCCGTTCTATTAGAATCTAGTGTTGCAAAATGTAAGAATGAGTTTAGTTTTAGCTACATTAACGAGGCTAGTATTGTAAAAGCATTCAAGTTAATTAATATAAAAAATACAGAAGATCTTTGGGGAATGTCTACAAAGGTGCTGGGTGTCATTATCTTAGATATTGCACCATGTTTAGCTTATATTTTAATAGATGTATCGACGAGGGAGTTTTTCCCGATCTCATGAAACACAGTAAACTCATTCCTATGTTAAAGTCTGGAAGTGAAAGTGATCTCGCTAATTATAGACCGATATCGATATTACCTGCTTTAAGTAAAATATTTGAAAAAATAATTCTTAATCAGTTATTATACCACTTTTACGTTAACGGCCTGCTACATAGTAATCAATACTGATTTACTAAAGGTCGATCAACAGCTGATGCAGGTATAGCGCTCTTAAAGCATATATTTGAGGCCTGGGAGAAGTCACAGGATGCAGTTGGGGTATTCTGCGATCTATCTAAGGCCTTTGACTGTGTGAGTCATGCAACCCTAATCACAAAGTTAAAATATTATGGCATTAAAAACCGGGCGATTGACCTCATACAGTCTTATCTATCCAATAGAGTCCAGAAAGTAGACGTGGGTGGTGAGAGGTCTTTGGGATCAATTATTGATATAGGGGTACCTCAGGGATCGATACTAGGCCCTTTTTTATTCCTAGTATACGTTAATGATTTACCTTTTTTTGTAAAAAATATTTGTGATATAGTTTTATTTGCAGACGATACGTTGTAGCATTACAATCCCCTTTTATAAAAAGAGGATTATAAGCTGCAATTAATTTAATAAATTTAGTTGAAATTTAAAAAAATATAATGAGAGAAGCTTTCTGCTTTGAAAGAAAAATAAAGTTTATAAGCACAGTTACGATATTAAACAAAAATATCACACATTAAATAAAAAGAAAATTAATAATTCAAAGAAGTTTCCGTTATTTTATAGATCTGCTAATTTAAAAGTTTGTACGTTTCTTTCATTTGGCTTTTAGAAGATGTTAGAGTATCACTAACCGCTCTCCGGTTCACACATAGTTTCATGACTAAGATTATTTCCGTCTCTGGTATTTTTGGATGGATGGGGACGTCCTCTTTTCATCCATATAAGGTCCTCGTCACCATTGGTCCATTAATTGATATGGGTCCGTAGCGTTTCCCTGCCTAGAATTGGCTCAGACTCTCCTTTTTCTCTCCACTAGTAGATAATATTTTTCATCATTTTTTTGTCTCAAAACTCGGATCTGAGTGACATCTTTCAGTCCTCCCTTCATTTTCTGCGCAAATCGCGCATCTCAAATCCATCACGGATTTTGAATTTCAAGTTTCAGCCAGATAGTGTTATGAAAGTTTTCATTGTAATATTAGCAGAGACCTCTCGCTAATTTGAGAATTATGAAATATATTGACAGCTTCCTTCACCTTTCAATTTTGATTAATTAAAATGTAAACAAAGATTTTACAATGAAAAGTTATGAATATAAATAAACATCGTAAAATGTGGTAGAAATTTGTGATGGTGTTCAGATTAAACTGCTCGGAAACTCCGTATGAAGTCAAGGATACGAAAGTAAAATGGAATACCATAAATATGGTTAAAGACGCAGCTTGTTTATGTTGAGCAGTATAATCCGTTACATATCCTCACGTAAGTAAAATAATATAATATGTACATAAAGAGCGTTTACGACCTAAGTAGAAAAGGAAGATATTACAACGTCTTTAATTTTTAAAGTTGATAGAGGTAAAACCAGTATATGTGATAACGTAAATGAATCCTTATCGTTAGTTCTTAACTGGTTCACTGTAAATAATCTTTTGCTTAATTCCAAAAAAACTAAATGTATCAAATTCACTTTGCCAAATGTTATTCATAGCCCGTCCAACATTGAAATAAATGGAGAGGCAATGAATTTTGTAAATTCCACGATCTTCCTAGGTCTTAATATTGATGCAAAACTACAGTGGGGACCACAAATTGAAACGCTTGCTGGTAGGCTTAGTTCCGCTGCATATGCAGTTCGTGCGATACGGTGGCTTACTGATGAAGCTACAGCTAGACTAGTTTATTTCAGTTACTTCCATAGTGTTATGTCATACGGCATCATTCTCTGGGGGAAAGCAGCTGATATTGGTAAAATATAAGTAATTCAAAAAAGGGCAATACGTGCCATTTATAAAATGAAACCACGAGAATCTTTGAGAGAAATATTCAAAGAAATTAATATTCTCACAATAGCTTAACAATATATATATGAAAATTTGTTATATACACATAAAAATAGAGATGGGATTCAGCAAAATAGTGACCTTCATAAAATCAACACTAGGAATAAACATAAATTATACATCCCTAGGTTTCGACTAGAAAAAGTTAATAAGTCATTTATGGGGAACACGGTGCGCTTCTATAATAAGCTTCCTGAAAATGCTACTAAACTACCTATTAAGAAATTTAAAGCATACATTAAAGGTAGTCTTTTGAAGAAAGCTTATTATAATATAGATGACTATATTATTGATAAGAATGCATGGCCTCATGTCGCTCTGCCGTCAGACAGTTGACCGACACACTTGAAATGTATAAACTCTCTTGTATTAGTATTTCGTAGTTAAGGTAGTTATAAGATGGATCATATAAAAAAGCGCTAGGACCAAGATGAGTTTCTTTCCAATTCTTCTCGAGCTTGGGTTAGGATGAATTGGCACCTAAATTCACCTAGTATGTAAGACGTTTCAAAGTGATCCTTGTGATTGTATTGAATAAATCATCTTTTGACTTTGACTTTGACATCCGTATAGCACTAAATTGTCCCTAACAGATGATGCCAACATTTGTCCAGAAGCGAGAATCGATCTCATTCTCCTAAGAAGGGAACTCGTCCACCGCTGATCCGATCATAATTTCGACCTCTGTGGAGAGACGCAGAAGTTAGCGGGTTTGATTCCCTGAACAAATGTTTGATGATCTGCAAATATTTGTCTCGGGTCTGGGGTGTTATTCTATGTACAAAAATTATGTATTCACAAAATAGTATAGTAATATACTGTCATGTGGTTCCCATATCACAAGCTACGCTTACTTTGTGGCTAGACGATGCTACGTGAAATGTCCAGCATTATTTATTTATAATTAGCTGATGCTGATAAGTACAATCATCACTTACGTTAAGAACCGCTTGTGGAATAGTAATATTGGTCCATGCGATGAGCTCGTCCATCGTGAAAGAACACTCATCAAAGATCTCCAGGTATACCGAGTTCACGCCAGGCGGTAACAAGCTGAAAATATACGAATACTGAAACCCTGACTGCCGACACTGCTGGTAGTGGTAGGACCCTTACATTCCGATCCTGATCATGCATCAATGGAATATGCTTTCGTAAAATTAATGCGCGCAGAGCCAGTGCTCTCAAAATGTGTAGGACACTTTAGTCAGCTCTGTACGTATTGACCATTTCCTTCCTGGATACGGTCCACGGCGGAGAGGATGATATAGGTGCTGGGCAAGCCTGTTTTTTTTTTAATGTCTTGTAAGCTCCACTGTTGAGCAATGGAGATACCAATCCCCTACCCTACCCTATCTATGCCTACAAAACCATCTTGCTTGGACCGTCCAGACAGGCGTGCCGCCATCTTGCTTGGACCGTCCAGTCAGTGTATTTTAAAATATCTAAGTATTCTATCAGTCATCTGGTCACCATAATACAATGTATGCTTAGTTTGTGGCTAGTGTTGTGTGCGTTGGTCAAACTATATTTTAAATATTTTACAGCAACTGTCACATTCACTAAAGTGACGTATCACAAGCTATTGTCATACAATTTGATAATTCCGCAGCGGTGAATGCCGACAGAAAGTGGATCTCGCCTAGGCCCTCAGTGCAGTAGAACTTACCAGTGGATAACCTTGTTCCACCTGGGAGTTTTTCCGCCGCTTGGGTCTGTATGAGTCTCGTATATGCAGTGGCCGACGCGAAGTCGCACGTACGGGTCCATGCGGGTTAAACCTATAAAACCACAAATATTTCTTAGTACCCTTATTTTTACATTGATAGAGATGTGGCATTGTGAAATCAAAATGAACCCACATCTAAGCTTTGTGAACTTGGCACCCGACATTGAAAAATCAAACTTTTTTTTATTGATTTTCATAGATTTAGGTAAGTAGTTAATTGTAGTAAATTTTTTTTTGTTTGTAGTTGCTCTAAAAAAAATTTTTAGGACTGAAAAAATCTGGGCACCCGACTTTGAAAATTCAAACTTTTTTTTATTGATTCTTATAGATTTAAGTAAGTAGTTAATTGTAGTAAAATTGTTTTTGTTTGTAGTTGCTCTAAAGAAAATTTTTAGGACTTAGTAAAAATTGTCGTCTCCCGGTTTTTTCGAAACTCAAAATTAACTGTTGATTCTTGAACATGATCGTGTGTAGGTGATTGTAGTGACATAACATATCGATATAAGTATAAAAAAATACAAAAATACCGCTCCTACAAAATATATTACTACAAACTAAATAAACGCTACTACAAACAAAAATAAGTCACTGCAAACGAAATGGACGCTACTACATACGAAAAGAAGTTACTACAAATGAAATGGACGCTACTACAAACTGAAAATTTGTTACTACAAACGAAATGGACGCTAGTACAAACAAAATGGACGGTACAACAAACGAAAATAACTTACTACAAACGAAATTAACGCTACTACAAACAAAATGGACGGTACAACAAACGAAAATAACTTACTACAAACGAAATTAACGCTACTACAAACGAAAATAAGTCAGTACCAACGAAATAAACGCTACTACAAACGAAAATAAGACACTACAAACGAAATGGACGCTACTACAAACGAAAATAAGTCACTACAAACGAAATAAACGCTACTACAAACGAAAATAAGTCACTACAAACGAAATAAACGCTGCTACAAACGAAAGTAAGTTACTACAAACGAAATAAACGCTACTACAAACGAAAATAAGTCACTACAAACGAAATAAACGGTACTACTAACGAAAATAAGTCACTACAAACGAAATAAACGCTACTACAAACGAAATATACGCTACTACAAACGAAAATAAGTCAATATAAACGAAATGCACTGAACTACAAACGAAAGTAAGTTACTACAAACGAAAAAACCGCTACTACAAACGAACAGAAGTTACTACAAACGAAAAGAAGTTACTACAAACGAAAAAACCGCTACTACAAACGAACAGAAGTTACTACAAACAAAAAGAAGTTACTACAAACGAAATAGACGCTACTACAAACGAAAACAAGTTACTACAAACGAAATAGACGCTACTACAAACGAAAACAAGTTACTACAAACGAAATGGACGCTACTACAAACAAAAAAAAAGTTACTACAAATGAAATGGACGCTACTACAAACGAAAAGAAGTTACTACAAACGAAATAAACGCTACTACAAACGACACTATGTTACTTCAAACGAAATTAACCCTACTATAAACAAAAGTTAACAAACGAAAAAAACTCCACTACAAACGAAGTTACTACAAATGAAATGGACGCTACTACAAACTGAAAATATGTTACTACAAACGAAATGGACGCTACTACAAACAAAATGGATGGTACAACAAACGAAAATAACTTACTACAAACGAAATTAACGCTACTACAAACAAAATGGACGGTACAACAAACGAAAATAACTTACTACAAACGAAATTAACGCTACTACAAATGAAAATAAGTCAGTACCAACGAAATAAACGCTACTACAAACGAAAATAAGACACTACAAACGAAATGGACTCTACTACAAACGAAAATAAGTCACTACAAACGAAATAAACGCTACTACAAACGAAAATAAGTCACTACAAACGAAATAAACGCTGCTACAAACGAAAGTAAGTTACTACAAACGAAATAAACGCTACTACAAACGAAATAAACGCTACTACAAACGAAAATAGGTCACTACAAACGGAATAAACGCTACTACAAACGAAAATATGTCACTACAAACGAAATGGACACTACTACAAACGAAAGTAAGTTAGTATAAACGAAAAAAACGCTACTACCAACAAAAATAAGTCACTAAAAACGAAATGGACGCTACTACAAACGAATGTAAGTTACTACAAACGAAATTAACGCTACTACAAACAAAAGTAAGTTACTACAAACAAAATTAACGCTACTACAAACAAAAATAAGTCACTACAAACGAAATTAACGCTACTACAAACGAAAGTAAGTTACTACAAACGAAATAAACGCTACTACAAACGAAAATAAGTCACTACAAACGAAATGGACGCTACAACAAACGAAAACAAGTTACAACAAACAAAATAAACGTTACTACAAACGAAATTAACGCCACTACAAACAATAATAAGTCACAACAAACGAAATGGACGCTACTACAAACGCAAATAAGTCACTACAAACGAAATAAACGCTACTACAAACGAAAGTAAGTTACTACAAACGAAATAAACGCTACTACAAACGAAAATAAGTCACTACAAACGGAATAAACGCTACTACAAACGAAAATATGTCACTACAAACGAAATGGACACTACTACAAACGAAAAAAAGTTACTACAAACGAAATAAACGCTACTACAAACGAAAACAAGTTACTACAAACGAAATAAACGGTACTACAAACGAAAATAAGTCACTACAAACGAAATAAACGCTACTACAAACGAAAGTAAGTTACTACAAACGAAATAAACGCTACTACAAACGAAAGTAAGTTACTACAAACGAAATAAACGCTACTACAAACGAAAGTAAGTTACTACAAACGAAATAAACGCTACTACAAACGAAAATAAGTCACTACAAACGAAATGGACGCTACTACAAACGAAAACAAGTTACAACAAACAAAATAAACGCTACTACAAACAAAATTAACGCTACTACAAACAGAAATAAGTCACAACAAACGAAATGGACGCTACTACAAACGCAAATAAGTCACTACAAACGAAATAAACGCTACTACAAACGAAAGTAAGTTACTACAAACGAAATAAACGCTACTACAAACGAAAATAAGTCACTACAAACGGAATAAACGCTACTACAAACGAAAATAAGTCACTACAAACGAAATAAACGCTACTACAAACGAAAGTATGTTACTACAAACGAAATAAACGCTACTACAAACGAAAATAAGTCACTACAAACGGAATAAACGCTACTACAAACGAAAATATGTCACTACAAACGAAATGGACACTACTACAAACGAAAAAAAGTTACTACAAACGAAATAAACGCTACTACAAACGAAAACAAGTTACTACAAACGAAATAAACGGTACTACAAACGAAAATAAGTCACTACAAACGAAATAAACGCTACTACAAACGAAAGTAAGTTACTACAAACGAAATAAACGCTACTACAAACGAAAATAAGTCACTACAAACGGAATAAACGCTACTACAAACGAAAATATGTCACTACAAACGAAATGGACACTACTACAAACGAAAATATGTTACTACAAACGAAAACAAGTTACTACAAACGAAAATAAGTCACTACCAACGAAATAAACGCTACTACAAACGAAAATAAGTTACCACAAACGAAATGGACGCTACTACAAACGAAATGGACGGTACAACTATCGAAAGTAATTTACTACAAACAAAATGGACGCTCCTACAAACGAAAATAAGTTACTACAAACGAAATGGACGCTACTAAAAACGAAAACAATCTACTACAAACGAAATAATCGCTACTACAAACGAAAATAAGTCACTACAAACGAAATAAACGCTACTAAAAAATAAATTATATTACTACAAACGAAAATAAGTCACTACAAACGAAATAAACGCTACTACAAACGAAAATAAGTCACAGCAAACGAAACAGACACAACTACAAATGAAATGGACGCTACTACAAACGAAAACAAGTTACTACAAACGAAATGGACGCTACTACAAACGAAATAAAGTAACTGCAAAAAAATATATATTTTGTAATATAAATATATGTATTTTTTTATTTTAATTTTTTTTAGGTATGCGGTCGGACGCTTTTCGATTTTCTTTGTGTTTCTTTGGGTTATTATATTTTTTTGTCAGATGCTCAAAGGTATGCTGCTGTGCTGAATAGGATTTTAGCGTAATTACTTTATTTTATAGTAGCGTCCATTTCGTTTGTAGTGACATACTTTCGTTTGTAGGTCACCCCATTGCGTTGATGGTAGCTTAATTTTGTTTGTAGTAGCGTCCATTTTGTTTGTTGTAACTTATTTTCGCTTGTAGTAGCGTCCATTTCGTTTGTAGTAGCGTCCATTTCGTTTGTAGTGACATACTTTCGTTTGTAGGTCACCCCATTGCGTTGGTGGTAGCTTAATTTTGTTTGTAGTAGCATCCATTTTGTTTGTAGTAACTTATTTTTGCTTGTAGTAGCGTCCATTTCGTTTGTAGTAGCGTCCATTTCGTTTGTAGTAACTTACTTTCGTTTGTAGTAGCGTTTATTTCGTTTGTAGTAACTTATTTTTGTTTGTTGTAGTGATTTTTTCGTTTATAGTGATTTATTTTTGTTTGTAGAGGAGTTTTTTTCGTTTGTAGTAATTAACTTTTGTTTATAGTAGCGTTAATTTCGTTTGAAGTAACATAGTGACGTTTGTAGTAGCGTTTATTTCGTTTGTAGTAACTTCTTTTCGTTTGTAGTAGCGTCCATTTCATTTGTAGTAACTTCTTTTTGTTTGTAGTAGCGTCCATTTCGTTTGTAGTAACTTTTTTTCGTTTGTAGTAGCGTTTATTTTGTTTGTTGTAACTTGTTTTCGTTTGTAGTAGCGTCCATTTCGTTTGTAGTGACTTATTTTCGTTTGTAGTAGCGTTTATTTCGTTTGTAGTAACTTTTTTTCGTTTGTCGTCCATTTCGTTTGTGGTGACTTATTTTCGTTTGTAGTAGTGTTTATTTCGTTTGTAGTAACTTACTTTCGTTTGTAGTAGCGTTTATTTTGTTTGTAGTGACTTATTTGCGTTTGTAGTAGCGTCCATTTCGTTTGTTGTGACTTATTTTTGTTTGTAGTAGCGTTAATTTCGTTTGTAGTAGCGTTTATTTTGTTTGTTGTAACTTTTTTTCGTTTGTAGTAGCGTCCATTTCGTTTGTAGTAACTTACTTTTGTTTGTAGTAGCGTTAATTTCGTTTGTAGTAAGTTATTTTCGTTTGTTGTACCGTCCATTTTGTTTGTAGTATCGTCCATTTCGTTTGTAGTAACTTATTTTCGTTTGTAGTAGCGTCCATTTCATTTGTAGTAACTTCTTTTCGTTTGTAGTAGCGTCCATTTCGTTTGCAGTGACTTAGTTTTGTTTGTAGTAGCGTTTATTTAGTTGTTAGTAATATATTTTGTAGGAGCGGTATTTTTGTTTTTTTTTATACTTATATCGATATGTTATGTCACTACAATCACCTACACACGATCATGTTCAAGAATCAACAGTTAATTTTGAGTTTCGAAAAAACCGGGAACGACAATTTTTACTAAGTCCTAAAAATTTTCTTTAGAGCAACTACAAACAAAAACAATTTTACTACAATTAACTACTTACTTAAATCTCTAAGAATCAATAAAAAAAAATTAGAATTTTCAAAGTCGGGTGCCCAGATTTTTTCAAAGTCCTAAAAATTTTTTTTAGAGCAACTACAAACAAAAAAAAATTTACTACAATTAACTACTTACCTAAATCTATAAAAATCAATAAAAAAAAGTTTGATTTTTCAATGTCGGGTGCCAAGTTCACAAAGCTCCCACATCTACCAGTTTTGACAACCTCTGTGGCGCAGTCGGCTAAGGTCCGGCTGAGACGCAGAAGGTTGCGGGTTCGATTCCCGCCGCGGGACAAATGTTTGTACAATCTGCAAGTATTTGTCTCGGGTCTGAGTGTTTCTATGTATAATATGTATGTATTTATTTAAAAAAAAAGTATATAAGTAGTACATCAGTCATGTGGTACCCATGACACAAGCTCTGCTTACTTTGGGGCCAGATAACGCTGTGTGAAATGTCCGGGATTATTTAATATTTATCTAATCCCTAGAAACAGTAGATACTTCGACCTTGAGAATATTCACCTTGGCCTTACTCGTATCATATTACGGACATTACACTTCAGTACTTAGGTAGTGAGTTATATTCTGGGGTATATCTCTATAACAATTATAAAGCATAAATAAAATAGATACTAAAAATAAGGTTTTCTCAAGAATTTATTAAATTGATTATTTATTTGAATTTCATCATGATCATCAGCCCGTGTCAGTCCACTGCTGGACATAGGCCTCTCCCATGGCACGCCATTTAGCTCGATCTTCAGCTCTCCTCCTCCAATCCATGCCCGCTGCCTTACGAATATCATCGCCTGCCTCACCTAGCTACAGGGCGCCCTGCACTACGTTTGCCGACACGTAAACCTAGTGATACGTTTGCCGACACGCAAACGTAGTGAAGGGCGTGCAGTGTATTTTAATTTATCGACGACAAATTTATAAATTTATAAATTTACGAGCATTACTTGTAGCTCCTGCCCACTGCTTCGATCGAGTTGTTGTATGAACATGATGAAGTAGCTTACCATAGTTTTTGACAAGTTTCGCCTGCGCTATCGTGATGCTCAGTCTGGCGGTGAGGGGTGGGCCAGCAGGGGGGACCTGCCACGATTTATATTATATTAACATTAATCGACAAATCATTTTTGTAAAAATATATTCGTTTTATTGTTCGCTGATGAATCATAGGTTTTACTATCAATTAGTAATGTATTATAATAATAATAATAATAATATGTTTATTTCCAAAACAAAATCTTTACAAGTTCTTAAGTAACTTAGGTCTAAATACAGACAAAGAAACATTTGTCGCCTTAACCTGTAAAGTCTTGACATTGACTCCTCACTCTAACTAAGTATTATTTACTTGTAAATAGACGTGAGGGATCTCTGCTTCGGCCTTTAACAAAGTGTAGGAAACAGTTTGTTATGTATGTGTATTCGGACTTATATTTTTATTTTGTAGGATTTCAACCATGCGGGATTATAATGTCTTATTAGGAGATAGAGAAAAAAAAAGAGATAAAGAAAAAAATATATAAAAATATGCAACTAAAATAATTCATTAAAACTAAATACAGCCACTAAATAAAAAAATAATAAATAAACTAAATACTCTTGAAATGGGTGTGTGTGTGTTCGTGTGTGTGAGTAGGTTTATGAGTATGTATGTATGTATATGTTAGTAATTTGGGAGTGTGTGTGTGTAATGTGTTTTGTTTAGCCTGTGGATAGAAGGTCTTCTATTTGTTGGTATTCTAAGCACTGCAGATAATTGTTAATTTTAATTTTCATTCTCTGTAAGTTGTGTTGTGTAGTGTGGAATGCTTGTTTATTTTATTATATAAATGTGCTGCTAAAAAAAGTGTGTGACGCTGTGCAAATGCTGTTTTACATAGTTTTGTATTGAATATATTATGTTTAAGTCTTCTATTTGTTAGGTTTGAGCCAGCGCGTTTTGTGTGTTGTTTAAGGACAACTTTTTGTATGTAGAGTTTCCTAACAGTTAAGACTTCGCAATCTTTGTAGAGTTCAGTGGTTGGAAACCTATATGGGTGGGAGTAGGCTACCTTGAGCACAGCTCTCTGTGCTCTTTCCAACGGAAGTAGATGTGTCTTAGCGGCTCCACCCCAGGAGTCTATGCAATATGTTATTAATGATTGGCATAATGCGTAATATACCGTTTTTAGTTGAGCTTTATTCGCCGCGTACCGTATGTTTTTAAAGACTGCAATAAATTTTCGTATTCTGGCTGTCAGTAGGTTAATGTGAGGTTGATAGGACAAATGTGAATCAAGTGTCACACCAAGATATTTAATAGTGTTGCACCTTTCCAAAGTTGGACAAATACATTTTGATGCGTTATCCTTTAAACATGATATAGAGTGAGCTTTTATTTTATGCTTAGGACTTTTCGGAAGCCCAGGTTTCCGAAGAGAAAAGGCTACATATTTGGTTTTGATAGGATTTAGTGTAAGTATATTTTGGAAGAGCTTTTTTGTTATCATGTCAAAACCATTTTGGGCAAAAGAGTAAACCTGATCCCAACTCTCTCCCTGAAATAGCAATACCGTATCATCTGCAAAAGACAACAACTTACAGTTTGGTATAACGAGTTAGCAAATCTGATTTATATACACTAGAAATAGAGTTGGTCCCAGGATAGAACCTTGCGGAATTCCATAAGTGACATGTAACTCTGTACTAAGGTGCTCTCCAATTTTTACACTTTGTGTTCTTTCACTCAGATAACTCCGCAGTAGCTCCAGCTGGTTATCACGGATTCCTAAACCTTCCAGCTTCTCCAGGAGCAAAGGAATAGACACCGTGTCAAATGCCTTAGCTAAGTCTAAAAATATGCCCATACATTTGGAACCCCTATCAAGACATTCCACAACATAGCGATTTAGCTCACTCACCGCGTCTGCAGTAGATCGGCCTTTTCTGAAGCCATATTGGTTTACTGAAATGAGGTTGAAATCTTCCAGGTATTTGACCAACCTATTGTTGAGTGCTCTTTCCAGGATTTTTGATAGTGATGGTAATATAGATATTGGTCTATAGTTACTTACTGTCTGTTTATCACCTGTCTTGTGAATAGGTAATATGATCGATTTTTTAAACGCTCTAGGGAAAACAGAAGTCGTTAAGCTAAGGTGGCAAATGTGTGTGAGAGGCACAATGATAAACTCTATGTTTTTTTTTAGGATGTTTGAAGAGATATTGTCCCATCCTATGGAGCAGTCTGATTTTAGGGAATTTGTGAGGGTTAAGATTTCTTTGTAGTCTGTATCTATGAGTCCAAAAGAGTTTGATGATTTATTTTGTGCATTTTCTTTGCAGTATGTATTTGTACATATTTTTTCAGCCAATTTCCTACCGATGTTTGCGAAAAAGTAATTTACTGTATTTACAGTTGTGGCTCCATCTGTTTACTGTATGAGTTCTTGCGGTATCGTTTTTTTAGTTTTAAAATTAGTTAGGTTATTTATGACTTTCCAGGTTTTTTTAACATCGTTCCCTGATTTATCAAATTGAGATTTTTCGTATCGTTTTTTTAATTTACGAAGAAGACCATTGCAAAAGTTTCTGTATCTCTTATAAACTAGTGATAGAGTTTCGTTTTCAGGTGCTTTCCGGAGCTTTGAGTGCAAATTATCCCGATGCCGAATAGATCTTATGAGACCCGGTGTTATCCAAGGCTTTATCGGTATTTTCCGACGTTGAAGTTTAACCAACTTTGTATGGTTTTCGATTATTTTTTTCATAATTTTAACAAAAGTATCAGTTGCATTATTACAGTCATGGACATTTAGGACAGAGCTAAAATCGGTATTTGTTAGCTCAGTTGTGATGCCTTCAAAATCTATCCTTGTAATCTTGACCTGAGAGGATACTTTGTTACAGAAGCTTTTTAGTGCTAATAGTACAGTATTATGATCCGTAAGGCTATTTTCAATTACTAGAGTCAGTGCGGATTGATTAGATTTTAAAAATATGTGATCGAGACAACTCGCACTTCTTGTAGGATATGTATGGGATGGCAAGAGCCCATGGTAAGCCAAAGTGTCTAGGTAGTCTGAGGATTTTCGTGTTGATACGTTATTTATAATATTTATGTTGATGTCTCCTATCAATATTACATTCTTAAATTTAGTTAGTGTTGAGAGTACGGTGTCTAGCGAATTTAAAAAAAAAATCTAAATTCAAATATGATGGAGAGCGGTAGAGTGATATTATTGCAATGTTGTCATTGATTATTGTGACTAGACCATTTGCATTGTTTAATACAGGTTCATAGGTGATTGCAATTATGTCTGATTTTATGTAGACCACCACTCCGTCATTTTGTAGTACATTTTTATTTGTCGCCGCGGACTCATAGCCGTCTAAATAGGAAGGTATTATATATTATAATATAAATTTAATAATATACATTAAGTAATTTTGATTGTCTCTTGAATGTAACAATAACATAAACGCTATTTATTAGGTACCTAAACTCATTCGAGTTATCTTAATTAATTATATCGTTTGCAATTAAGTAATTAAGCTATTAAGTAGGTATATATAATATATACGTTTTTACATAAAAATACTATAGGTTTTACTTCAATGTACAGCATATTTGTTTTTTTTTAATTTGATTTAGTATTTATGTATATTCAGCATTGTGTTAAGACGGGTTCAATACAAAACAATTAATATATTACAGTAGGTATGTACGTTATTAAACAATAACCAGCCGAATACAGGACGACGATAATATAAATTTAAATCAGTTTATTACACTACAAATGTGTTATTCGTTATTATTAACGAGTACCAAAAAACAATATAACAATATATGTGTAAAACTCATGACATGAACATCAGAATAGGAACCCATTAAGATTTGATACAAATTGGGTGTCAGTAGACCGATTAATGACTAACTATATAAAATGTTGGTGAAATGTGGTATCTGAGTGTAAGCGGTCTGGCGGGTTTATCACCATATTTTAGTATATTAAACACAAATACTAACTGGCACATCGCGTTTCTTCAAACAATTAAGAAATACCTACGAAATAATGCAATAAACCCTGAAAATAAAAGGTATTTGCAACCACTTTGCATATTTGTATAATAGCCGAATATATAATATAACCCACTCAAGTAAGCAGTTATTTATTTAGAACTAGCGACCCGCCCCGGCTTCGCATGGGTGCAATGCTGATACTAATTATACTACATAATGGTTATCCCTAAGAGATAGCCATATACCATCGCGGACTTTTTTGTAGACCTTTTGAGGGTGTACAATACTGTAGTACCTACATTATTTTGATCTATCTCGTAAGTTTCAGACAGCGTTTGCAATGTAAGCGCAAAAATATGAGTTTATTTACGACACCACATTGGAAACCTCTAAAATTATCAGTGTTTATCTACTATATTATGCATGTATTATACATATAAACCTTCCTCTTGAATCACTCTATCTATTAAAAAAACCGCATTAAAATCAGTTGCGTAGTTATAAAGATCTAAGCATACATAGGGACAGACAGACAGCGGAAAGGGACTTTGTTTTTTACTATGTAATGATTTAGATTGTAGCAATATTTGTTGGAAACCATAGTGGCATTGGGGCAGTGACCCCGTCTGCAGATCTAAATGCCTTGGGACCAAACCTTGGTAATTATTATGCACAACTAGGTCTCCTATTTTGTGTGCATTGCACATTTTGCACAAGTTTAAAATGGTTAATAATATTAATTTACCAAGCACAATACATGTAACATAACAATGTATAGTAACATAATCTCGTAATGTAAAATAAATTATTGAGACGACAACACTGGACTCAATACAAAGATTTATCTTTAATTATTTTATTATTATAGAGTCCATTGTTGTCTTCAAAACTTAATATTTATCAAACAAATCTTTTTATCGAAAAACTGTTTAATAAACCTCTTAATATTTTTACAACCTATCCAACAATATTTAGTAAAATAATAGAAAATTCAACCCCACTTCACATTTACTGTTAAAAATATTTTTTCAAAGTTTTTATTATATTACTTTGTAGGGGCAACTAAAACATTACGATGCAAATTTTCATAACTATTAGTCTAATAGTTTGCAAGCTAGAGCTCTGATTTGCAAAACTTATAGGGGTACCTTGTTGAACCTGGAAAGCCTATAAATCCTATACCACCATGTTGAAATATAATAATTCAAAAGCCGGATCGATCATATTTCCATGGTGAATTTAGACTCTCATTTAAGAGTAGGCTTGTGCTTACCGTAGCTCCACATAGTTGCTGCTGCAGCGCCAACGCAGCTTGGTAGTCTGCATCATCAGATGCAGTGTTCTCTGCCTGTCCATCCGTGCGAAGGAAGCTTGACGGAAGAGGCCCGAGCAGTACCTGCCAAATAAATAAGCACATATAATTACCAGTTGCATAGTTATGCAATATACATACCCCTAGCAATATAAAACAGTGAGATACAAATTATTATTTGGTATGGTTCAAAACTTCAAATAAAGATTACCTATATTATAGAATAAAATATGATTTATTTGAAAAACAAATAAATATATGTTACAAACAAAATATTATGTAAGCTATCAGAGTAAGTAGACCTATCAAAGAAATAAATGGTATACCCAAGGACCGCATAATGACAGTAGGGAGGCATGAAGGGTGCGGGATTATTGAAAGCACGAGACTATTGTATATTTGTAAGATTTAATGGATATATATAATGTTATTATTATTATTATTATTGCAGTGCCATATTAGTGAGACTCTACTGTATATGCTTTAATATCAGTTTGATGGTAAAGCTTACCATAAAACTACAAAGAATCACAGATATACATTATGTACAAATGTGCAAATTTAGAGTTCATCTTTTTAGCTTATGGTGCCTAACAGGTCCATTCTCAGCTTTAATGCCAATCCTATAAGAGACAGCACTGGTTTTCAGACTGTGCCTTAAAGGGGAACATCATCATATCATACAATTTTTCAATTCATTCTTTATTCAATTAAATCACAAGGACCACTTTGAATCATCTTCTTACATGATAGTGAATCTAGGTGCAAGTTCCTCCTAACCCCAGTTCAAGAAGAATCAGGCAAGAAACTCGTCTGGTCTTAACACTTTTTTGTATGATCCTTGCCAATTTTGTTACGGATGCAGAGTCGAGTTGGAGCAGATTTATCCCATAGCATAGCATAGCATACTAGCATAGTTTTTAGTTAACAATTTTTACTTACAGCTAAAGCTACTAACAGAATATGTAATTCAGTAACAGTAGTCCTTCAAACTAGTAGGTATTTCTATTGTGTTGTGTAAGTAATACTTTCTTTGTACACATGCAAAATTTTGCTTTTGATTGATAGGTATTATAATCAGATGTAGCTTGTGTTACACATAATATATAGTTTGTCGACCCTTTCTTTGTTAAAGTTTTGAATCCGCGGTCTGGAAAATTCCTTAGGTATCCTCGCACGCAAGCAATCAATACAGACAGCGGTCGAACAATAAAAACGAAATTTAAGTAACAAAAAAGTTTGTAAGGCAAATACCGATCAAATAACCTGTTTCCGACATAATGTAGGTACCGTATTTGCTTAGATATTGTCGCAAATGTAAAGAAAAAACGCGTAAATAGAATGAATCATAGATTAGGACTAGCATTATACTTTTTCGAATAAATTGTCTTACTCTGCGACGGCGCTCTTCATTTGTATCGGCAGGAATTGTTGTAGCCATGTCAATCCGTATTTAATGCACTTTTAGACGAAGTATGTAGCCTCCCTGAACTAGAATTTATGTAAATAATCAGTCAGACGCAACTCGGCCAACTTCAAACTTTAGAATCAAATCAACAACAACACAGTCACCTCACCTCTTACTCATGTGTTTGACAATGACACTGACAATTTGACAATGACAGATGTAAAAGTTACACTTCACACTTGACTCACTCAATCAAATTGAGAAATTGTATTTTGTTCAAAACCTATGCCATCAAATGAAGAGAAGAAGTTTTTTTTTATTTCTTTCTCTTTTACCGACAGCTGAAGCTCAGAAATATTGTTTATCTTTTTTTCTATATCTTTTCCTAAACTAAAATAATTTGTTCTAGCTTGTTGAATTCCACCATCGTTGATTCTGTTTTGTGATCCATTTCTTGTTTTTCGTGTTGTGTTACGACGATATACTTTGAAGCCCATATGTTGACGAGAAAAAATTGGTTTTAATATCGATTTTCATCAATAAACGCTATGGATATCATCAAAACCCCAAAGGTAAGTGCTTACAAATACACCAAAGAGAGATTGTTTATGGGTACCTAATGTTTATGATAATTTGAATAAGTAAGTTTATTTACCTACCAACTCTGATACCATAGTTGTTTTCATGTTTTTGTCATAGTTACAAGCCCATAATGAAATTCTGACGTTACAAGTATGCGTGTGGCATATCGTAAACAAATCAGTTGTGTGAATGTAAATAGGTTTTTATAGAATTCTTCCATGTAACTTCCATCTTTAATGGTTTACTGGAGCCTAACGGAGGTATTACCATTTTGCAGAACTTGACATAGAGATACCAGAAATCTGTGTGTTTAGTTCTGCACTGGTGGTTTCTGATTTTCCACATGTAGAGTTAGTTACACTTAGGTGTGATTTTCCCTACTAATATACTAATAATACTATAAATGCAAAAGTAACTCTGTCTGTCTGTCTGTCACGTTTTAACGCCTTAGCCACTGAACCGATTTTGATGAATTTTGGTATAGAGATAAATGGGACCTTGGAGAACCTTGGAGACATAGGCTAGTTTTTATGTAGATACCACACGCGCGAAGCCACGGGCAGTACATAGTAATAATTAAATCTTTAATATTATTCCCTCACCATAAGTGGTAACATAATATACTTAATGGTAAGGTCATTCTTTTATAAATATTGCAACCATGTATGACAGAACTGGCGCCACAGCTCACAAGACTACCTATTATATTATTCCAGATTTGCTTAACTCAATGAGTTCAATGGTTACAGTGGTGTGAAGGAATTATAAACATAAGTACTCACAAACCTTTGCTATATAATATTAGTAGGAGACTCATTAGTAAACCTCATTCATAAATTATGAATGGTACATACCCTTTAAATTCCAGCATTCTAGGACTTACCCTTTAATCAGACGGTGTGTTGTCAGTCTGTCAGTCATCTAACAATTTTATATAATTTAGATAAACAACAAACAAGGTTACCGCCCCTATTTTGCAAATATAAAGTAGAATAGAGATCAGCACAATGACTTTTTTATTTTTTATTCAGTTTATTTTAATAATCCTTAGTTAAACAGACATCCTCACTATAACAAAAAATAAATAACAAAACCTTCACCAACATAATTATTTTAAAGTCTTGTAAAATAATGAAAAGCAGTTCCCTCTTACCATGTTCATTACCATCTAATTTATTGCCAATGTTTTGATTATGTTGCAATAACCATGGCAGCGGCCTGAATGGAAGTCTAGGGACCAATTCATTCATCAAGTACATAAAAGTATTATTTGAATTATTGTCTTGCAAAACTGACAAAGACAGTAATTTCGGACCTACCCACACTGGTAGGTATGTGTGTGTAGATCAAAATTGCATACATTGCACTCATCCCTTTTCTCCCAGTCTAATACGTCACTAGTTACGACATCCTCACGGGAAATAGAAAGTGAGTTGCGGAAACTGCGCCATCTCCCTTCTATTCACATCTCTCATATTATCATCGCTTTTACGCGCGCATGCTCCATGAACCCTCTTCTGACCGCGGCATTTGATTATACACTCTAAAGCTAGTAATGGAAAGCAGTTTTCTCTAGATGTCTGGTTTTGTGAAAATGTAAGGATAAAACCGTGAATCCCGATTGTTATCATACATCAGTCAGTCGCTTGCAAGCCACTGGAGAAGAAAGACGTAATCTCGGAACGCTCGCGGGAAAGTAACTAATTGAACTTGGAAGTCAACTAAATTTCCATACTATAAAACTACGAGTAATAATCTAATAATATCAATGTTTCTTGGGTTTCCGCGACGTGCACAGTTAAAATGTAACGCGCGAAATTAACTTTTTGTTCCGAAACAAACAAGAATGGTGGATGTTTGTAAATAGTTAAATAGCCTTATTTTGAATAAAGCTTACCTTAAAAGTTTTGTACTATAATGGCGCTCAGTTCACTCTCGCCTTCGAACATGCTCGGCGAGCTCGGACGGCTGGCCAGCTGGTTAAAAGGAGATTGCATAGCGGCAGAGGAGATCGGCGGGGTGCCTGTCACTGAAAAGGTGAGACTGAAATCCACAACAGAACGAGTTCTGCTGAAGGTGAGATTGTTTTTTACGTTTTCATCCTTAAATCGTGAAATATACTGAACATCAGGTAAAACAGCTAGTTTTTAGTGAGTGAGTATCGGTCACGAACTAGCCATGTTCGGGGGCGAGCGAAGCGAGCCGCAAGTAAACCTGTGCAAGCATCTTGCTGTACCTGAGCTTAAATTTTTGTTGTTACACCACTGAGTTTTCGTGTTTCAAATACTTCAGCTTGAATTCAACTTTTCTTGACCACAAAATTATGTTGGTATCTCTTTGGGTCCGATCAAAGGCAAACGTATATACGGACCGTATGTCTGTAGGTATAACTGGGTTCGGTGTAGCGTTATCGGGCACTTGAATCACCACGACAAATGTATTTACGGATCGTTATCGCGAGCTATTATCTTTAATTGGGACTAGGATTCGTTGAAACGGATTGCAGTGCAGTATACATAGACATTTGTCGCATGTTGTGCTGTTACCAGGTTCGTAATTGCATTTCTGGTGCTTTCCTGGTTATTCTTTAGAACCGTAGCCAGGTTATCGTAAATAGCGTGGCTTTAAGAAACTTTTCTCTTAAGAATCGTTGGTGAGGCAATTTTATGAAAGGTTTATACATAAAACGGCTTTTATAGGTCTCGAAGTCTAGCCGAAGAGTCAAAATTACGTACGTGTACGAGTGTAAAAGTACGTGTGTGGCAGAATTTCAAAGGGTCATAAGCAAACACTGGTTTTCAGCTAAAACCCTCGAGATGACGAGCCGAAAACGCAATACAACATCCAGTGTAGGTACCTACAGTTAGAGTGCGTACGAGTGTAAAGATGCGTGCAAAGGAGTGTGTTTGGGTGTATATGTGTGTGTGTGTGTGTGTATGTGTATTTATTCATTTATATATTAATACAGTTGATGATATAAGCTTACAGTAAAAACCAAAGTGCTCTCTATCTTAAATTAAAACTTAAATACATTCTCAAGGAGTTGAAAATAGCCGAAAGACTGTCATTCAAAATATGTTGAACCTCGTGTTCATATGCATTAAGTATGATAAGCGCCCTTAGGGTTGGTGCGTTGTTCGCGTGATGGGTACGCGTTGCCAGTTTTGATGATTGGTCGGTCAGTCAGTCAGAGTGAAAAAATTAAGAAATTTTGATTAGTTATAATTCTTAATCTACTGGTTCAAATTGAATGAAATTTTATATATACTGTGTTTATACAATGCCTGCTTGGTTACTGAAAATTCGGACTTCTAGTTTTATCCACAACGAAGTTATAGGGGGTCGAAAATGGCCTGAACTGCTTCGAGAAAATAAAAAGTACGGCCGTGTCGCTTTTTTTCTCGACTTGGTGGGGACCCCAGATAAGGGCTAGTCACTAATCCCTGTTTACTTATTCGTTTTTATTATTTACTTATTATATACACTTATTTGCATTACTAATTTTTGAAAAACAGTAACTACAGAAGCTAGTACGGTAGCACGGTAGCACGGGCGCCTCAAAAAGTGTTATGAAATAGCTGGCCATAGCAATTCAATGTCTGTTATTTTGTATATTATACTTGATATTGGTTTTTAAAGAATTAATCACGCCTTAGTGGATGTGTACCCTTATTTATTACTCGAGATGTCGATGCAAATCCCAGATCGTGAACCGAATAATATACCAGCTGTGCCCCAGTTTGTAAATATGTAGTTATTAGAATTTTCCTGCATATGTTTTCCAGGAAATTCTGAAGTTTTGTGTGTTCTTGTCGTATTGCATTCTGACTCTAAGCAACGTTGGTGATGCTGAATGGATTTCATGGAACATTTATATGATTTTTATTTATTTATAGACTAAATAAATAAATAAAATATACAACGCACACAACACCATCTAGACCCAAACTAAGCATCGCTTGCATTATGTCTAGTCAAAGTCAAAATATATATTATTCTAGGTATTATTATTAATCATTATTATTTAAACTATTATCTACTGAACTACTTGAAGCTATTGACTCCATCTGCTATATTCCTTCCTGAGTTTAATCATTATAAGTATATTTATAACAGTAGTATAAATATACTTATAATGATTCAACTCTTGAAGTATATTTATAACAGTAGTTTAATAATAAACAGTGGCCTAAAGTTTATTTATTTCTGGAAAGTAACTTATTGGGTACTTACATATCTCTTATTAAGTATATAGTTTAGATATATTTTTAGATATATACCTACGATTGAATTATTCTCAGAAAATTTTAATGAATACACACATGCTTTATCTAAAATTAGGGAACTACACACAATTGAATAATATAATTATATTTTGAATGTATAATTTTATAATATTTTAAAATAAAATTTGTAAATTGTTAATTTTGTATTATCAATAATTAAAATGCACAAGTTTTAATTAAATGATGAGAAAATATATTTATCAGGTAAACCATTGCTTTAGTAATGGATGGACGCCTATATTTTTTTTTCTTTTTCCTTTTTAGTACCTATCTTAATCGTTATAAATACATAGGTACAAGTAATATAATGAATCCGCATTAATGAAATACATAGGTACAAGTAATATAATGAATCCGCATTAATGAAATACATAGGTACAAGTATAAATTCTACTAGAAATATAATTTTGTTGCATAATAAAAGCAACAGGAATAGTTTTAGTTAGTCTCGTTTCGAGACGACCAAAAAAACTTTTAGCTACTAGGTGAATTTAGGTGCCCATTCCTCCTAACCCAAGCTCGAGAAGAACTGGCAAGAAACTCGCCCTGGTCCTAGCGCTTTTTTGCATGATCCATCTTATAACTTCCTTAACACATTCACTGCCACTGACACGCCTCGCGTGTTCAAGCTAATCTACGTCTCTACGCCAAGAACACGCCAGGCGTGTTTTGAATGTTTCGGTTATATTTCCAAAACTAGGCCAGATTTTCTGTTCAAATTTTTAGTGCTTCATTTTTAAGGGATAGGCTATAGCATATTGAAGCGGTTCCTTAAAAAAACTAGTTAGATTTTTTTTACGAAAAATAGGTATTTTGTAGTGCCGAGAACACGCTAGGTGTGTTCACTTACTGAAACTACCCTTAGGTTCCCAAACTTTTTTATTCTTTTAAACGCTTCGCTAATTTCAGAGTTATAAGCTTGCGATAAGTGATTTTTAACCAGTATTTGATGACAAAACGGAAAGTCATAATTTATCGGACCGTTGTTTTTACCGTATACAGTACTGTGTCATGTATGAATAAATAATAAATAAATAAATAATGCCGGACATTTCACACAGCACCATCTGGCCCCAAAGTAAGCAGAGCTTGTGTTATGGGTACCACATGACTGATATACTACTTATATGAAGTCGCTCATACAACTCCATACGCCATCAATGATAAAAAAACGTACCTATCCGATGTATATCTTTATATAATTATACATACACACGTACAGTAGAATTATCTCTATATATATAAAAATCTATTGCTGTTCGTTTGTCTCGCTAAAATTCTTGTCATCATTAATATCTTCCGTTTCTGGTACAAATTTAACTTTTCCTAAAAAAAAGATAAGAATAGAAATAAATTTATTTTATTTGAATATTTTGTATTTAATTCATACTTATGTAATTAGATAAGGCCAATCAACCAACATTACGATAATACGAGATAAATAACGTAAACAAACTTTCCGCAGTTCAAAGCTTTTATCGGTTTAATAATTTAAATGAATTCACTCATATAAGACTGAAAATACGATTGTCACTCAATATATTAATAAAACAAATGTACTTGCACTGTTAACAATTCCAATGTTACAGTTCACAATAAAACTTTATTCATTGATGTATGGTAATTTTAGTAAAAAAGTTTGGGAACCTTGAATTACGTTATAATACATTTACTTACCATAAAATCTATTTTTCGCCATAATTCCAAGTACCAAAATTCACGACACTATTGTAAACACCTTTATCCTCGCGCAGCACAGGAAATAATAACCGGCAAACATAGTTAAAACAGAAAAAAGCCGTTTTAAATAATTTACCTTTAGTCAGTGCCATGGTCCCGCGCGGCGTGTTCACTATTTTTCCAAGTAGCAATGCCGCGAGCACGCCTAGCGTGTCCGCGGTTTTATACGGCGGCATCTCGATAAACTTCAAGAAAATCGTGGTGGCAGTGAATGAGTTAACTACGAAAAACTAATACAAGTTTATACATTTCAAATGTGTCGGTTAACTGTCTGAGGGCAGAGCAACACGAGGCCATGCATTCTTATCAGTAATATAGAAATTTATAATATAATACTCTTTCTTCAAAATACTACCCTTTACCTAAACTTTCTTAATAGGTAGCTTAGTTGCATTTTCAGAAAGCTAATTATAGAAGCGCACCGTGTTCCCCATATAGGACTTCGTAACTTTTTCTAGTCGAAACCTAGGGATGTATAATTTGTTTCTGTTCCTAGTATTGATCAAATGACTGATAGAATACATTTAAATATTTTTGAATACATACTTATGATACAGGTTCATCACACAAAAATTTGTCCTGGGAGGGAATCGAACTTCAACCTACAGCGCAGAAGCCAGAGCTACTACTAACTGATCTGATATGCCATTGATATACCGACTGCTGGACCTGGTGAAAATACAGTGGTTTCACCCATTTGTCTTTTGTGTTTACCGTCAGACCCTTTATTTTCCGCGACTTGACGTTTGTTTGATGTCTAGCCACTCCTTTGTGACCAAAGCCACGCCTACAGTGTCTTGGACAGTTTACCTTAGACTATCGTAAAGTGAGATGTATGGTTTGTGGTTTCGGTGGCGCGTAATAACAACTGGACCTATTGTGCTTGTTAAACATACCAGCGAAACCACAAACTGTAAGCTAGTAATAAATCGCGCTCAGTTCTAGGTCAGACTTTACCCACCCCACCCAGAAAGAATGATAAATCTACTCATATTTAATTCGCTCCCAAGCGTTCCAATTCGTGCAGGATATCAACTTCAATTTATGGTTATACTCTTTCACTCGTCTGACTTATACGAAATATGATGAACTCTCGCGACATTGCTCGTAGTAGTAGTAAGTAGGTTATTCAATCACAAACTTGGAAGCGTTCTTGGTGCAGCTTCCTAGCTTGCTTACTCGTTCCTAAAAGAAGTTAAGCGACGTGCATCGTGCATTTCTTGATGGAGGTTACTTTTAGATTGTCTAAGCATATAATTAGTAAATGGTCAAATAAAAAAACAAACATGCTGTAATCGAAGATTGTAATCCTTGGCTCGGTAGACACCTCCTTCGATCTTCAGTTACTTTGTTAGGATGTTTAAGAGAGGTAGTCAGAGGCACGTTTAAATATTATATTTTGGCAAATATCCTGGTACAGTAGTTAGTATTCCGTACTTGACAGGTTCCAAGCATATCGCCGCTTACAGTTATACTAACCAATGATACACACCTTATTTTTTTAGATTCGAGGATGTGCCTGTTTTATCACGACTAGGTTCGAATCAACGACCTTATGATCGAACGAAAGGAAAGTGTGCTATCATTACACCACCTGTGCTCTGTGTGCAATGGTCAAACACCCAAATTTTTATTACTTTTGTTTCTAAAGTGATTCAACAATCCACATCTTATTCCAAAGTATTTTTATAACAACCCAAAAATCTGAAGGTTACGTGTTCAAGGACCGCGAGTCATAAAATATTATAAAATTTCATAGTACTTACCTACCTGCCTGGTTTTTCTCTGAATATTTTATACAAGATTATATAGTCGAACCATGGCTAATTTATTTAAAACTATGGGATGATAGACAGCCTAGAAGTGAATGTGCTTTGAACCGGAACGAATCGTCTATGACAATCTGACAGGGCGACAGACTGGAAATGTTTATCATAATGAGATACGTTACGCATCGCTAATTTCTATCTCTCGAATATGTGAAGTGGAAACTAAAAACCACATGAGTTACGAAGGAGAATAGGTGGGTTGTTGCCTCCTCCAACGGAAAATTATAATATGTTTTACAGTATTATGTAGATAGTAGTGTTGAAGCAAGAAGAAGTCAACGAAACACCTTGATCGTAAAAATAAACTGTCAATTTTGCAACTATTCTATAAGCACTCACGTTCTTTCCTTAGTTATTTAATTATGACAAGGCATCAGCAGGAACTTGGAAGATTTACTTTATGAAGTTGTTATCATGATCAGATATAACTTTCAGGTTGGATCTTCGATAAACTTTCCGAACACGCTAATTTACCACCAACTCATGTCAGATTACGCTATTCAATAAATGGTGTATTGGCACGAATTTGCTGGTTTGGTGGTATTGCCTAACAAATAAACAAAAAAAAACACATTTACGATTATAATTCCCAGGCCTAGTAAACATCTCCCCTCAGAAGGCCTCAGAGACAAGTTCACTTTCTGTATGCTCATAATACGAGTAAGTCACGTGACTCACGCCAAGCGTGACAGTTGCTGTCATTTTGATACAATTAGATCAGCAAAGGCGCAAAGGCGTCAGCGTGAAGTAAAACTAAACTTGAGGTTTACCTATTTAGCTAGACCCCAGATCTCTAGATATTTGATTGCCTGTGGAATGCTAAAAATACTACTTGTTTGTCACTGGCTGGGAAAAATCCTCTAGAATTTCCATGTCTGTTATTCGAGATATTTCTCCCAGCGGTTAACGGTCCCGCAAGCTTTAATTGCCAGCCTTTTGTTGCCTATTGTCACTTCAACTTGCTAATCTTAAGGGCTTTGTGGGTTGTCTGTGACCTTTCTTCTTTAATACGCCAATTTGACTTTATTCTACCGAGGACTTCTTTTGACGAGAGTGGACAGGTTGGTACTTTACCAATACGTTTCTAACTTATTTACTTTCGAAGATGAAAATAATCGTGCTATTAACATGGCTTTCTGAGAAATGTATTGAAAATACTTCTCAATGCTTTGCAAAACTTCGAATGTAAAAGCTATTCACCTGCTTTAGAGTCGCGTCACGTCCCAGTTTCATCCTTTATGTGTAATCCTCATTTCCACCCTCAACTCAAGATTATGTCGTAAAACGTTTCCCTCTTGCAGATCGCATTTTCCGTTGTACTTTATTGTACAATTTGCAGCGCTTTTGTGCTGGTATTTTGTGTAGGTTTGATTAGATTTGCAAGTTTACAGAAAACGGTTATTTTAAAGTGGGTAATAAACTCAAAAAGTAGTGCAATCATCGCGTTCTTTTTACGCGTTGATAACTCGTTTCTTTACAATTTGCCACTTCCACTTCCATTCCCACAAATTATATCGCGGGTGTAATATTTGCCCGGCTGAACGCCCTTTTAGTTTTTTGTCGATTTTCTCAGCTTGGTTCTTCTCGTATGCATGAAAAGTTTAAACATTGTTCTTCTGTAAATCGCACTGAATAATTACGTAAGTTTTTTGCCCATCTGCCAGTGTAATTTTGTGAATCCGACCAACTATGACCGAAAAGTAATCTTATAAATTGGAATAAAAAATCAATGGTGTTAAAAGTGATAATTTTTCCATTGAACCATTGCCCTTTGGGCCCGAGGGATTTTAATACATTGTGTTGGATATTGCATCTAACTTCATTACCCCGGTCTTCAGAGAGCGGGTGACACGTGAGTGAGAGTAATGTAATATTGTGTATTTTTTGTGTGTCATTCTCATCGGATAATGAAATTGAGCCTTATTATCTTCTGCCTTGCGGCGCTAATAATATTGTGTAACCATTTTGGTTATATTGTGATAAAATAATGAGTATTTATGTTAGAGATGATATTGGCCAATTCCACATTTAAGGATGAAGCACCAACCATAATAAAAAAACATGAAATCCTTATGATTTTGGTGCTGGGCTCTCAATTCTTCCATAGTAGGAATTCCTTGAGTGTTTTTGACTTATTCTGTCGCGTAATGTATTATTTTATCAAGTTTACCCTGAGCCCTTAGTTACCTACCTTCCTACACGTTCAGCAGTATGTCTAATTAATATTCGGTAGCCAGCGGCCTCGGTTAAAATCATCCCTTATATTTATGAATATGCGTATTTAATTAAGCCCGCTCCGCCCACTGGGGTTCTAGAACTGCTTTGCTTTCTTTTCAACCCTGTTACTGATGAGATATGAGATCAAAGCAACTTGATTTATAGAAGAATCTTTATGAGTTTCATTCATTCACGTAACGTAACAACGTATGGTTGCTCTCGTTCCAGAAATTACCTTCTCGCTTTATTTTAGGATTCTAATTTTATATCTGCTACTTGCAGAAACAGTAGGTAACAGTAGGTAACATACTATTCCCCAAAGAGTGTTTTTTTTTTCGGTGGGTGCCGTTTTTTCTCTGAGCAGTGCCGGAGTCGGCTTACGCTCGCCTTTTTTTGGGCAGTACTGACACGGTCTTCAGTGCTACATTACGTAAAAAAGTATTTGTTATATCTTATACGTACGAAATATCAACGCAGAAGTATACAACTTTGGATTAATCCAATATTAAAAGTGTAATACTTAGAAGGAACACCTTATTTAAAAAGGTATTTACCTATTTTCCCACACACAAGGCCTCCACTAACCCGAAAAGAGTTACCTCGTCGTATTTAAATGCCATAACGAAATACACATACGCACTTACAAAACAAAAATTTTAATCACACAAATGTTTGTCCTGGGAGGGAATCGAACCCTCAACCTAGTCGCGGCCCGAGAAAGCAATTCCATGTTTTATCTGTATTTTAGATCCAGCTGTACGCTCCTTGCTTTCGCCTTCGTGGAATACTAGATGGTGTAGACTTGCTAGACAATTCATTAGGTCGGGTCTGGTTGGGTTGTAATGCAATAAGTTCAAGTGCCACAGCCTAAGCGCTTGCTTAAAATTGGCTACGATGAAAGAAAGGATCAAACTCACCATGGATCCTGATAAAGATTATCTACATACATAAATCGAACAAGTATCGGTGCCTTAACGACAAAATGCTCGGGAGTAAAACCAATGATGCTCAAAATTAGAAGAATACATTCTGTATCAATTAAATACAATCAATAGAATACACCCTGTATTAAATTGAACTGGTGTATACACTAATACACTAGGTACTCGATGTACATCGAAACCTAATGTTGCGTAAGATTTAGGCCTAACGCGCACTGCGGATTAATCCGCGGCGAATGTTTTCGGTATTTTCTGTGGAACATGGAATCGGACGTAAGCGGAAATTTCTACGGCATCTGCTGTTAGGTATGCAAATTTATCGTGGTTTATATTGCGATGAATTCGCATAAAAACCGTCGGCAGAAAATACCGCTAATGCGTGATACCAACAAGCAAAAATAATCGCCGCATATTGTTCCGCAGTGTGTGCTAGTTCGGTTGTTTATTTATTCAAAGACATCATTAGTTATTTAGTTTATAAACTTTCCTATCCTACGTTGCTGATAATGCAATTAAATAATTAGACCATTACAGTATGCTAATCTTTTGTAAAAAGGTCAATGATTACGCAGTCGGTTTGAGAAAGAGGTTAACGACGACGCAGGCACACTTGATAAGATTTACAATTATTCATTCACCCTCAATGAAGAGTTGAGCAGAAAGGTAGAGAAACATCGAGAGATAAAATCTAAATAAACGAAAAATAGAAAACAACCAAAAGACATGATTAATATGCTGTGAACTCATCGAGCTGACCGTATCTTCTGCGGTCCAGGCAGTTCCGGATTAGCCTATAAGCAAATTAAGCAATTTCTTAGGTCATCACGTCTCGGCGGCACCATAAACAGCACGGAATAATTATTTGCCAGCACATAAAAGAAAAGGCTGTTTAAAACCCCTCTCGTTTAAAATGACTAAAGCAAATTACTAACAATTTCATTTGTCTCTTGTTTTTTTCATTTATGGTTCCGATGTCTACGAGGAACGCGCTACAAGAAGTTCGTTATGTCCGTCTGTCTGTCTGTCTGTTTGTCTGCCTGTTTGTCTGTCTGTCTGTCTGTCTGTCTGTCTGTCTGTCTATTTTGCTCGGTGAAATAAATAAATTAGGTACTTACCTAAATACAACAATAAAAATGGTTTTAAGGATTCCTCCTCTAAATGTAAAGTGGTGTTGATTTTTGACGTATAACATGTTTCCTTTTGCTTTAGTATTTATAAATTCTTAATTAATAATTCATGTATTTTTTATGCATAATTAAAAAAAATATTAGCATTCTGAACTCCTTCTCTATATAAACTATAATTGTGCATAATTTCATACTCCTCCGTCCACGCAATTTTCGTAAAAAGGGGTACAAAGTTTTTGCTTCACGTATAGATACATATACGGCTTTAATTAGTTATTACTTTCTTTGTCGCTTCATTTTTCATATTGTTAGCACGTGTTAGATTAAGTAGGCTCTACTAATTATAGGAAGTTAACTACTAGGTATCTTTTTTCACTAAAAAGTTACTAGAAATTCTATTAGTGTAGCTATTGTGGAGAGTTAAGAAAAGAAACACAACTCATAAAATAAATATAACGTTTGTTTTATTTTAATGTTATTTAGTTCTTTTATACAGGACCTACTCATCAGTTCCGTAGGTGGGCGTTGAGGCTGCTTCACAGTTTCTAACTTTTGTAGTTTCATCGTTTTATTCGTAATTTTTGTTCCTTATTACTTTGTTCTGAATAAACAAATATTAAATTATAATTTTTTTAATTGAAAATACTTTTATATTCTACACAACTTGGGTTTATAACACAAGTTATGAACAAACAGAAACACATTTATGAACTTGTAAGGTTAATAATACACAACTATTAGGAATATTCAAACATGAATAGTAGGTACTTAGCTTTTAGTGATCTGGGAGTCTAGTCGGGGTCGGCAGCTGATAAAAAAGTGACTGTTCCTCAGCTTTTCAATCTTTTTATAGACTACGAAATCGTAATAAAACAACCTAGGTACTGCTACCTTCCCGTCTCGCTCAAACCAGCGCAAACGTTCAAAACAAAAATGTATTTAGTTTCTTATTAAGTATCTAAAAATATGTTTTTAGAACAAAACAATGAAATCATAAATTCTAAACAATTGTAAAAGTAATAACATTTCTGTGTCACAAAAATAAGTATTTAACAATAAATAATTATCGAAGCTTCAGAGTAAATATATTATATGCATATGATTATGTGAAAATAACAATGAGATAGGTATCTTCATTCTGAAAACTATATTTATTTTACACGAGTTTCCTTATTATTTTATTACACGTATCTCTTTCGTCTTTCTCACATATTTCAAGGTACGTAATGACCATACTCGTCTAATTCGGCACTGTGTCCAGAGATGGTATTAGAAAAGAATTTCCTGAATTCCCAAGGCTGCTGTTATTAGAGCTTAAAGTTTGAAATGAAATATAACTTTATAAGACCGAAGCTTCCCCTTCTACCCACAACATAACAACATACAAGTTACATCGATACGCCCACGCGATACCTGTAGGAGATTGTTAGTTTGTAGTTAGATATTCTACGAGTGTTATACGAGTACGAACCGGATGCCTTGCTCTGAGTAATTAAATTATAACTTCTGTGCTGTGTTGAGGGTTGACTTACTACTTAAACTTACTACTTACTTAAGAGTCGCCTCGCTCTACCACCTTGCCACACTGTAGGGCACCATCAGGCGCCGCTGCCTCGCGCGATCGACGCCCTCAACGGTTTACATAGTTAACAACTGTTATTAAGGCTTTCCCAGACGTTGACATATTTGCGGACGAATGGAAGGAGCTAATCAGTTTGTCTGCGCATTTTTTTTTGAAGGAATAATAGCTTAAATCCTTCCCCGGGTTGCAATTTATCTCCTTGCAAAATTTTATTGATAAGTATCAAACTAATCACCTGACCATCCATTATAAAGTTTCCATACAAACATTCACACGTTATTTTACTACTTTATGAGGGTTATTTTGAAAAATCCTGACACACGTGTCCTTTTTTTTGCATTTTAAGTATCCAAACCAAGTTTCTAAGAAGTTTCTAAAAAGTTCCCATACAAACTTTGACACCCCATTTTACCTTTTTGTTAGGGTTATTTTGAAAAACACGTGTTCATTTATTTAGCATTTTATTTATACATATAAAGTTTCAAGCAAATCGCACCACGCGTTAAAAAAATCCCGCCTTAGTGGGTGGTTTTGCTGTAAAAGGAAGCTACCTTCCAAATTTCAGCTTTCCAGCTTCAGCGGTTTCGGCTCGGCGATGATGAATCAGTTAGTCAGTCAGGTTAAGCTCTTTTATAGGTATAGATATCGCTATGTCCGATTATCTCTGTCTGTCTGCCCGCTCCTAATCAGAGCTCTTCCTCGCAGACTATTAGTTATGTCATGATTAAATTATGCACGGTAAATGTATCAATGGTTGAGCAAAGTTGCAAAGTTAAGACATGAAAACATAAAAAAAGGTTTCTACTACCCCATCGCTGCATGTCGTTGGATAGGTATTTCAAAGATACTACCAGGTTTCTTAAACAATTATCGATACAGATAGTCGTTTGATAAATATTAGGCAATATGTGATGTGAAGTAGCATAGAGCTGAGACTGAGCCTTATTGGCAAACGCAGACTGGTTCGGTGCTGGTTACACATACGGCTAATCTTTAAGAACTTTATTATTTATGTTATTTTCCTTTTGATTGTGTATGCTATGCTACGTTATTTGTGTGCGCGTGTGTCAAAATAAAGTTATTTCATTTAATTTTCATTTCAAGTGGCCATTTTTCATGTTAGTCCCCATGCTACCGGCTAAACTGCTGTTTTACAAAATAGTTAGATATAAAAAAAGGCTCCATAAAAGCTCTTTTTTTGCTGTTAGATGGTGTTAAGTTTGAGACCTGACCGGACCACTAGTGTTTCTTATCCTTACTGACTTGGTGGAAAACCTTCACTGTGCGTGGTCGCTTGGAAAATTTATTTAAAATATTTTAAAATTGTTAAAACAAACATAAACTACAGAACGGACTTTCATACTGTTTTCACCAATAGACGGAGTGCTTCATGAGGAAGGTTTAGGTATATAATTCACCCGTGCGAAGCCAGGGCGGGTTGCTAGTAGAAGATAATTTGGTGCTAGGTATAAAAATCTTTGAAATCGTATCAGAGTTCGCTCTGTGGCGCTGTGGGCGAAGGCCTGCCTGAGTCAAAGTCAAAGTCAAAAGATACTTTATTCAATATAATCACAAGGATCACTTGAAACGTCTTACATACTTGGTGAATTTAGTTCCTAATTCCTCTTTTAAGCTCGAGAAGAACCGGCAAGAAACTCGTCCTGGTCCTAGCGCTTATTTACATGATCTACCTTAACTACAAAAAACGAATACAAGAGAGTTTATAGGTACATATCAAATATGTCGGTTAACTGTCGGAGGGCAGAGCGACATGAGGCCATTCATTCTTATCAATAATATAGTCATTTATAATATCTTCTTCTTATTGTGTCACTAGTTATTTCTAACTAGTGTGGTGAAAGGATTAAAGTGCGCCTCAGAGGCTCCTTTCGTGCACTTAGGTAAGCCTTAATGTAAGCTCTCTCGCTTGCCGACAGGACCCGCAGGAAAGTCGAATCAGTACATGCGGTGTTGGTTCGGTTGCAGGTGCATAACAGCTGGCACCGAGCCGGGCTTGTTTCAAGTTTTCCTTCTCTATTGCTAGGTCTTCTGTTAGTCAGCAGGGAGACTAATCCCCAATAATTTGAAGACCATCGCAGTCGTCTCCATCATCAGTCTCCAAGCAGCACTCATCTGGGATCAGTTCCATTTATATTATAATAAGCAATATAAATGACTGTATTAGTGAGACACAAGAAGTTGCGGGTTCGATTTCCGCCGCGAGACAAATGTATGATCTGCAAAAATTTGTCTCGGGTCTGGGTGTTTGTATAAGTAATATATATGTATTTACAAAAACGAAAGTAGTATCGTATGAAAGTAGTCTTATCAATCTGTCATGCGGTTATCAAGATGTTGTGTGGTGTTGTTGATTTGTCCAGCATTATTTATTTATTTTAGTATATTAACTTATCCCTTAATACAATTTTGATTGACGTTGGAGTGGAGTTAAATTGGCCCTAAATCGGATTCCAGCCACTTCTGCCTGTCAGCCAGAAAGTTGAGGTAATTAAATCTAATTGTGGAAGCTTGACATTCAATACCCTCGTCTATTCTATTCGGGTGTACTCACCTGACAGTCGAAGCTAACTTTCATCTTAATTAAAGGGAACGAAGCTGGAGAGAGGAGTCTAGAGAGTTCCAATTCCATCTTAAATTTCCTCATAATCTATGTAGACGTTTATTATTGTAGCTATCATTGTCTACTTGTTTATATTTTCACTTACGAAGTCTATTATCAGATGACACTCTTCAGTAAACACCAGTTCTATCCAATTATCTTTGTCTATACACATTTTCCATTATTTCCTTCAAAGCTTTTTCATTATTTTACAAAACAATGGCAGCGATCTTAGGAATCTGGAAACATTATCTCAAAAACTTTTATCCTGAAGATAAAAGACCGAGCTTCAAACTTGAATACAGTTTTGAACCTTGTTTGAAGTTGAAGGGTTTGATAAAAAAGTTTCGAAAACCCGAGCTTTCGGAAATTGACGTTTCAACTAACGTTTTCAAAAATGAGTACATCGGTAATTACCTATTTACATTCAAGCATGCTTCCAATATATTTAAAAATATGTTTAGTACGTATATTTGTTTGAAATGGGACTGGTCAGGTCATGTTTGTGACTCGAATGCATTCAGAACTTTGGGCGAAGCTCTTCACTCAGTGGGTGCCCGATAGTCGGAGACGATGCGGCAGACCCAGGAAAAGATAGCGAGACGATCTGGATGCATTCGAACCGAACTGGCAAACAGTGGTCATTGAGTATAATAAATAAATACTCCCGGACATATCACACAGCATTATCTGGCCCCAAAGTAAGCAGAGCTTGTGTTATGGGTACCACATGACTGATATACCTACTACTTATATACTTTTTATTTTGTAAATAGATACATATTATACATAAAAACACCCAGACCCGAGACAAATACTTGCAGGTTATACAAACATTTGTCCCGCGGCGGGAATCGAACCCGCAATCTTCTGCGTCTCAGCCGGACCTAACCCCACTGCGCTACAGAGGTTGTCTGAAAGAGTGGAAGATAAAGAGGGAGAACCTTTGCCCAGCAGTTATACACAATGGGTTAAGATAAAAAAAAGTTGTTTAGCATCTATATTATAATATTTGTTTACAGTAGGTAGGTCGATCCATAGTTAATCCATTTTAGTTAGTTACCCATACTTAAATTCGAAGATGTCTCTATTTGTATGTCTGTTTGTTACCTTTACACGGCTATACGGTTGAACGGAGCTCGATGAAATTTGGTAAGTAGATTTAATCTTGGAAAAGAGCATATTAATTTTTATGTAGGTACCACGCGTGCGAAGCCGCGGGCGGCGGGCGGCAGCTAGTCTGTTATAAAAACAAACCAGAGTAACAGAGATGTTTCATTTCTTGGACTATAATAGTTCGAGCTCAGTTAGGTCTATAATACTGAGAAACTTATTGGATTGTAAACAGAGCAAATTCAAATCAAATATATATTGTGAGCAAGTTTAGCCAAAACAATATTGACTGACATTATACCGACTTTCGTAAAACAGTTAATTGGCTATCAACTATAATTGGTTTTTCGTAGTATCTACAAACACGAGTCGTTGTTCTGACCGACTAGAACATTCTTGTAAGTCATTGCGCTCGATCTCATCAACACATAATTTCCTAATGCGGCGGTAATGTATGTACTGTCTTGTCATTCTTACCTAAATAATGTAGTGTAGGCTCAGCTAGACAACGGCTGAATAAGAAATTCTTCGGCGACGACCGTGATCTCTATATTGATATTTCAAGGAAGCGTACTAGGTCCGACTTTGTTTTTAACGTATATCAATGACCTGTGTAACATGACTATTGAGGATGGACGTATCTTTTCGTATGCAGACGATACGGCCATCGTATTCTCTGGCACCTCTTGGTGTGAAGTTAAAAATAAAGCAGAGAAAGGCCTCGCAAAGCTAAATATCTGGCTAAAAAAGAATCTTCTTACCCTTAAGATAGCTAAAACCAACTATATTTGTTTCACGATGTACAATCGAACTCAACCTGATCCTGCTTTTAATAGAGAATGTGGCCTTAATAATCTGTCCTGTAACTGTGCAATAATCAACAAAACAGAAAATACAAAGTATCTCGGGGTCATCATAGACCAACGCCTATCCTGGCATGCGCAGTTAGAAAAACATATGTGCCGAACTAGAAAACTCATGTGGATTTTTAAAAACCTACGACACGTTGCACCTCACACCCTTCTTAAACAAATATATGTTACCCTAGTACAATCTACACTTGGCTATTGTATTCCTATTTGGGGAGGGGCTACCAAAACACATTTCATAGACCTGGAAAGAGCGCAAAGATTTTTACTAAAGGTTATGTTTTTAAACCATATAGGTACCCGACTGAAATGTTGTATTTGGTATCGAATATACTTTCTGTTCGCAAATTGTGCATTCTAAATTCTATACTTAAACTACATAAAATACTTGAATATAACTTTGCTAAAACAAATAGAAGAAGAAAAGATATTGTAATAAATATTACTCACGTAAAATCTAATTATGCAACACGACAGTATTTTAGACAGTCTGCTCTACTATAAATTAAAATAAACAAGCATTTGAATATATATCCACTGAATAATTACAACTGTAAAATCAATTTGACTAAAACTACAAAAAAACGTATACAAGAGAGTTTATACATTTCAAATATGTCGGTTAACTGTCTGAGGGCAGAGCGACATGAGGCCATGCATTTAATCAATAATTATAGACATTTATATAATAATACGCTTTCTTGAAAAGACTACCCTTTATGTATGCTTTAAAATTCCTAATAGGTAGTTTAGTTGCATTTTCAGGATAATAGATAAGTGCCCCATAAAGGACTTATTTACTTATTGTAGTCAAAACCTAGGAATTTATAACTGCAACTATTGTTATTCTAGTTATCTTAGCTCTAATTATATATTTCTTTTTTTTTTAAACCTGTAGTTTGTCTTTCTTGTTATATGCTGCTGTTATATCCTATTTAAACAAGTTGTTGGTTTTCAAATCCCTACTTCCCTACTAATATTATTAATGCGAAAGTAACTATGTCTTACTGTCATGCTTTCACGCCTAAACCGATTTTGAAAAATTTTGGTATAGAGATACATAGGTTCTTGGAGAAGGACATATGCTACTGAAGGCTGAAGCCGCGGGCAGCAGCTAGTAAATAAATAAAGATGGTGCCAAATTTTAACTACATATAGCTGGCGATATTGTAGTTTCGCCGGACAAAAAATGACTAAAATAAGAACGATTTTTATTTTGCTGCACCATAGCTAAAATATATTTATCTAACAAGATTTATTTTGCTGCACCAAAGTCTAAATGAGAGTAACATTAAAAATTAGTGATCATTCTTTGAGTTGATTTGCTTAGGATTTTCCGCAGTTTTAATCAACACATGATCTTTTCATGTTTTAGCTCATGATGACTAAAATGAGCTAAAACATGTTAAACACATGGCAGTTGTGTGAATTTAAAAGAAGTGTAGTTTGAAAATGTTACCTTTAATTTAGACTTTGACTTTGAAAATAAAATCGTTAACGTTTTTCGAAATTTCAGGTAGTCCGGTGAAATTACAAAATCAATCTTAAATGTGATTATAAGATCAAAATCAAAATCAAAACCAAATCAACTATTATATACGTTGCATCTCGCGGTCCGTCTCAATTTCAATCTTGAGCAGTATGGATACTTCAACTCGCCTAGAAAACTCACGCGAGGTCCTTCCTCCTGAATTTCTATTTAACATTACCTACTTCTTAAACATACAATTGTATTAATTCTCTGTGGTGTTCTAAAGTTTGTTTTGCCCGGGCCAGAGGTATATTAAGTTAATGTATGTATAATAAACCCTTTTGTATAGTAAGAATAATGTTTGTATGAAATTTTACGTAGAAAACTTTTTGGGCGTAGTACAGCGTTATGAAATTCAACATCTATTCTAATATTTACAGTCTTTCTTGCATTTTTACTTTTTATTTTATTTTATTGAAAATACCAACAGCTACAAAAAATAACAATGGGTAAACTTAATTAATATGCTAGAAACAGTCAATTATAGGTCTCTCTTTATAGTACACACAATATACAATATTCAATACTCCTACAAAGTTGTCCTAAGACACTTATTAAGTATTTAAGCCGAAAAGGGCATATATAATTTTCACTATATATGTATAGAACAATATTGTTTGTATGAAATAATTATAAAATAGTTGGTGTTATACTTACAATGTGATAACGGTGTGTGTGTGTGTGTGTGTGTGTGTGTGTGTGTGTGTGTGTACATGTATGTAATGTGTGTGTGAGTGTTTGTAGTGTGTGTTTTGTATATGTGCGTGTTGGGGGTAATGACGTGAAGAGGATGCGTGTGTGTAAGTGTGTTTGCATGTTATACTGATAACAAGATGTCTACTATAGATTTTCTGAAGTTATTTTATTACTGTTGAAAATGTCTACACTCGAGAATGTTTTGTTATATTTAGAGCAAATTCGGTATATTGGTGCGTACTTAGCATAATTGGTAGTAAGATGAAGAAGCGAAAAAAGAGCTGTGTGCTGCGTTCGTCTATCAGGCACACTATATTTGACGGTAACGATATCTTTATTTTCCTTGTGTGTGTAGGTACCAAATAAATGCCTATTCTATTATATTATTGTTAGTTGTAAAAGCTTGAAAGTAACATTCTCTATCCAATTAGGAACACTTTATCAAATAAATGTTTTACGAAACCTCTTTTTACTTTATAAAAAAACATTAAATTTCGCTACGTATACGTAAAAACAAAGATTGATATTTTCTTTTCCATTTTAACTCTATGCAAAACATTTCGTATTTGGCAAAATTGATTTCCATGCCGACCTTGTGGTTGTAACCTTAATGGAAATCTATAATCTGTTGTATTGAATTCTGATTTCCATTGAACTTCTTTGATCTCCAATGAAACAGAGTAGGTAAATTAGGTATCTACAATCCTACAATAAAGTTGATAATCATTTAATGAAAAGCTTTGATATACAAATTAGACGTATTTAGGGAATATTACGAATACATCATGCCTAAAATAATAAGTGGTAATACTGCAGATTGCTTCAACCAAAAATATTATAGCGTTTTAATGGCTTAGCTTTGTTTAAGTTAGACCCTAATTGGTACTTAGAAAGTTTATAAATGAGCACTTTTATTTGAGAAGCAAATTGCTGTAGAGTTAGGTTAGACGCTGCGAGCCTACACCAACATCCCACAATACGAATCATAACTTATTTATATCGATGGCTACTATTTGTTGAACATACTCGTAGATGGGTAAGTTTTGTATCGTACGTTTCAAAACTGCTGATACGTGCTGATACGTGCTGATACGAATACGTGATCTTCAAGAAAATTTACCTATGATTAATGTTGTTTTGTCTTATTATTCATAAATATTGTGGGTAATGGTGGAAACGGTGGATAATGCACACAATATATGAAATAAAACTCAAAATACAAAGCAAATTAATTAAAATACTTATTTACACATACATTATGAAGAAAAAAAATTCATGAAAAATCAACCATTTGCGTTAAAAATGCCGTTTATATTTTAAACGGATTTTTAATCGAAAAACCCTCCCTTGCATTTTATTACTTGTTTATTTTTGTTGTTTTTTTGTCTAATCCATTCCCAGTTATACTCGAACCAGACGGAACGGCATTTTGCTGTAATATTCGTTTATAATGCTCTTTTTTCATAATTCCTTCGACTCGTACCAAATCTCCGGTTCCATGGCCCGAAAAGCATCCCCAGGTCATAATGGAACCACGTTACGTCGAACAAAAATTCGGCCTTTTGAACCAAATATTTCAAATTTGGATTCATCTGAACAAAGATTTTTTTTAAAGTCTTCAGTTCAGTCTCGATGGGTAAGGGCCCACTGCATCCGTATTTTTTTGTTTTGTGGCCTTAGTAGTGGTTTTCGAACGGCGACGCGACCAAATAACTTAGCATCTCTCAATCGTCTTTTTACTGTAGTCAATGACACAGGTTCTGATCGGGATTTGTTCACTTCTACGCGGATTTCTGGTGCTGTTATGCGTCTATTTCGCTTGTTGGTAACGACGATGAAATGATCCTCGCGAGAAGTGGTAGTTCTCGGCCTTCCCGATCGCGAACGAGCTTGATTACTGTCAGTCTCCTTGTATCGGGTTATTGTGTGTTATTGCATGAACACGAGTCTTTGACAACTTAAGTTGAGAGGCAATCGCACGTTCAGATTTGCCTTCGCCGTGTAAAACAACTATGGCAGAACGAGTTTCACTGCTAATTTCGCGAACTTTTCCTATTTTAAGATGTCTTCATTGTAACTACGACGAGTTCAGACTATAAGGTAGATAAAGTGCAAAAAGTACAATGAACTCAATGGAAACTCAGGTACTAAATACGTTTTAGGAAGCTAAAATAATCCTGAATATCGATTAACGCGAAACAAAACCAAAATAATAAGTAATGAGCAGGTCATAAAAATATGACAATGACTCTACCACCTGGTCCTTGCGAAGCACTCATTGATGTTTTTAAACAATAGACCTTTATAGGATGATAACTTAATAACAACATAAATAATGACTCCTAAGAAATTCTATAAAAATAATAGAGTACGCAGGTGTTCAAATTAGCTCTTTATCATAATGTGTACCTAGATATATTTTATTGGTGACAAAGATTTTTGCAGTGGTCTCAAACTTTTGGCCGGCAGTGTATATGCCCCAAACTAAGCATAGCCTGTATATTATAATACACCAAACCAGATGACTGATAGAATACTCATATATTTTTAAATACATTATTGTGATACTGACTTAGAACAAACATCTAGGCTTATTAGATAGATAGATAGAAGATAGAAAATACTTTATTGCACACCAGAAAATACATTAGACTATTATAAGAAACAGTGTTTAGCTACACGGTAGTACAATGGGCGGTCTTATCGCTAGATAGCGATCTCTGTCAGACAACCTTAGGATGGATAGAAATCAATATAGCTGAATATGGGGTGAAAAAAAAAAGTGATTTATGATAAAAATAATATTTACATACATATTTACAGGATTCATATTTTATTACCTACAGCGCAGAAGGCAGAGCTACTACCAACTCAGCTGACAGCTTGATAACTATTTTAATATGTCTGAAAATCGATAGAAAAAATATTATTTTGAATCTCGGGTTTTGAAGATTAACCTGTTTATTACTTAGTTAGGTACCTACCTACCTACTAGTAATAGCTTGTTTATTCAGCACAACTATGTCAGCAAATTTATAATTATTTTGTATTACATTCACTTGTGCGGACGCCGGGCTATAATTTCCACATTTAACTTAACCATGCTGATTCAAGCAACGTAATGTTGGCTGGTAACAAAATAAAACGAGGGATAAAACGTGGTGACAACACTAATCATACATGGACAAGCAAAATCAGTTTATTGTTCTCTCAAAATATTGCGAAAACAATCGGGACTCATTGGTCTATTTTGATTTTTTGCAAAAAGGTCATGTGAATTCATTGACTTTTGTCAATAATTTGTCATTTTTCGGTTTCAATCTTGTTTTGGATATACCTATTAAAAATATATAAACTTTACACATTCATTTTTATTATGCTTAGCACCCACAAGTGTGACTGTGATCAGAAACGAAATAATTACTTCGTAGCATCAACGGGATGTGAAGATGATGAGGCAGTGTCCGCACTACCAGACCAATGGGTACCGAGACATGGAGGCACAACACTTTCCAATTACTTAAAAGATAGAGAACAGAGCCACGAAAAGGCAATTCAAGATATCACCACCGGAGCCAAGGTGGTAAATTCAGCTATTGATACAAAAGTGCGAGAATTATCTGAGAACCTGCTTGCACTTATCCAACAAATTCAGCAAGATATGAATTGCGTAGTGATTGATAACGACACCGGAAGTTTAGTCTTTTCAAAGAATTCTCATGATGATGCGCTCAAAAAAATTTACCAGCTGCATTCTCAAAACGTTGATAATATGGCCAGTTTTAAGCGAGAAGCATTGACTTTGGAAAGAGAACGCGCAGATGGTCTAAGAATTTTGCTTCGTGACCAATTCCAGCAGCTCATTAATATTGGTCATCGAACTCCCAAAGACTTGTTGCATGAATTTGATGATCGTGTCTATGAAATAAATCAACAGCTTTTGAGCAACAGTAGAGCTTACACGGAATTAGAAGCTCAGTTGAGAATTCAGGCTGATGAGAAAGTGGTTCATGCGCGATCAGCAATTAACCAGTTAAGCTTGGGTGTTGGTGTCACTTCTCGGAGACGCAGTGCCGTGCCCTGGGCTCACAGAGAACAATCTTTGCAACGCCGATCAGTTAGTGTATATATTGATAAGAAACAGCACCTTTCAGATCCTACTATTTGTCAGATTTTAATGAGTGTTGAACAGTTTGAAGAATGCGTAGCGCTCATGGTAAACGCATACAAAGGAGCTATAATTAAAGTATTCACAGATTTCTCTGGTAGACTCAATGATCTAGAAAAAGGTATCGGTAGTCATCATCAGCTGGTGGGTGATAATGTTTCATATATTTGTCAACAAGAATTTCAAGAAATGATCGATAAGACATTGAAGCGACTGTCTGTGAGCATTCATAAGCAATTTTCGTCTCAAAGTATGAAAGAAACGAGCACTCAATTATTGACCATGCAGAAAAGTTTGTGTGCGTTGGGAGAATGTCTTCAAGACACGTATAAAGTTTTGCACGATGCGGGACATCTTTGGGATGCACATATTCTACGTCAGGCACTTGCTCAGAAACTGACCATTACCGCCGTCGAAGACTTGTTGACTAGCAATGATACGACAGAGATGGCTAACGAAATCATATTCAATATTGCTTTAGAACAGTTACGAGGTTCTTCTGATCCCGATAAGTTAGAACAGCAATATGACGCTATTATAGCAATGCTTGATCGAACCGAAGAAATGTATCGCACTCACAGTGAGGATGAAATTGGTCGGTTAGAGCAATTTATGAATTTGCCTACCTCTTTAGCAAATACGTTACTATCAGAGTTTGAATGTTTTCTGGAAAAGCACCCTCGTGCTATTAACAATCCAATTCAAGCTCAAGACATTACGACCAGCTACAATCCATTGGAATTGGTTACACCAAGATCTTCTTCAATACCTAACAGAACCAGTACTCTGCACTCATCTTTACCTCGCGCTATTCTCCAAACTGAGCTTCAACAAGTGGGCTTACGTAATTGGAGAAATGGATTCCTTGAATCATTCGAGAGTAATGTCATATTAGTTCCTGAAGAGTTGCGGCGACAATCAAGGTTATGGGTTGAAGAAAAAAGCGCTGCGTTGCAAATGCGTTACTCCTTAAAAATGTTGTCTCATAGCATACGTATTGAAAGAGTAAAGGCTTCGCGAGAGGCGCGCATTGCTGAACTACGTAATCATGACACTAGATTAGAATCTCACTTGGTTGCTATTTACGCACTCGCGGACACCTTGCCTGTAGACGCATTGGAATTCGCATCTTTAGATGCTCCATTTTTACATCCGTTAGGCAAGTGGATCGGAAGCATGCACGCTGACATGGATGCACTTCTTCTTCAAGATCCAATTGATCCTGAAAGAAAGCGGTTGAAGATGTGTAGTTATGCATCCAGACTGATCAAGCATCGTCAGCTTTTCGAAGACAGTCTGAACATGGCCATTGAAGCTTATAAGAATCAAGTAAAGTGTCGTATCCAAAACGCACGTGTTTCCAATGTAAGGTTTATGTCTCAGATAAGTTTGTTTTACGAAGGTGGCCGGTATTCTGCTCAAGAAGCTACAAGAGCGTGTAGTTATTTAGTGAAAGGTGCTGATGCTTTAGAGGCTTGCACAGGACGTGCCATGGATGCGTTAAACGTCCGTAAAAACCAAATAATGGTTATTGCAGATTACTTAATATTGCCGTTGCAGAAAATCGTGGATGATGTTTTGAAAACAGGAGGGAAAGGGGTCCAAGGCCCTAAGAAGACACCGCCCAAAAAGAAATAAACTTTAAATGTTTCGTTATTAATTATAGTTCGTCACGAAAAGTATAGTTAGTAATAAAGCTATGGTAGATAAATAAAAACTTGAAATATTGAGGGAGCTTATTTCTGTCCTCAGTGAAAGTCTACGTGAGATGGTTTGCAAAGACGTTGAGCCATGACTGTGTGCATGGAGAGTCTCATTTACTTTGTCTCGTGCCTGCTTTGTCAGGTATTACTTAGGTAATTGAAATGAATACAATGGGTACTGCAGTGTGGTTTTATGACTCACTGCAATATGTTTCTTCCAACTATTCCATTCGGCTTGAAGGTGTCGAGTTTTATTACCGGCCAGTGTCTGTAATAAAACTCAATACTGGAGATGTTTTTAATTTCCGCCCCCGCTTTACTACCCGTTTCTAGCGAGGGTCACTTAAGTAGATAGGTGTAGTAGGTGTATAGTTCAGTCAGTTGTTTTATTTGCGGTCCAGTCCTGCCTGTGTACTGAAAGCTTGCGCTAAATTCGCCATTGTACCGTATAATCAGTAGGGTCAGGGTCGAGTGATGAGCATTAACAATTTTGACTTCAGTGCCATGTTAAATTCTAAGAGACACTCTTTTGCAACATAATTTTTCCCATGGCCACCCATTTATTCAAATAACCTGGTCGAATTAAGAAAACTCAATGCAGCTCAAATTGTATTTGTGTAAAATACAATGTTACATCACTCTATTTTTTTGACTGGCCTGTCAGCTTAGTTGGTAGTAGCTCTGCCTTCTGCGCTGTAATTCATAATTCATTTATTGTGGAACATAGGTATATTACAGGTTTTATTATTTGGTAAGTTCGCTATGTTACCATTTGATAAATGGTGTACAATATTTTCTAACAATGTGAGACATTTATAAAAAAAAACTAGGTAACATAATAATAATTCAATATAAACGTCACTTAGGAATATTACTTAATTAAATTTATGTCATTTTATTAATTCAGATACGTTATAAAAACATTTAGCTTGTAACCAGGTCTTGAGTTCCTTAATAAATTTATTTAATGGTAATTTTTTTATATAGTCAGGTATGGAATGATATACTTTTCCGCATATTGCATAGCTACTATTTATATACATACTCGTCTTTGGAACTTTAGGCAATACAATTCTGTCCTGGTTTCTTGTGCTGCTATGATATACCTCACTAGCTTTAACAAACAGTTGATTGTGCTTTCTAACAAACAAAGCAGACTCCAGGATATACATACAAGGTAGTGTGAGAATATTTAATTGTTTAAAGAGTGGTTTGCATGATTCCCAGGGCGGTATCCTGCCAATGGCCCTTACACATTTTTTCTCTGCGATAAATGCTCTTTTTAAGTCTGTTGAGTTTCCCCAAAGAATTAAACCGTATGTGAGTACCGATGCTACAAAACCATGATATGCTTGAAGTACTGTGGCTAAGGACGACATTTTTCTCAATCTCCGCAGAGCATAAACAAATCTGTTTACTTTGGAGCATACTTTGTCGACCTGCATTTTAAAATTTAAATGTTTATCTAAGACTATTCCTAGAAACGTAGGTTGAGGGTTCGATTCCCCACCAGGATAAACATTTGTGTGATGAACATAGGTGTTTGTTCTGTGTCTGGGTGTTATATATAAAGTATCATAAGTATGTATTTCAAATATGTAAGTATTATATCAGTCAATCTGACGACCTCTGTGACGCAGTGGGCCAAGGCCCGGCTGAGACGCAAAAGGTTGCGGGTTCGATTTCCACCGCGGAACAAATGTTTGTATGATCTGCAAGTATTTGTCTCGGGTCTGGGTGTTTCTATGTATAATATGTATGTATTAACAAAAAAAAGAATATAAGTAGTATATCAGTCATTAGGTACCCATAACACAAGCTCTGCTTACTTTTGGGCCAGATGATGCTGTGTGAAATGTCCGGCATTATTATTATTATTATCTGGTCACTGTAATAAAAGTGTATGCTTAGTTTAGGGCTAGATGGTGTTGTGTGCATTCTCCAGCAATATTTATTATTTATTTATATATATTATATGTATAATTTTTTTTTTGTATCAAATTCCCTCTTTTCAATTAAATAAATTATATTATTCGTATATTTTGTTAAATCAACCAGTTGACCGAAAAATAGTGTTATGTATATATACATGGGTTTCCTCGATACAGGCGTTGCATTATATTAAATAAAGTTTTTTTGTGTTAATATTCCTAGATAATACTTTAGCTTTTGTATGTGTTGCTGTAATAAAAATATTTTCCATATTTTAATTTTTCATTACAAATAGTTAATGGCAGTTTGCAACTTTTGAACCTACTAACTTCGACCTAGTTGGCATCCGCACTTGGGGTTAGTGTCCTCTTTGGTTGTAATGTTCTGCTAATTTACTAATATGCTTACATTTAACTGGAGACATTGACTTTCCGTGATTGATGTTGCTATGGGCTAGTGCGCGTCGCAAGTAAACTACATTATTGTATGGAGCAAGTTTAAAACTGAACGTTATTACTTGTCGAGTTTGTTGTATGTCAGCGGCACAAGATGATAACTAACTTGTAAGCAAAGTTAGACTCATCCTATTTACTAAGTTCAAGTTCATTTCGATATAGTTCAATAAAAATACTCCACTACGTTATGTTAATCGATGCTGGAATAAAGCAAACTTACAATTGCTAAACCAGGTTATGCTGGTTGGAGTCTGAAGTACAGCTGCCTTCGGCATACATGGTGCTGAAGTTACTAACTAACAGTCCTTATTAAATAACCTACTTCGAAAATAATTTTACTATTTTGACATTTCAAAATAACTGTGCTAAAACAGTCATTTGTTTTTGTGAAGGGCAGAATACGAATAGGCGTGAAACCATCGTCGCTGGAATTTGGAATTTGAATACCGATTCCTATATAGGCTGCTCCAAATGGGACCAATATTGAGTTGTAAGAAATGATCGTAAATACTCGTAGGGAAAAGAATAAAGAGGTTCGAGACATGTATTCTTGGAATCGTATCAAACGTTTAAACCGTTTTACAGACTTCTAGAAATGAATTACTATTAGGTTAAGGAGTAATAAGAGTAGGTAAAGTACCTTCTATTACTACTAATCTGTGAGCCAGTGGCTGTTGACTGATTTGATAAGCTGCCCTTCTGAGAGTGACTGAATGTTTGCTCGATAATGTGCACATAATAAACAAACAAAATACGCCTACTGCGTAACGTTATAACAAAATACTGCTTACAAAAATGTTTACTGACACTATCACGGGCGATTTGATCCAAAGAAAGGGACGACCTAAATAAACTTTTATGAGTACCTACAATGTGCGTCGTAAAATAATATATTGATGGAATAATCTCATCCCGACGCTGCATGAACAAGCAAGCCGCAGACATTGATTTAATCGTAAGGCTTTTGCGATTTCGGAAACATTACGAGTTTTTATTGTGCTTCGGTTCTTTCTTACCGAACACAATACTTATTAATTTGAGACAAGAAGCAACAAGGCAGTCAAATCGTTCGCTTGGTGTTACGAGCGCGCTTGTTTGTAACTTTACCAATATTAGTCCAAGGTTTAGAAGTTCTGCGTGGCACTGCACTGCGCTCGTCACCCCGAGACCGATATTTTATGTCATTGGTCCAGCATTTTCAAACCTAAACTTTAATTCAGAATATTCGAAACGATACGGTATTTAAGCAACGAAGCTTTTGCTTAGTCCTGCCATCTTGTAGTTATGTATGAAGCAATTAATAATAAACTAACCGATTATCTTATTATACATTCGTCGAAGGATGATCACTCCACCGTATGTTGTTGAACAACCTAAACAAAGAGTGATATCAATTTGTTTCATCATAAACTACGATTATATCGTAATAAAAATATGGGTTGAATGATCTATGGGTATTTATTTACGCGCAACTTTGGTCGTAAATAAATAACATACGGAATACACACTCTAAAATGATATCGATACAAGCATAGTTTTTTTATTCAAGAGCTCAAATAGCTTAATTTTAAATATGTATCTATTCAGTCGTTTTTTCATGACAATCCTTGAGGCAAAAGTCTGTTCATGACTTTTGGTCCGCTGACTAGTTTATCCTCAAGGAAAAAAAATCTAAGTAATAAAATGACAAGGACTACTTTGAATTAACTTATTCCTATGAGAATTAGGTGCTATAGCTATACCAACTTCAAAAAGATAAATGAAGATAAGTTATATACTTCAAATGTTATATAATATATATAATAAAAGTACCTAGCACTCACTACGCCAGCAGAGACACTGCAAAATGATTAAAAAAGTACCCGTGTAACCTTAGCAATGGTTCAAAGCTGACATCAATTCTGTTTTCTTTCAATTTCCTGATCTCTTGAAACGGACGGTTTTTGGGACGTTCCATTTGGTTTATTTACGCGGTGAAATAACACTGGTACACGATAACAAACATTATTTTGGTAAAGTTTATTATTTGCTTAAGAAACCAATAGTCCATAAAGTATTTAGTTAAGTCTTTGAAAGTAAATTCGTTGTCGGCATTCCAAAAACAGACGGAGGCCAACAGGCACAAAACATGATCCATCCATTATAGAAAAAACATCTATCCTTTGTGCTCTAATCGCTATGGTTACTTCACCCTTTTACCGGTCAAATATACCGGTATTATGTTTCATAAAAGGACAATGCTTTTGTCCGAGGATCACACAAGAATTCCAATAAAGACCTATAGATACCTACTACCGCAGAATGTCCGTTGACCGTATTATGTGACGTTAAGGCTCGACGCAAACGGGCCAACGACCACAGCCACCGGTGGCTGTCGACCACATTTGTAACAGTGTCAGAAGCGAGCGACAGCCACCGGTGTTCGCAAGCCACACTTTATAACCCTTCTTACGATGGACTCTTTTGTAGAACGTAGTAGATCCATACGTAGAACGTCTAACGGTCAACTGCGCGGGGGGTGGAGCAGTGCGACAATGGCGGGTGTCGGCGTCTTGTGTGGCCCGTACTTACGTAGCGACCACGAGTGGCGAGTCGCGGACACTGCTGTAGCAAGTGGCCGCCACCGGCCATGTCGGTCAACGACAAAGTGTGTGAGACAATTATTATGTTAGAACCTTATATTTACCATACTTCGAGCATATACTTCATTTCATTTCATTCACGTGTGCGGCGCGTCTATACAAAATATCTGAAAAAGTGTGTTAAGTCGCTGTGGCTAGTGGCTGTGGTCGGTGGCCCATTTGCGCCGAGCCTAAGCGGTACCAAATGTCAAATAATCTTTTGCATGAAAAAATGTGCCCTATTTTGTCGCTAGTTAGTGGTTATCTGCTCGTTAATTAAAGGAATAATAAAAAAATATATTATGTATTCTTATATTTTGCCTCCAATTTCAAACAAATTTTAAAGTTATTGTTAATAATGAAATAAGGTTTAAAATATTGATATAACCACAATGTTCTCAATTTACGTCGTTTTAATTTGTAGTTTAAACGAAAAGGAAAATAATGAACTAATTACCACATAGTCCGGTCAACTTTTTAAAATTTTGTAAGTAGGTACTTGATTTTTGCTTGAATAAAAAATAGCAATTTGATTATTGCCAAAACGCGTCAAGGCCATTTGCTTTAAAGAGTTTGTGATTTGTGCTGCCATGTTTTGTCAGTTATTGTCGTATTTTGATTAAGTTTCCAGTCATATCAAGTCATGTAACATACTCCATTTCTTTTAATAATCATGTTCAAAATCATATAACGTATTGTTTGTAGGTACAGTGTAATAATAATAATAATAAATTAAAATCTTTATTCATTACCTTAGAGCTAAGGGTTACAACAGGTAAAATAATATTTATTATTACAGTAAGTACTTAGGTAACTGTTTACAATATGCCCAATCTAGGAAAACCTGTGTCTCGGACTAACAATATTAACTTATAGGTATGCATATAAACAAAAAAACTGTAAACGTATGTGATAAGATAAAATAAACACATTTACAATACAATATAGTGTGGTTGGTACCTACGGCAACACGGCTTGTGATGTATGTACGCTGCTTTGAAATACCTACCCCGAAGAACAATAAATTCAAAGGGCCTTTAGCCAGGGGCTGATACATTGTTGAATATTTCGTGAGCTCGCTCGGAATTGTCAAACTTATGTTATAAACATAATATAACTTACGTGAAAACAATTTATTACTATAATTTGAACTGGGTACTGACTCGGTTAATAGAACTCTACAATATCCTACATTGTATATTTTCCTCTCTCATATTCATATTATTTATTTGAACTTTGGATCACAAGTTTTAGTTAGGTCAATTGACGACCTCTGTGGCGCAGTGGATTAAGGCCCGGCTGAGACGCAGGAGGTTGCGGGATCGATTCCTGCCGCGGGACAAATGTTTGTATGATCTGCAAATATTTGTTTTGGGGCTGGGTTTTTGTATGTATACTATGTGTATGTATTTAAAAAAATAGTTCATAAGTAGTATATCAATCATGTGGTACCCATAACACAAGCTCTACTTACTTTGGGGCCAGATGATGCTGTGTAAAATGTCCGGCATTATTATTATTAATTATTACAAGAAATACTAAATTTGATAAGAATTACTTTAGTAAACAAGTTCCTGTGTTTAGCGCATAGATAGTGGCTTAAATAGTTCTGAATATCCATTTAATAAATTGTGAATTGGAATAAAATACTTCTTAATAATTTGCGGCTACAAAGTGGCCTTGTCAGATAAAGAGAATTTAATGGTAGCTGGTGAGCGAGAGATTTGTCAGACTTATAATTAGGTTTATATACCACTTATTCCAAGTTTATGTCTGTTATATAGGCTAGCCTGTCAGCTCAGTTGGTAGTTGCTCTACCTTCTGCGCTGTAGGTTGAGGGTTCGATTCCTTCCCAGAACACACATTTGTGTAACGAACATAAATGTATGTCCTGTGTCTGGGTGTTGCAAAGTATGTAAAGTATGTATTTAAACATAAATATTTATAGGACACAATACATTACTTATAAGTATTATTTCAGCCATCTAGTCATAGGTAGGTATGTATTTACGACTATATAAGTATTCTACCAATTATCTAGTTGCCATAGTACAAGCTTTGCTTGGTTTGGGGCTAGATGTTTGGAAATTGTGCAGCAGTAAAATAAATAAATAATGCCGGACATTTAAACACAGCGTCATCTGTGAAAGCATCATTTGTAAAACGAACCAAAAACGTAGCCCTAAGTATTTATAAGAACCTTTTTGAGAGGAAATAAATGAATTTTATTATTATTATTATTATTATATATCTAGCCCCTAAGTAAGCAGAGCTTGTGTTATGGGTACCATATGTCTGAATACTATTTTAGTGAATACTACTAAAGTACTTTTTTTGTAAATGCATACATATTAAACATAGAAAAATACCCAGACCCGAGACAAATACTTACTCGTACACATCATATAAACGTTAGTGCCGCGGCGGGGATCGGACCCGCAACCTTCTGCGTCTCAGCTAGGCCTTCGCCCACTGCGCCACAGAGGTCGTTAAATGTTTATTATTATTTTATTCTGATAAGACCACAACGATGGTTGGGTTAACGTGTTGCTTTTATTAAACACTTCTCTCTATGACTATCATTCTCTCATTTCCCTCTACCTAATATTGGTTTACAAAAATGTAGAAGTTCCTGATCTGAGATTGTGTTTTGATCCGTTAAACGGTAGAAAGCCACGGTAGAAGTCTTCCAGTGGCCTAGAGGGTTGGTCATCTTACTAAATTTTAATTTGTTTGTTACAGTTAGAAAATGTGCAGCTACTCGACAAGTACAACCTTCGGAACCCTTCAAAAGGCACGCTCTACTTCGCCACCACTCACCTCATATTCGTCGACCATGAGATGAGGAAGGAAACATGGGTACGTCTAAGAAAATTATCATCATAGCAGCACCTAGAAATCCACTGCTGAACATAGGCCTCCCCAATAGATTATCATTTATTATGGGGTTTTGCCATAGTCACCAAGCTTGGCAGGCGGATTGCTGACCGCACATATAGTAATAAGTACTCGGGGGGTGCTGCTGCCCAATCCCCCGGTGTGTGTTCCCTTAGTCGCCTTTTACGACATCTACGGCAGGAAATGGAGGGGTTCTATTCTATGCCGGTACCACCACCGCAATTATCATACGCAGCGTTCAATCACCTCAGGCGTGGAGGCGTAGTGAAAGCACGACTAATGCAATTTGTAAATATTTGTTCCTGGACCACTGTCGTGGCTTAACTTAACTTAGTTTATAGCCGGGGGCCGGATCGACGACTTAAGTTACACCCTGAAGCACGGAAGCTACCGGACCACTTATACAAATGTTGATCACACGCAATTTTGGTACATTTTCATCTATGTTGATCTGTATTGAATCAGTTTCATAACTTTTTTGATAAGATATAACTTCTGTAACTCTCATAGTTTTGAACATCATTTCCACTCAAAACGGAATATATACCATGATATATGAGATATACTTATTCCCAATATTTCGACACAGTTGCATGTGCCACGATCACGAGTTAGCAAAAGTCTTTGCGAGTGGATGTTATTGGCTGACAAAACGGTCTAAACTCTTCCTCAGTCTTTTACTGCGAACATGACCCGTAGGTACTACCGGTTTCACTGTCACTAACAACTCGATAAGGGCATTACAACTCGAAAACAACACTTATTTGATACGTTCAGGGAAACATTTGCGCGATGAACTCAGAGGTTTGTTATGTGTCTGGGTGTCTGGGTGTTATAAAGTATCATAGGCATGTATTTACAACTATGTATGTATTTTATTTCAATCATCTGGTACCCATAGAACAAGCTTTTCTTAGTTTGCAGCCAGGTAGTGCTGTGTGAATTGGACAGCAATATTTATTTATTTCTCATATATTGAGAGTACCGGCGGTCTAGTGATCGTGGCGGAAGAATCGGAAGGCGGGGCTTCCGATTCTAAAGTAGTGGGTTTGGATCCGGTGGTGCACCAAAATGAATGTTTCTATAAAATAAATGTATTTGCGCTATACCAATTCTCTGAACGGTTGAAGAATAACATCATCGTGAGAAAACCGGCATGTTGTATAACAAGCATAAGTTTAAAAAAAAACCACTGACACAATAAAAATATATCTAAATAATCTATTCATTCAGAAGATTCCGATCCGCCTAAACATGTTCTTGCAATTGATGTAACAGGCCACCAAATTTTGAATCGATCAGACCAGTGGAATTTACTGACTTCTCTTCATTCACTAGATAAGAGCAGATCTTTAAATGATTGAACAGATTTTTTTTAATCATAGCTAACACTCTCGATCAAGTCACTAAACGAACGGTTCATCTGCTTAGGACATGCCCCAGGCAGACACACAGATATATAAGTAATAAAATATAAGTAAGCAGAGCTTGTGTTATGGGTACCACATGATATATTAGTTACATACATTTTTTATTGTTTATACATACATACATACATATTATACATAGAAACACCCAAACCCGGGACAAATACTTGCAGAACAACATTTGTCTCGCGGCGGGAAACGAACCCGCAACCTACTGCGTCTCAGCCGGATCTTAGTCCACATCGCCACAAAAGTCGTCGAAATATACTACCAAAGTTCAAAAACACTATTTGTCGGGATTGTTAAAAGACGTACCAAGAGCACGTAGGGAGCCTCTAATGCGCACTTTCATCCTTTCCACTCACTGGTTTGAAATATCTAGTGACTGAATGTAACTGTTTTTCCAGATTCTCCTAACGCACATATCTTCCGTGGATCGTCTACCTATCACCACTACGGGATCGCCTCTCCTCGTCCGCACCAAGACATTCCAATCCGTTTTCTTCGTGATACCTCGCGAGAGGGACTGCCACGAGATGCATCAGACTCTCCTACGGCTCAGTCAACCAGGTTACTAGTCTCTTTCATGTTCAAATCTAGAGACTTTCAGTGTTCAAACGATAATAAACTCTCTGCTTAGTTAGTAGCTCTGCCTTCTTCACTGTAGGTTATGGATACGATTCTTTTTCAGGGCAAACATTTATGTGATAAACATCAATGTTTGTTCTGTGTCTGGGTGTTATAAAAGTATCGTAAGTATTTATATCACTACATAGTATAAAACAAAGTCGCTTCCAGCTGTCGGTCTGTCCGCTGTCGGATTTTAATGAGGTTTTTTAATGGATAGGGTGGTTCAATAGGAAGGTCTATATGTATAATACATGCATAATATAGAGAAATTTATAGAGAAACTCTGATAATTTTAAAGATTTCTAATGTGATGTCGTAAATAATTTATTTTTTTGCGTTAACATTGCAAACGCTGTCTGAAACCTGCGAGATAGATCAAAATAATGTACTACAGTATTGTACACCTTAGAAAGGTCTACAAAAAAGTCCGCGATGGTATATGTCTATCCCTTATGTTATGTTATTTTCTTAGATAACGTTGTATATAAAGACATTCTGTGGTAGGTATATTTTAGTATCAGCATTGCACCCGTGCGAAGCCGGGGCGGGTTGCTAGTTGGATATTAAAATGTATAGGTATTCTATCAGTTATTTGGTTTTCATAGTAAATAAATGAATAAATAATACCGAACATTTCACAGCACAGCATCATCTGGCCCCAAAGTAAGCAGAGCTTGTCTTGGGTACCACCTGCCTGATGAACTACTGTAAACTTTATTTTGTAAATAAATACATATTATACATAGAAACAACCAGACCCGGCACAAATTATTGCAGATCATACAAACATTTGTCCCGCGGCGGGAATCGAACCCGCAACTTCTGCGTCTCAGCCGGTCGTTGGCCAACTGCGCCACAGAAGTCGTCAAAGTACAAGCTATGATTAGATTGGGGCTATGTGAGGCTGTGTGAAATGTCCTGCATTATTTATTTATTTATTAATGTTTAGGTATGCACAGACAATTTGTTATGTGGCGTTAAATATTTTCTATTCTATTCTATTCTACGTAACAACAAATAAATTTAACTTAGTTAAAGACTTATTTAATTAAATATAGAGAAGTAGATGAGATTTGACGTAAGATTGTTGTTAGTAATGTTGTTATTAGTTACTATGTAACGCATTGGCGTCACCAAAACTGCGCTAACCCTACAATATTAAATGAATTTAAGCTTACTTACTTACCTATACCCATTTATATTTATAATAGCTGCTGCCCGCGGCTTCGCACGCGTGGTACCTCCAAAAAAAATAGCATATTCCCTCTCCAAAGTACCATCTATCTCTATACCAAAATTCATCAAAATCGGATCAACGGTTTAGGCTTGAACGTAACAGACAGACAGACAGAGTTACTTTCGCATTTATAGTATTAGTAGGGATAAGGAAATTTTAGTGTTTTAATATTGCTATAGGAGTTAAGCCCCTGATTAGTACTTAATATAATTAACAGTACACATAGACGAGTTATACTGCTTCCACTACAAGTCCACGCCAGACGATCTGCCCAAGTCTGCCGGGTGGAACTTCTTCGATATCCAGACAGAGTACCAGAGGATGAACGTGCCCAATGATCAGTGGGTTCTGTGCACAGCTAACAAGGATTACGAGGTAACATTGCTACCTCAAAACAGTGAATTTCCACATTGAATATCCTCCTATCAAATAACTTTGAAGGGGTCGTCCAATACGGGTGTTGCGCGTGGAAGGTAGCTTTCAATCTCGTGGGAGGTCAGTTTTTATTGAGAAATATTGATGAGTACGTCTCTGATAGTTGACGAAAACTACAATAATGTATCGTTTGGTTTCTTACATTGATATGCAGCTGCTTTCTGAATCTTTGAAGAACTATCGGCAGTACGGGTTATATCAAATCATTCAAACGAATTAGTGCGTTTTGGCAGTAAGAATTTCCGCTTTGACAAACTCTCGAAAACTATAGTAGTGTTGTTACTCACTGAATAAATTTTAGTAAGAGCTTACAAACTCCCGCCAGTTTTCTTATTGAATTAATACAATTATTTAAAATAAGTTTACTTTTAAAATAGATAACAAAGATAACATTACTACTACAGACAGTCTGGTCAAAATGTCTTATCAATTTAAAAATACAAAAAGAGAATCTTGACCCCGACGTGATTTGAACACGCAACCTTCTGATCTGGAGTCAGACGCGCTACCGTTGCGCCACGGAGTCGGTTGAGAACGGCGATGAAATAACGAATCACTGTGTTATACGTATCATTTTCTCTATATTTATTGTGGCAAGATGCCTAATTATAATTTTGTTTGGTAAATTAGTGGAACTTTTCCCCTGTTATTTATAAACTTTAATGTTTGGTTTCACATATATATAATACTATTTCACGTATTTTATATTATAGTATATATGTTTAAGTCATTTCTGAAAATAAAAATAAATGTTTGTGTTAGAACTAGCTGCAACTCGCGGCTTTTTCCGCGTACGTAGCTGAAAAGTAGCATATATGTATTTTAAGTTTATATACATATTTCCAAGTTCCATCTAAAACGGTCAACCATTATTGTGTAACAAAAAAACATTCAAACAAACACTCCCATCCTACTTTCCCTTGGAACCAGATGCTAACTTTGTTACGGATGCCAAGTTCAGTTGGAGCAGATTCATCCCAAGCGTTTTAGATACAATTATTGTCTACAGTTTCGAATAGCATTAGCATTTGGTCCTTTAAAAAATCATTGAAAAAGATATCTGGTAAATGCACAAAATTCTGCTCCATAAAATGTCGTTTTTAATATAAATTTATTTTTTTATTTAATGTATTTATCACAATGTTTAACTGGTTACCTAGTTTTGTATTATAGTTGTATTCATTTATGCCTATTCATGAAAATATTTTTGTTAGTTTTTTAGTTCATAAAGTTTTACCTCTTACCAAGTATAGTTAGCACAATGTATGCGGTACACTCTACTCACGATATCGCCACTCAATGCCTTCACATTTCTGTATCATATACTGAGTGGTAGCCTTTTTTCTTCACGGTACATGGACTACTTAATGTTAAATTCGCACTATATATTTTGCGGATGGCGAATGTGTCCTAAATCATGAAAGGTGGGTGTTTAACACATTATGTATGTACGTAACAGTTGTGCGATACGTACCCGAGTGAGATATACGTGCCGGCGCGAGCGTCCACAGCCGTGCTGCTGGGCAGCGCCAGCTTCAGGTCCCGCGGCCGGCTGCCGGCGCTGGCCTATCTGCACCACAACAAGGCGGCCATCACGCGCTGTGCGCAACCCTTGAGCGGCTTCTCTGCCAGGTATTATTGTTCAGACGATCTCTGTGGCGCGGTGGGCTAACGTATCCGTCCTAATATTATAAATGCGAAAGTGGATCTATCTGTCTGTTTCTTACGTTTTCACGGCTAAACGGCCGACCCGAGACAGATCCTTGCAGATCATCCAAACATTTGTCCCGAAGCGAGAATCAAACCGCAACCTTATGCGTCTCACCCGACCTTTGGCCCACTGCGCCATATAGGTCGTCAATAACTTTAATAACTATTTTATCAGTCATCTAGTCACCATAATACAAGCTATGCTTAGTTTGGGACTAGATGTTGTTGTGTGCATTGTCCAGCAATGTTTATTAATTATATTTTAGGTGTATGGAAGATGAGCAGATGCTGGACCTGATCAGACGGGCGAACCCCAACTGCGGATACATGTATGTCGTCGACACGAGGCCGAGGGTGAGTGCTTTAATCGTCTGCCTTTAAACCATTTATGATCTGATTCGTTACAACTTGACTACAACTTTTCAGTGTAATTAGTAATTTATAAAAATTATGATGTAGGAATTAATATTGTTGGATGTTATTGTGATTAGTTAATTATAAGAATTATTAATATTGACATAATGAATCTGGACATTTCAATATTAACATTTGTTTTTCAACTTAACTAGTAATATATAAGAACGATTTAAAATAAATTATTAAATTTATTTACATGTTTGACCACACTATTGTAATAGGTAAATTTCGTAAAAATAGGTAAAGAAGCGGTAAATAAATAAATAAACTAACTACTTCTACAGAATACTTAAATACAAGGTATAGAAAGGCTGTCTTGACGAAAACATTTATATGAATAGCGACTCTTGCAACGATGCAACAAGGTGCAATTCAGCTTGGATAAGCGTTTAGTGCCTCACATTATATAATATATAACATTACATAATATATATTATATAATAAATAAATATTGGTGAACAATGCAGCACGGGCTCGGTAGACACCTCAGATCTCTAGTTACTTAGATCATTGAGAATGTCTAAGTGGGCTAATCAGAGGCACGTCCAACATTGGCATATGTGACTTTATACATACATATATACGTGACGTATACAAATACCGACCAACACACATCTAAATTGACTGACCTGACAGCTCAGTTTAAAGTAGCTCGGACTTCTTCGCTATGGGTTGGGGGTTCGATTTTCTCCCAAGGCAAACATTTGTGTGATGAACATAGGAGTTTGTTTTGTGTTTGTGTGTTATAAAGTATCATAGGTCGTATTTCGTTCTCTGTTCGTGGAGTCACTACTACACAGGCCCAGTCTGAAAACCAGCGTTGCCCTTAGCCTAATGGCGCAGAGTAACAACTGAGACTGGTCCTTTTTGGCATACCTACCACACAGACCTCCTTGAACCTACCTTGTTTCTTAGCTACTTTGTGTGTTAGTTGTAACTCGTGTATTTTATTTTTCTTTTAGTGTTAGTAGTTTTTCTTGTGTTAGTAGTTAAGTTTAGTATTTTTCTTGTGTTAGTAGTTAAGTTTGGTATTTAATTTTGTACCTTATTTTGTGTCTGTGTAATGTTATGTCAAATAAAGATGTTATCTATCTAATTAAATAAATCTAAATATTCCATCAGTCATCTGGTTCCCATAATACAAGGTATGCTTAGTTTGGGGCTAGATGGTGTTGTGTACATTGTTGTGGCCACCAATATTTATTAATTTAAAATAATGTAATGGTTTTAGATAAACGCAATGGTGAACCGCGCAGCCGGCAAGGGTTACGAGAACGAGGCGTTCTATGAGAACATCAAGTTCCAGTTCATGGGCATCGGGAATATCCACGTGATGAGGAAAAGCTTACAGAAACTGGTTGAAAGTATGTATATAAAGAAAATAATTTATATTGATAATAGCTGCTGCTCGCAGCTTCGCGCGCATGGTAACTACATAAAAAGTAGCCTGTGTCCTTCTCCAATGTCTCTATACCAAAATTCATCAAAATCGGTTCAGCGGTTTAGACGTGAAAACGTAACAGACAGACAGAGTTACTTTCACAATTATGATATTAGTAGGGATCAACAGCCTAAAAATGTATGCTTCTAGTTCTGAAAATGACAATAATTTCATACAACCCTTCAACCCTTTTCAAAAGTAGCCTATGTCCTTACTCAGGCTTTGGACTATCTGTGTACCAAATTCAAAAAAATTCAAAATTCAATATTTATTTATTCAATAAAATCACAAGAACCACTTTGAATCGTCTTCTTACATGCTAGTGAATCTAGGTGCCGGTTCCTCCTGACCCCAGTTCAAGAAGAATCCGACAAGAAACTTGTCTGGTCTTAAGAGTGTAGCTCAGCTAAAACTCGAATTTTGCCTCCACTATCTGTCTATCCCGCACTATCTATCTCGCACGTACAGTTGTGCATAAGGTGACGCGAGGTCAAAGCGATTTCGTTTGGGTAACTACACTTTTGTCAAACATAATAAGTAGGTAGGTAATAATAATCATCATACCTAGTATTATTTAGGAACTAACACTTATAAACAACATATACTTATACATTTATTTTAAATACCTACCTAGGTTACCTACCTACCTACCTACTTAGGTATCCTGCTTATATAAAATACTGGTCAAGTACGGATCGTGATTGAATGGAGGGTTCCGCACATTGGTTTAGTAGTATTTTATGTTTCGGTCATAAAAAAAAAAATAACTGCTATAAACACTTGTCAAGTCCGAGTAACAATTGAGCAGCGGGTTCCGTACAATGGTTATGTGAAAAGTTGACGCTTTGCCATTTTTTAATCGTAATATATTTTGCCATTTATGTAAAAATGTTACCGCCTTTCGTGTAGTTTTGAGTTAGTAAGGCTCATACATATATACATTTTGAATCAATAGAGCACTCTTTTTATTCTGACAACTCATTTGAACATGTAACATATCAGATTTAGTCTAACAATCTGATATCTGATTATGTTACATGTGCAAATGACAATTCAATATTACTCGTATAATTAGCATAAGTAACACAATGGAAATCCTCCATTATTTAGAAAGTAATTACATACACATCAACCCTTCTAACAATAATTCTGACTCCATACCCGAAGAAGAACCGCTATAATTTTTATAGCACATAATGGTCTCCTGGACTGATACATTTGGTTTCAGCTCGCGCACATATACAGCAATATTTGTTCTTTACCCCGATGAATAAAACTTTTCCGAATCGTTTTCCAATTATAGCGGCAGCTCCAGACAGGGCTGAGAAATTAGTGTTGAAGGAACGTTTAGACCAGGCGCCATCTGCAATGACATCAATGCAAGCTATGCCGTTTTTTACGCGCCCTTCTACAATAGCCGCATCCCGCTCTCTTGCTGCAGCTTCTTCCATTACATTAATAGCTGTTTTTCGCCAGTCATCATATACATTATTTTGAATTTTAATGTAATGGTTTTGAGAGAAAGACGGACAATCCATTGATGCACATAGTTCGGTAAATTGAGAATAGCCAATTCCAGAAGCTATAATACCAGATGTTGCAGCTTTGTTTAGGTCTAGTTTGGTTTCCGGCTCAGAATCAAGAAAGAATGTCATATTACACATATTGCAGGCTAATTTGTACTTGGAAAGTAATCCTTTTCTTTTTTCTGATAAAATGTGAACATTCCTTAGTGTACACCCAAATGTCTTACTGTGATCGCATATTTATTGAAGTCTCCGATATTCCAATAATCCAAAATAATATTTCAAATCAATAATTCGTCGTCCTTCTACAGAAAATCTTGTTTTAGCTTCGTCAGGATTAGAATCAATTTCGTACCTAAAAAAAATTTAAAAAAAAAGTAGATGAATCTTGCGATATTACAATAAGTATAACAACAGTACCCTCTGAAATGAAAATATAGCCATTACCTATCAGTATCATCATTAAGTTCTTTATGAAGATTAACTGCTGATGTGTCAACTTGTTCGTTTGGAAATCTGAAAAGTGAAAAGAAAAGTGTAGAAAAAAAATATTTGTATGCATCAATGCTGTAGATAAATTAAATGATATTTGACTGGTCTCATTTTTCAGTAGGTTGTAGCTTCTGCCTTCTGCGCTGTAGAGTGTGGGTTTGACCCCACGATTCTACTAATTTCAATAAATATTTATTTAAAAAAAATATAGTGAGAAGCTTACTCATCCAATATCGGTTTCTCTGTATTCAGAGTGAAAGTATTTTCTTCAGGTGGTATTTGTGGTCTGCAAAAAACGCAACATTTTTATATATAAAAAAAAATTGTTGGTACTTAGTAGTACTTTTTTAGTACGGTAGTAGTCTTATCGTAGTAGTCTTATCTTAGTCGTATCATCTGCGGGCATAATATTTATATCGACCTGTTTGAAATTCGAAATACGGAACCCTAAATATCAAAATATACATGAAAAAAATATTTTAGATAAATTTCGTGATGATCAAACTTATAGAATGGGGTAAGTACTTACTATTCTATATTTTGTAAAATATGAAGATTTGTTGCGGCCGAATTTAGTTCAAAACTCATATTTGACGGAACTCGAATGCTGTAACAAGCACACGTGGCAGATAGGTAAAATAATTATATATCATAATAATAATAATAATACCGGACATTTCACACAACATCATCTGGCCCCAAAGTAAGCAGAGCTTGTGTTATGGGTACCACATGACTGATATACCTACTACTTATATACTTTTTTTTGTAAATACATAAGTACATATTATACATGGAAACACCTAGACCCAAAACAAATACGTGCAGATCATACAATAATTTGTCCCGCGGCGGAATCGAACCCGCAACCTTCTGCGTCTCGGCCGGAGCCCACTACGCCACAGAGGTCGTCAAATATATTGGTAACCTACATTGTTTACATATTTTTAGTGTGGAAAAGAAGACAAGCTAATCATTCTCAAAGCAGACTTGGCTTACGGAGTACCTACCCTAATAGATGAATAAATAACAATCTATAATTAGGTAGGTACCTACGTTTATGGGAGTACCTACAATAATTCAGTCTCTTTAGGCTAGGTAGGTACTCTATATAGGTAGGTACCTAATCTTCTGATTTTTTCAGAATTACAGAAAGTATTAGGTAGGTTGGAAGGTAGGTACTCACGCTTTGTCCGGAATGTTTTCTATATCACCAGTATCGTTTATAATACTTTCTAATCGACGTCTTCTAGAAAGATAAATATTGTTTTATTGATGTTTTTATATAACTAGGTACTATACCTTCGTAATGTTAGAAGGCTCACAAATGTAGTTATCTTAGTTAGTTAGGTAGGTACCTACTGCTACAACGAACGCGTAGTAAGACAGTACTAACTTAGGTAGGTACTTAGGTAGATAATAGATACGCGTACCCCGTTCAACAGCCACAGGAAGACTGAGTGAGACTGAGTCTGGCGGACTCGGGCGAGGGCCGGGCGTTAAAATGTTCATAAGTTTAGGTAATTTAATTTTTACGGAAAAAATATAAAATATTTTGAAAATTCAAAACACATTACACATGTGTTACAATAATTTCTACTAGTACGCTAAATTTCATAATCTTAAAGTCAGTATTTATTGAGTACAGTCTTATGTAGCCATAGTAAAACGCCTTTAAAGTCAGTTTTGGAGGCAACATTTGCATATAATTTCTATCGAGAGAAATTAAAGAAATCGTGTTTCCACTGTACATAACACACAGAAATATTCAAAAACTTTACAATGTAATTTATTCCAAAGCGATTGCTGCAGTATTGTAGGAACAGTGAAGTTTTGTAGAAGCATCGTGCAAAAACATTGACGTGTAGTAAACTCCTTTTTTGTATGATCCTTGACAATTTTGTTACGGATGCCGAGTCGAGTTGGAGCAGATTCATCCCAAGCTTTTTTGTCTTCTAAATAATCAGATATTTTATAATATGCTTTAATAGACAGTTTCTGTTTAATTACGTTTTTAAATTTGCCAATCGACAAATCTAACACGTCGCTTGGGACCTTGCTATAGAAGCGTACACATTGCCCTATAAAAGACTTATTAACTTTAGCGAGCCTAACAGTGGGAACAGCGAGTTTATCTTTATTTCTAGTGTTAATACTATGATTATCGCAATTTTTTATTTAAATGAATATTTTTGTGCACATACATTAAATTTTCGTATATATACTGACAAGGCACTGTCATAATATTAATTTCATTTAAAACGGTTCAGTAGTTTTGGCATGAAAGCGAGACAGACAGACAGACAAGCAGACAGAGTTACTTTCGCATTTATAATATTATATATACGAGTATTAGTAAGGATTGATAATACATCTGAAATGTAAGACTTTCCCAAAATACCTGATAAGGTTACAAAATAGCTGATAAGGTTCAGAGAGATTTTGTAATGACATACCAAAATATAAGAAACTATGTGAAAACAAAATCGAAATTAAAAAATTTTTTTTTGGTAAATATAAGTAATAATAAACAACAATGACTATCCGCTATCAGCTTTGATTAGCAATAGGCATCATTTCATGGATAGTATTACGTGCGTTTCTATTCACATGACAGCATGTTTTATAATCAAATCTAAATTCCCTAATACCAATACATCAATGGTATCTAAGAGGAAAGTTGTAAGTATCAATGTTTTGATATTACTTCAGCTCAGTTGGTAATAGCTCTGCCTTCTGCGCTGTAGGTTGAGTGTTCGATTCCATCCCAGGATAAACATTTGTGTTTGAACATATGTGTTTGTCTGTGTCTGGGTGTTTCTTTTTTTTTTTATTTACCGTCTCGAAAGGGCACTAACTTAAATATATACTGTCGCTATAATATTGCGACAACCTTCCATACTTTCATTCATACATTAACTGAGACGCAGAAAGTTGCGGGTTCGATTCCCGCCGCGGGACAAATGTTTGTATGATCTGCAAGTATTTGTCTCAGGTCTGGGTGTTTCTATGTATAATATGTATGTATTTACAAAAAAAAATGTATATCAGTCATGTGGTACCCATAACACTTTTCTTTACTTTTTATTACTTTGCATGTGACTGATCTCCCAATTTAACTTTTACATTTTATTTTAATCAAATACCCATATATACCTTCATACATATACTCCTGCCCAATTTAACATCTTGTTACAATTTATTTGCAATATATATAATAAAATCAATTAATTCTGTGTCTAGGTGATACAAAGTATCATACGCGTGTATTTAAAAATATATGAGTATTCTATCAGTCATCTGGTCACCATAATACAAGCTATGTTTGGGGCTAGATGGTGTTGTGTGCATTGTCCACCAATATTTAATTATATTCATCTTCTTTTTTATAACTTTTACGTCTGGTTTGTTTCAGCGTGCGAACAAAACACACCAACCATGTCATCCTTCCTCAGTGGCCTAGAATCTTCTGGCTGGCTCAAGCACATCAAGTAAGTAACTGACGTATGTTTAAGTGGACCATGACGTAGACTTATACATAAAGTTGAAAGTGCTAGACATACTCGAGCCAACAATATAGCGTTTATCATGGTCATTTTGTAAAAGATGTTTTTCATATGAAACAGTAAAACACTGTTTTTCTTTCAACTACGTAGTAATGTTATCATTAATCACTACAAAACCGATCACAAGGGACGTATTTTTTGCTTAGAACCAAAACAGTGCAGTAATGTTATATGAAATCTCATTATTGCACTGTTTTTTACTTTTTATTTAGACATAAATTTACAACAGAGGTTTAATATCTCCCATTAAGTTTAATATAAAATGTTTGTATTAGATCAAAAAGATGCTGGCTGATAATAAAAATAGGCTGAATAAAACTGACTTGGTAAAAAAATACAAATGGCGCGCATTTTGTACCATTGTAAAACTTTGATTCTTCATATTTTTAGTTTGAGTAGGTATATTTTATCATAGTAGGTAGATTGGTAGTTGAAAGAAAAGTAAATTACGCACCTTGCTAAAGAGAGTAATTAATGCACTCGTGCCCTCGCTTGCGCTCGGGCACCAACATAAAACTCGTGCATTAATAACTCACTTTGCGCTCGGTGCAACAATCTACTATTATTCAATCACAAGGATCATTAGACGCTGCCGCAGAAGGTTACACTTTCACACAGCGTCCTCTAGCTCTAAAGTAAGCAGAGCTTGTGTTATAGGTACCACATGACTATATCAATGAATGCATGAACGCATGGCCTCATGTCGCTCAGACCACCACATTTGAAATGTATAAACTCTCTTGTACTCGTTTTTCATAGTTAAGGTGGTTATAAGATGGATCATGCAAAACGCGCTAGAATCAGTAGGGCGATTATGGAATTCTTGATACAATCAATGAATCGATTAGCAATCGGCACCAACGTCTATCAATTTCGATTAGCAATAGGCATTATTTCAATCAATCATATACGATGTATTTAAACGCTTAGGACGCTAAGGAAGCACGGGTCCTACCGCAATCGTACCTTGTAAATCGGTCGAGTTATAGTTTGACACCAACTTCACATCGTAACTAGCGATAGAAGCCGATAGAAATCGCAGCGATCCCTTATACCAATTCATCAATAGTAACCGAAAGCTTACGAGTTCCTCGCCAGCTCTCGGGCTTGGGTTAGGCTGAATAGGAACCTAAACTCACCTAGGATGTGAGACGTTCGAAAGTGATCCTTGTGATTGCATCGAATGACATATTCGTTGACGTCGAGGTCGATCCTGGACACCGCGTGGTGGATCGGCAGCGCGGTGTCGCGCGGCGCGAGCGTGTGCGTGCACTGCAGCGACGGCTGGGACCGCACGGCGCAGGCCTGCTCGCTCGCCGCGCTCTGTCTCGACCCGCACTACCGGACCATTAACGGATTCCAAGTAATTTCCATCTCCTATCTTACTGTTACGTTATGTTCGCGCTTCTTAGTCTGAATTGACGGTGGTTTGGCTCACTGCGAGAGACGACATCTGAGACGGCTCGAGCGCATTCTAAGGACCCGCCCGTATTGGACGAGCGCGGGCTCGAACCGTTCCACTCGGGCGCCGGCGAAAACGGTCGGCATCGCCGGCGCACGTCAATGGAAGTCCATAAAGTCATCCCTATAACAGTGTTGTGTTCGCGACCACGAAGGCCTACCGGTGGCCTAACTTGGGTGCTCCAACTGCTCCTCCTCATTCGGCGGCGGAAATCCACGCGACCCCCTCAGCCTCAACGTCCTATCTCTAGGTGAGTGAATTGCTGTCTTATTCATTCTTCGAGGCGCAAACAAAAAAACCAGTGGTCAAAGTTCTCCTGTTTTCCTAAGCACGTTATATACTGTTGCGCCCACTAGCTTCATCTGTTGTGTTACAAACGCATCAAATATTCAGCACAGCGCCATCTAGTATCGAGTAGACAACAACGTCCTGTTATACCTAGTGCGTGTTGTGGTATTGCTTACGGCAACCCTCTATGATAAGATCATATCAGCATCTTTCTTATTGAGCTATGTGTAGGAGCATAGTCTGACTCGGTCGCGGTTCGCTATTTAAACAAAACGGTTGTCTGTGGGTACTAAATTTAATTTGCGTTTAAGTAACTCTGTATATTGATATAAAATGCACGCGTTTTATCAAAACGGTTCGTTCCGGTTTGTTCGAATAACGACACTCTCGCAACTCATATATATATATATATATATATATATACAAGCGACCCGCCCCGGTTTCGCACGGGTGCAATGCTGATACTAAATATACTACAGAATGTCTTTATATACAACGTTATCTAAGATAATAACATAGACTAAGAGATAGACATATACCATTGCGGACTTTTGTGTAGATCTTTTTAAGGTGTACAATACTGTAGTACATTATTTTGATCTATCTCGTAGGGTTCAGCCAGCGTTTGAAATGTAAACACAAAAAATGTGTTTATTTACAACACCACATTAGAAACCTCTAAAATTATCAGTGTTTCTCTACTATATTATGCATGTTTTATACATATAAACCTTCCTCTTGAATTACTCTATCTATTAAAAAAACTGCATCAAAATCCGTTGCATAGTTTAAAAGATCTAAGCATACAACGGGACAGACAGACAGCGGGAGGCGACTTTATTTTATACTATGTAATGAACCGGCGGTATTGGGCACATGCAGTCAAGTCTATTCTCGGCTTAACAAGCGATACGTGTGCAATAGTTTCAAAATATTATCAGTATATTTTCGCAGGCGCATAGAGAAGACTTGGCAGGGCTAGTTTACTGTATCGAATTTTAGAAATGTACGGAATAATATATTTAAATTTAAACACATGTGAAACTATTGAACTATCTAAAGACCGTATCAAACGATCTATAGATAACTCAACTGATCTGGACCATTGCCAGAGGGCAGCGTCCCGCAGTGGCGGTATAGCCACATTGAATGGCAATACGCTGGGCCAAATAGGAGTCAGTTCTTGGATCACTTGGACGCCGGGCTAAAAACATTTATATATATATATATATATATATATATATATATATATATATATATTTTGAAAACACAATGGGCTCCTGTTCCTCACGGAACCAGGGTCTCGACTCGTCTTTTCCAAAAAGCTTAAAGACGTAGCCCTTTATCGAGATCGTCACATTTGGCCTTTTAATGTTCTCTGCACAATCGCCCGCTTCAGCAGTTTTACCGGAAGTCCCCGGCAGATAAGATGCGGTCAGGGTGTCTACGTCCCGTCCCATTCCATTGGCCTATCCATCTCCCAAAGCACGTAGACAAGGCAGCTAGTGATAATAAGTGTTTCTTCAGAGAGAAGGATTGGCAGCTAGTAACTAATAATGTTTCTGCAGGCGTTGATAGAGAAGGACTGGTTGTCGTTCGGGCACAAGTTCACAGCGCGCTGCGGCCACGTGGCCTGCCTCGGGCGGGAGCGCTCGCCTGTCTTTACGCAGCTGCTCGACTGCACGTGGCAACTCCTGCGCATGCATCCCGAGGTATGCACTCCACTCTACTCCACTCCACTCCACTCTACTTCACGCAGCTGCTCGACTGCACGTGGCAACTCCTGCGCATGCATCCCGAGGTATGCACTCCACTCTACTCCACTCCACTCCACTCTACTTCACGCAGCTGCTCGACTGCACGTGGCAACTCCTGCGCATGCATCCCGAGGTATGCACTCCACTCTACTCCACTCCACTCCACTCTACTTCACGCAGCTGCTCGACTGCACGTGGCAACTCCTGCGCATGCATCCCGAGGTATGCACTCCACTCTACTCCACTCCACTCCACTCTACTTCACGCAGCTGCTCGACTGCACGTGGCAACTCCTGCGCATGCATCCCGAGGTATGCACTCCACTCTACTCCACTCCACTCCACTCTACTTCACGCAGCTGCTCGACTGCACGTGGCAACTCCTGCGCATGCATCCCGAGGTATGCACTCCACTCTACTCCACTCCACTCTACTCTACTTCACGCAGCTGCTCGACTGCACGTGGCAACTCCTGCGCATGCATCCCGAGGTATGCACTCCACTCTACTCCACTCCACTCCACTCTACTTCACGCAGCTGCTCGACTGCACGTGGCAACTCCTGCGCATGCATCCCGAGGTATGCACTCCACTCTACTCCACTCCACTCCACTCTACTTCACGCAGCTGCTCGACTGCACGTGGCAACTCCTGCGCATGCATCCCGAGGTATGCACTCCACTCTACTCCACTCCACTCCACTCTACTTTACGCAGCTGCTCGACTGCACGTGGCAACTCCTGCGCATGCATCCCGAGGTATGCACTCCACTCTACTCCACTCCACTCTACTCTACTTCACGCAGCTGCTCGACTGCACGTGGCAACTCCTGCGCATGCATCCCGAGGTATGCACTCCACTCTACTCCACTCCACTCTACTCTACTTCACGCAGCTGCTCGACTGCACGTGGCAACTCCTGCGCATGCATCCCGAGGTATGCACTCCACTCTACTCCACTCCACTCCACTCTACTTCACGCAGCTGCTCGACTGCACGTGGCAACTCCTGCGCATGCATCCCGAGGTATGCACTCCACTCTACTCCACTCCACTCCACTCTACTTCACGCAGCTGCTCGACTGCACGTGGCAACTCCTGCGCATGCATCCCGAGGTATGCACTCCACTCTACTCCACTCCACTCTACTTTGCTTACCATCTGCATTAGACTGTTGTATCCCACTGCTAGGCAACGGCAGCTGGTGGTAGGACTCTATAACAAGAGTCTATCCTTGTATCCACAGTGCCAGATATTGTACCTCTAAAACAGTGTAGGTAAGCATTACTGGGTTTTGGCACTGGAGCAAGTGAAATCTCTGATTGAATAAAAAAAAACTCTAATTTTGGCAACGCGCACTGGATTGGTAACAACTATCCAGGTAGGCCATATACTTGTTTGCCGGTTATATAAAAGAAAAGGGACTGATCTCGCCAGCAATCTCGATTTAGCCCATCGGACCTATTTGGACATTCTCCTTTCGAGTCTGTCTCGATGTCTTAGAGCACCAGTGTGTGGTGATTTTAACTCCATGGCCTGCCCAATTGATTTTCACTTCATGACCATTCAGATTGATGATTTTCTTCAATGTTAATCAACACTCAAACTACACTCGTGAGCAACCGAATCGAATCACCCCTACAAAATTTACAAAGTGTAACTTTTTTCCAAAATGACCTGAGTAATGCATATAGAATATATTTTTTTTTGAAAGCTTGATCTTTAAGCTTCAAAATAACACTACTATCATTTAAATTTGTTCAGTTCTTTTTAAAATAGCGCTGTATCAGTGCAAGCATCAAAAATGCGCTTTGTGCAGTAGCTGTGCGGGCGCGTTCCAACCCCCTATAAAACCCCCGTGCAAGCAGTGCACACTTATCAGTCGCTCATCAGACGTTGACCTGAACACACCTACGCAAGTTACGATCGCCGATTCACAACCACTATGGATACAACACCAGAAATAGCCGCTCAAGTTGTTGCTTTGCTGCAACAGGATCTCAGCCAGCGAGAAGTCGCTCGTCGACTAAACCTGAGTCAATCTGCTGTGTTTAGGGTGTACAGAAGATTCCAAGAGACTGGTTCTTACTCCAGGACGCCAGATACCAGTCGGCGCCGGGTAACATCTGAGAGAGACGACCGTTTTATCGTTTCGACGAGTCTCAGAAACCGCCATCTTACCGGTGTTTCTGTCCAGCAGCAGCTGAGAGAAGTTCGAGGAGTGTCTGTCAGTCAATGGACAATCAGAAGAAGATTAAAAGAAGCTAACCTCGTTCCAAGACGGCCTGCCAGAGGCCCAAAATTGACCACAGCTCACCGACAAGCGCGCCTTGAATTTGCTCGCGAACACATTAATTGGAGTGCTGAGCAATGGCGGTCAGTCCTGTTCACTGACGAAACCAGAGTGTGTCTACATGGCAGTGATAGGAGAGCTCGGGTCTACAGGCGCCCAGGCGAGCGGTTTGCGCAGTGCTGTTTTGCCGAAACCGTGTCCTACGGGGGTGGTTCGTGTATGATGTGGGCGGGCATTTCGCTGGAAGGAAAAACGGAGCTCGTTTTCATCCCTGGTGGAGGCCGAGGAGGCGGTCTGACTGCTGCGCGATATGTGGAAGACATTCTTCTGGATCATGTCTTGCCTTATGAAGGCTTCATCGAGGACGGCTTTCTGTTAATGCATGACAATGCCCGGTGTCATACAGCACGAATCACTCGTCAGTTCATGGATGAAGTTGGCATTCGGACCATGGACTGGCCAGCATTAAGTCCTGATCTCAATCCGATTGAGCATGTATGGGACCAACTCAAACGGAGGGTACGAGCCAGAAATCCGGCGCCTACAAGCATCGCAGAGCTAAAGATAGCGCTGGAAGAGGAGTGGGAAAGGCTACCTCAAGAACTGATTAAAAAACTTATTAAATCAATGAAAAACCGCCTTCAAAGTGTTATTAGAGCTAGAGGAGGCAACACCAAATATTGATTAAATAAATGAAGAGTATTAAACATAAATTTTCTGTTTTATTTTAATTTTGATTAGCCCTATGTTAACTTAAATTAACTTCACTTTTGTTGTGTTTCCATTCAAAACTGATTAATTAAAAAAATACTGTGTAGATTTTCAAAATAATGGTGTAATTTTGAAGCTTAAAGATCAAGCTTTCAAAAAAAAATATATTCTATATGCATTACTCAGGTCATTTTGGAAAAAAGTTACACTTTGTAAATTTTGTAGGGGTGATTCGATTCGGTTGCTCACGAGTGTACATAGCGTCTAAAATGAGCTAAAATACACACTTACACATCAATTAAATAAATTTAAGAAGTGTCATTTAAAAATGTTACTCTTATTGACTACCTCTGTGGCGTAGTGGACAAAGGCCCTCCTGAGACGCAGAAGGTTGCGCGTTCATTCCCGCCGCGGGATGAATGTTTGTATGATCTGCAAATATTCGTCTCTGGTCCCAGGACAGAGACGAATATTTGCAGATTGCAGATTGTTTTTATATTTATGTACTTGAAATAAAAATAAACAAGTAGTTTCAGTCATATAGTTCCCATAACACAAGGTCTACTTACTTTTGGGCTAGATAATGTGTGTAATGAAGTTTAACTTTGGTGATCACAAAAAAAAATTGTTCGACATTTTAGTTGCAGCAAAACAACAAGGTCATTGACAACTCGCTCATTGTCAACTTGTTCCCAGGCCTTCCAGTTCAACGAGAGGTTCCTACTGACGTTACACGACCATGTTCACGCGTGTCAGTACGGCACCTTCGTCGGTAACTGTCAGAAGGACCGGAGGGATCTAAGGTTGGTACTCCATCATCTGTTGAAGGTACTCCTTTGAGGCAGTGGCCACACCAACTCTGGCAACAGAGTTAGTAGACCGCTCAGATGGAGACATCTGAGCGGTTATGACGGAGACGGAGACGTCATGATATAATGCTATGCTCGGACGCAACTAATTATACCGTTATTAAAAAACCAGCAACCCTTACAGTAGTCGCATATGATGTGTAACATCTGACATCTCACCTTGGTAATAAGCAACATTAACATTATATCCTGAATTAGTTAATAGTTTAATTAGTTTTGGCTAAATATGTAAGTAGTATATAATCTAGGACCTATAACACAAGCTAACTTTGGGGCTAGATGATGCTGTGTGAAATGTACAGCATTATATTTAATTATCCGCATACGGTTACAGGTTATCAGAGCGCACGTTCTCGCTGTGGGGCTACATGGCGAGTCACCTGAACGAGTACAAGAACCCCCTGTACAACCCTAAAGCTCACCCCGACCTGCTGAGACCAGACCTCAGTGCGCAGAACATCAGGTACGTACTCGTAATACCGATATATCGATAACTAGCTGCCCGTGGCTTCGCACCCGTGGTAACTACATTAAAAGTAGCATGCCTACTTCGTCTCTCCCCAAGGTACGATCCTTACGCTGCTAACACTGGATCTTTCTCCCTTTGAAGGTAGGTGTAACGAACGATTGCGCATGTCCTGTTGTGCAGACCAATGTTGGGTTCAGAAGTTTAATACAGATCGCAAAGGATATATTTTACAAATGTATCGAGCCTGAGCGCCATGTCCTACCTATTTACTTAGTTTCGCAAGAGCAGCCAGGAGCCGGCAACGAAGCGTGTCTTGTTGTGCAAGTTCTGGCCGAGCGAAAGTAATGATACACGTGTGTCTCTCGGTGCAGGTTCTGGCGCGGCATGTACTGCCGGCACGAGCACGGCGTGCACCCGCGCGAGCCGCTCGCGGACATGCTGCCGGCCGCCGTGCAGCACTGCTCCGTGCTGCAACACCACATCAACTATCTCGCCAAGGTACCGCTGCCTCCCACAGCCCAGGCCGACGTGCCTCCACTCCTCACAAACCGGGCAGACCCACCTTCAGTCCCCACAACCCAGGCAGACACACCTCCAGTCCCCACAATCCCAATCTCACAACCCAAGTAGACACACCTCCAGTCCCTACAATCCAGTCAGACACATCATTAATCTCACTACCCAGGCAGACACACCTCCAGTCCCCACAACCCGGCAGACCCACCTCCAGTCCTCACAAGCTAGAAAAAATCATCGCCAGCTCCTACAAACAGCTCCTACACACAAGCCATTCTAAGCCGAATTAGAATTAAAACAAATGAAGGCCTCTCGTCGCTCGTATGTCGGACAGAAATATCGTACAGCGACCTGCGACTTATAAGATAACATTTAATATGTCATACATAGTTCACAGAGCGACGCCATCTATTTCATCTGTAATCTGCCGAGAATATTGCTCGTTACTAATTCTATAATTCTGTTGTTGTTTCCAGCGAATCACAACGTTCAAGAGTCTCCTCTCGGGGAGGAAGGCGGAGCGCGACGCAGACGGCGCTGTCGTCAACTATCAGAACGGAACGCGCACGTCCCTCGACATCGACACCAAAATGGACGCATTGCAGCTCGACAACAAGTAATACATCCATCTACATAACGTCATTTCCGTATTTAGAATAAAATAACAATAATTTACTTCTTTTTAGGGTTCCGAAGTCTAACAAGGACGAACTCATAGTTTATTTATAGTTTCAATGTGTCCGTCTGTCTGTCTGTCTGTCTGTCTGTGTGTCTGTCTGTCTGTCCGCCCATAATAAGAGCTCTTGCTCGAAGACTATTAGTCATATTGTGATGAAGTTTTGTACGGTAATACGTATTAGTAATTACTACAAAGGTATGAAACTAAAAACTTTGAAATTATTTTTATGATTTTTGATATAGTCCAGTCCCTCCCTACCTGCTAAACTGCTGTATAAATAAAATAATATGCTGAACTAAAAAGGAAAATTATGACGACCAGCAAGATTTTATTAGATTATTAATAACTGCCAACATGAATGTTCCTTATTTTACGAATGTAATCACATAACTAGCTACCATGGTGTTAAGGTATGTTCTGTCCCAGTCATTTTAATATGATCGAGTAAGATAGTTCGTTAATCTGTGACTCAGAATATCATATTTGCTAATTTTTGTTAAGGCATCACGCGGGTAGAAACTGATAAAGACTGGCAGAAGCTGAAGCTTGTAAAACTAGCCCTAAGGTTCCGTCGTGGCATAATACCTGATACCTTCCAGGTTGATGTACGATGGCTCAGTGTCAGAGCTGGAGTGTGCCAACGACAACCATCCACTGAAAGAGGCAAACGCACCCGCTAAGACAGACAAGATTCCTCTCATCACCGAGGTATGTACCGCATCGCCAAAACTAAACGTCTAACGTCATTCTCAATGATAACGTTACGTTAAAAAACACGGCTTTTTATCACGTATTATTTATTTAACTTATAAACAAAATCACTATAATATTATCTAGTAAAGTTTTCAGTAAAACATAAAACACACAAAGATAAAATGGACATTCTGATAGTTTTATAAAATAACAGACAGACAGACAGTGTAAACACTAGACAAGTTTTTTAAAGATCGCAGTGGTTCGCTGATGGCGTGTTTGTATTTAGGAAGGAAGAGGTCAAAGATGTATAAATCTAATAAACTTAAACTTGAGTGTTAATGTCTCGTCTAAGAGTATAAATTCAGTGTTATAATTCGAAAATTTCAATCACAAATTATATAATTTTCACTCCTTAGACATACTTGTAGACATAAAAATAATAATCGTTTATTTCAGGCAACAAATAATGGTACTTATAGGTAACAAATATATTGGCCCATAGATAAATACATTAAGAAGCCGGTGAAGCTCGCTCGCAACATCAATTCGAGGCGCGTGCAAAAATCGCTCCGAATATCTCTATCTCTGTTTAAATGAAGATAGCGCGCGCAGGGCGCCGGGGGGCGCGGGAGGAGCGCGGGACGCGGTACTGCAATACCTAAATACAACCGTAGTGACGTGCTTATGTGTGTGTGTGAGGAGATGTAGGTAGGTAATACTTCTGTCATTGATCATTTATGTCATTGACAATTCGAAGGCGGTAGGTTAATACAATACAAGCTTCTGTCTGCGGTTTCGCACGCCTTTTTCTGAGATAAAAGTAGGTAACATATGTATAGGTATTTAATCTTCCTACATCTATGCAAAGTTTCAACCGCAGGGACGATATCTGTGGCGCAGTGGGCCAAGGGCCGTGTGAGACGTGGAAGGTTGCGAGTTCGATTCTCGCTTCGGGACAAATGTTTCTATGATCTGCAATTATTTGTCTAGGGTCTGGGTGTTTCTATGTATTACTTGTATGTATTTACAAAAAAAAACATGTGTGCAATTCCCACGTGGTAGAAGTGAAACCTTAAAAAATTTTAGAACCACGAATATAAAATATAAAGTATATTTATTTCTGAATGTATAGGGTATGTTACAATTGTTACAAATGAGATACAAAACAAGTTAACAAGTAGGTATTATAAACATAATTATTAAATGCTATTGTGTACAACTTTATCTTGAAGCCAACATTTTTGAAGGTTTCACTTCTACCACGTGCTTTTTTATTTTTAAAGGAAATTAGGGCGTCCTAAGCGCCCGAAGATCAAGTCAAAAATTTCCGTAAACAAAGGCAAAGACGTAGTAGTATGTAAAGAAATAGGTTATTGTTTCCAAACAACAAGGCAAATCTCAATCGAAGTCAGGGGCACAGGTCAATAGAACACACGTACCGTGTAAATAAACATTGCATTAGTGTGTGCGTGCGTAGCTGTCCGAGCGATCACACAACCGAAGTGTCCCCATCCCCCGGCCCCGCCCCGTGCGTGCGCGATAGCAATATTAGCCGTTCAAAAGTCGTATGAATTTGGTTGTGTTCTTTAATACCAAAAATTATGACTAAAAACATTTAGTATTCTTCACATGGTAATGTTCTTCTGTAACAAGACAATATAAGCTATGGTCTTTGACAAACAACACGTAAGATATTGTGGTTTTTAATACGACACAAATAGGAAGAAAACTTGTCAATTTTAGCAAAAAAATGTGCAAAATGCGATTGGCTCTTATTTCATTTTTGATAAGTAATTCGAAATAAAAACTATCCAGGAACCTAGATAAATATTATTTATATACAAATAATACAATAATACAGTGGAAATATGCTTGAGTTACAAATCATTTTGGTATTACGTGTGTAGGGGCAATTCGTCCTCCGCTGGCCTCTTAAAGACTAACATACGTACAAAATATAAAACATATTACTAGATTGCAATGACGTTCGCTCGGTGTCTTGTGTCAGGGATCCGTTGAATTTCCTGAACACGACATCTTTCGACCAGAACCCGGTGTCCATAATGACGAGAGACGATTCGTCGGCACTGTCGGAGACAAAGCGTCACTGCGCCCCGCCACCACTGCTACGACTATAGTGGGGATCAGCGGTGGGGGACCGACCGACTCCAAAAGGGCGCCGACGCATTCAATACACTCCAAGGAAGCAAACCAACTAGGCGCGCGTTCTTTAACCGTCCAATATAAACCCAATATAAAATACATAGACAGACACATATTTGCTTATAAAGCACACAACATTCAAAATACACATGGTAATCAAGAGTATAAAAGTATGTGTAATTTTTGAAAGGAAGAACTCATTGGTGCATATACCAGGTTCAAACCCACGGCCTTATGATCGGAAGGCAAGGCTACTATCACTACTCCACCAGCAGCTCTCACCCATAAATAGCTGAGATCTTACTTATAAAATATCACTATAAACTGTATATCTCGCTGCCGAAATATTCGTAAAAGTAATACTTACATATAATTGTAAATATCCCGTTTTGATAAAAAATTATATTCAAAACCATGAAAGTTTTAATAGAGATGTTAAGCGTTTGATGTGCGATGTTTTTTAGAATACACAGAAAAAGAATTTTGGAAAACATCGCCGTGTATTCTCATAGCCTCAAAGTCTAAAAGGCCTATGTCCTGCGTGGACTGACACTCGGCTTATGATTATGATGTTTTTCAGTGCGTTCGATCCTTATGTGGAACTCACTTCCTAGAGCCCTGTAGACCTTTATTTAAAAAATTCAAAAGTTTGCCCCTTCCGTGTTTGTATATAAAACAAGCAGCAGAGTTTGTCAAGCAACATCCTGAACTATTCAAAACGAATCAGGACTTTCGCACTCGGCAACTAAGGGATATATCCAACAGCAAACTGCACATTCCTAAATATAAACTTACATTAACACAATGCCCAGCCTACTATATGTGTGTTAAATAGGCTACCTGACAACATTAAACACCTAAATGGCATTTATTTTTTTGTTAAATTGAAAAAGTGGCGTATAGACAAGTGTTTTTATACAATTAGTGAATATTTAATTTATAGGTACCTCTAAACTGTATCATTGTTATTAACTTATTAACATTTTTTTTAGCATATTAACTATTATTAATTTATAAGAAATGACATTGTTTATAATTACCTAATTTGTGAATTCATTCTAATAATATATCTCCCAAGAAAATTAAGTAAAGCTAAGAACTAGGTTAACGACACTAGATAAAATTTGCATGCCAAGAATATGGTAGGACATACAATGGACCAACTATTATAAGACCTAATTGTATCACGTTCAAGCAAATAAATAATATTTGATTTCATTTAATTTAATTTCATATTTCATTTCAGAATGCGGGCGATATGGTGCCGGCTAACTTGAGTCTCTTGGAGCGTGAAGTGAACTCCGTGGCCATCGACTGGAAGAGCCTGAAGCACGTCACTGAGTGCACGTGCTCCACTCCACTCGACCACTTCAGTAGAAAGGTGAATATATTAGATAGATAGATAACTATTTATTGTTATACCACACAGAAATATACAAAAACCATTATTTTACAATAAAAGGCAATACAATGGGCGGCCTTATCGCTATAATAGGATAAGGCCGCCCGATAGGACTATAAATAAACAGAATATTACATGTTTTTAGGATTCCGTACATCAAAGGGATAATTGAACCTTAAAGATCGCTTCGTCGTCCGTCTGTCTGTCTCTAAATCATGACTCTTTTTATCAGAAACGTGTGGAGTTCTCGAATTGAAACAAATATTAATAATTTCACTTAGAAGTCACAACGGGTTATTCGTGAGTACGTAATCACGAGTTAACAACATCTTAGTTTATGTAATCATCGAACCCCCGATTACAGCGCCGAAGGCAGAGCTACAGCTACTAGCAATAAAAGCAAGCAAGTTTTTACTGTTTATGGATTTACAACGACCTCTGACGCAGTAGGCGAAGGCCCAGAAATGTTTGTATGGTCTGCAAGTATGTGTCTCGGTTTGGGTGTTTTTCTATGTATTACACATCATATGCGACTACTGTAAGACTCGCTGGTGTTTTATACATACTAGTGGTCGCCCAGTGGTCGCCCAGTGGTCAAAATTCGACCATAATTAATAGGTTCTATTGTCCAAGAATACTCCATAATCACAGATTTTGCCAAGGCTACACTGTTGATTTGCCTATTTTTTTTTCAAACAAATTATATGAAATTTCAATCAAAAAATCCAATATCCAAATTATTAAAATAACGAATACCTCTTATTATTAATTTTATTGAAACAAAAACCATGCGATAAAAAAAATGCTGTGTACTTACCTACATATTTACATACTTGCATATATACTTACGTACTGACATACATATTTCGATAATTTAATTAATGATAGAAAATTTCTCTGTCGCAGCGGCTAGGGAGGAATTTCGAGTCAAGTGATGGGTACTTATAAGACAAGAACCACCTCTTATCGGCCACAATCCGATGGCATGGTTGAAAGGTTCAATCAAACGTTGGAAAGATATCTAGCAAAAGTAGTGGGAAACAAGCAGACCGATGGGGACAAGCACAGTCAAACCGTTTTTACTGTCATATCGAAGTGTAGTTCACGAAAGTACAAGTGTCACTCCAGCTTTGGCGAACTTTGGACGAGAACTACGGTTACCAGCAGACCTTATAACAGGCATTCCTCCCCAGTCTCCGCGCAATATAACAGAGTACGCGAGTGACCTTCGCAACAAATTGAACGATGTACACGAACACGTTCGCCAATCCAGCCAACAAATGTCTGAAAGGATGAAGACCCGATATGACCGAAAATTAAACCACTTGGGCTTTAGTGAAGGATCACTGGTGTGGTTACATAACCCTGTACGCAGTAAAGGAAAGTGTCCTAAGCTGCAGGCGAAATGGGACGGGCCATATCAAATCGTGAAAAGGATCAACGATGTCACGTACCGGATTAAAAAGGGGCTACGAGGCAAGCCTAAGATTGTCCATGTGGATCGACTAGCGCAATATTACGGGTCGAACGAGTCTTAGCCTTAGGAGGGGATAGTGTTGCGCCCGATACATAGCTCCATCTGTTGGAAGGCGGACGCATTAAATATTCACCTACAACGCCATCTGCTATCGAGTAGATGCAAACTACAAAGTACACGTATCGAATGCATAAGAGTGAACGAGATAGCAATATCTCTCTATTGCAAGCGAACATTTGTGCGCGTTCCGGTTCGTTCTCGAACGTTTCGCGTCGCGGTTTTGCGCAACGCACTCGACGCTCGTATAAATACGGCGGTGATTTGCGGATACAGTCAATCTATTTTTGGCTATGCAAGTGATACAAGTGCGAAAGTTTTGAAGTGTTATCAGTTTGTTGTAGTGTTGTGACTCTTATTGTGTTTTATTGGAAAGCTTACTAGTAGAATCTGTGGATTAAGTTCTGTGTGTGGTAACTTTGAAATTAATGTTATTATTTGGTAAAATCAAGCGGTTTCATAATTTATCAGTTCCCGGTTCGTAACACTATTCTCAATTTGATTGACTTTAACAAAGAGACTCTCAGATTTTAACAAAAAACAAAAAAGTATTAACAAAAGAGTATCTATCCTTATATGCTCTTATACTAGTATTATGCTGATATATGATAGTGTGTGTGTAATTTTTTTTTGTTGATTTAATGTATTTTTTATGCATAACTAAAAAAAATATTAGCATTCAGCACTTCTTCTCTATATAAACTATAAGTGTGCGAAATTTCTTACTTCTCCGTCCGCGCAAGTTTCGTAAAAAGGGGTACAAAGATTTTGCTTCACGTATTAATATATAGATACTTACGATAAAATAAGTTGTGTCTGAGCAGGATTTTGTGATGACGGAGACCTCGGAGCGGTCTACTAACTTCGTCACTGGAGTTGGCTGCCCACTGAAAGTACTAGTATTGTAACAGGTGTTGGAGTATCTTAGAATCTTCTGCTCCTTCTGACAGTTACCGACAAAGGTGAGATGTCAGTAGATCTGAGGTCTTCGTCAGGACATAATCCTATGCTCAGACACAACTTATTTTATCGTAAGTAAATGTTTAAAATACCTGCGAGTATTACAGTAGTCGCTTATGATGTGAAATACATGTTATACATAGAAAAACACTTAGACCTCATACTCGCGACACTTGTCCACACTTCCTCATACTATGCCCATTCTTTCACAGTACAGGCTGCTCAATTATGGAACGCACTGCCAGGTGCTTTTAGACGCGCCAAACAAGGTTGTCTGGCAGAGATCTATCTAGCGATAAGACCGCTCATTATACGAGGGTGTAGCTCAACTTTGTTCCTTATAATAGTCCAATGTATTTGTGGTGTGCAAGCATTTTCTATCCATCTCTAGACCAAGACAAATACTTGCAGACCTTACAAAGATTTCTCCCGCGGCGAGTATCAAAACTGGGCCTTCGCCTACTGCGTCATAAATCGTTGTAAATATCACAAGATATGCGACTTGTTATTGTATCATCAATAAACCTACGTTTGACCACGATCTCGCCTGATGTTAAGCGACGATGTGGCCGACGATGGGGCATGCAGGTCTAGAAGACACCTATTTACTCGAGACTTGAAGAGACCTAGATTGTAGTTTTCAGGAAAGACAGACGACGGCAAAGCATTCCAATCCTTGGCTGTACGCATTATAAATGTGGAAGCAAAGCGCTTTGTTCGTAAGGGTGGTAGGTTGACAAGGTATGGATGGTATTGAGCGGTACGTCTGCTTGTCCTGTTGTGAAAAGGAGATGGTGGAATCAGATCATGTAATTCCTGGGCACATTTTCCGAAATGTATTCTATAAAAGATCGAAAGGCAAGCAACTTTACGACGGTGCTCGAGACTATGGAATTTAGTCTCAGCGTTAAGCTGTTTACCCATCATCCTCAAGGCTCTACGCTCGATCGAGTCCAAGGCAGCCAGCTGGTGTTTGGCTGAACCATCCCACAGATGACAACAATACTCCATACCCGACCGGACTCGAGCTTTGGATAAAGTGTAAAGCTGTCCAGTTGTGAAGTATCGCCTCACCTTGTTGAGGATGCCAAGCTTCATGGCAGCAGTTTTGGCCTTGGACTCGATATAGGAGCCAAAATTGAGAGTCCGTGTAAGTAAAACTCCCAAGTGTTACAAGCGACTACCGTAAGACTCCCATGTTTTTTTTATTAATCGTTTGTGCCGGTTGATTTCAGCACCACTGTTGGGGCTGCGGGCGCGTGGTGTGCACGCGATGCGTGAGCGCGCGCGCGACGCTGCCTGCGCTGGCCGCCGTGCGTGCCGCGCCGCTGTGCGTGGCGTGCCAGCCTCCCGAGCCGTCCGACTCGCCGACTCTATGTAACTACTACTATCATCACGATTATCCTTCAAGCTCTACTTTAAAAAAAACAAGAATTTTGTTAGCAATAAATTTATTATTTTTTGAAATCATAACTTCTTATAGGAGGTTAAGCCCGCTTCGTTATCGCACTTCACACTAGTACACGGAAATAATATGAAAAATATATTAAACTGGTATAAAGACTAATATAGATTGATAAAAATATAAATGGTATAAAATGTTATGATTAGACGATTATGAGTGATGCGGTGCCGGCCCGGCTGATGGTAGCGCATTGGTTTGCTCAGGCAATTGTGCATATTTGCTTGTAAGACAAAAATGCATAATTGCTGTGTTTGGTGTAAACCCGAACACTGATATCCTTCTTATATACTTTTTTTTGTAAATACACACATATTATACATAGAAGCACTCACCCGAGACAAATACTTGCAGATAATGCAAACATTTCTCCCGCGGAGGGAATTAAAGTCAAAGTCGAAGTCAAAGTATATTTATTGCATCATTACATGTTTACAAAGATGTTACAACTTATATAGATTCAATGTAATCTACCTTTTATGGGCGTGCAATTATTTTTAGTTTACATTATTAATAGAAATAATATATAATTCTGAAATAATAAAATAATAAGGAATAATAAGGATAGGAAGAAAGAAATATTGCATGATAAACATTGATACCTACTTATGTCATACTAATAATAAAAAATAATAAAATCAAGAAAAAATAGAACGGCAATGGAACAAAACAAAAATACAGAAAAGTAAATTAAATTAAATTAATACACATGTCATGTCACATAAATTACAATTTTTGGTCAAAGGGAATCAAATCAGAAAATGCATTACTTTGTCATATTATCAATAGAATTATCGGTCATAAACTCATTAATTGTATAATAACATTTATCATTTAATATTACTCTCAACCTTTTCTGAAACAACGAAGTTGGTAATGTTCTCAATGATAGAGGTAACTTATTGTAGATGAATGGAGCCATACTGAAGATACTTTTGCGCATCAATGCTGTTTTGGAGTTACGGACACAAACTTTATATTCGTCTCGTCGATTACGAGGAACGACCTCAGACAGCCGACAAAACAGGTCCGGACTGTGCCTGACAAACATAACCGTTTCCAAAATATACAGCGAGGGAACAGATAAGATGTTGTATTTATTAACGAATGGTTTGCAAGTATCTGTTACTTTGAGATGAAACATTGCTCTAATACATCTTAACCCTTTATTGCTCTAAACCCGCAACCTTCCTTGTCTCAGCCGGACCTTAGCACACTGCGCCACAAAGGTCGTCCTCCTTCTGAAAATTAACTTTAATACCCCGCATAAAACGTTCAGATTAAACTCCCCTATTCATGTTCCCGTAGCTAATATTAATTTATGATGCGAGCGAGTTCAGCCGTCAACGGTTTCAGAACACACCGAGTACCTTGAGTATTTTGACGCGTATTCACGGCCCCCAAATAGTGATTTTTTATCTGAAAACATTCACATACGGAATTCTTTAAATAGTTTAAAGGGTTTAGGTATGTATTTAAAAATATATAAGTATTCTATCGGCTATAATACAAGATATAATTCATTCGGGGCTTGATGGTGTTGTTGCATGCATGCTATGTACATCAATGTTTATGAAATGTTTCATTTCTTATTTCAGGTACAATTACGCCAGATAATTGACGTGGATAGTGAGGATTCAAATACAAAGTATTTTATTTTAAAATGTACACAAAACCTTTGTAAACATAGGAACAAAAGTATTGTTTAAAGTAGGCTATAGTTTGCTACATTTAAGAGTATTTTGCGAAACTAATTAACTACGCTCCAGTATCATTCCAGAAGTCTGTAAATATGGAATATAATTGAGTTTTATCTTATAATCGTGCATTAACTATATCCTTAGAGGAGCTTAAGAAGGTAGCTATTATTAGTAATTAACGTATGAAGAACCTTAATAGTGTAGTGGTAACACACCTTCCGATGGAGTAGATAAGGTCGTGTGATCGGACCTAGTCGTGCATTAATAGAGTTTTCATTTCGATAAATGTGCTCAATGTTCTCATATGAAAGAAAATATAGTAAAGAAACCGGGACATCCTAGAAACTGAAACATTAAGTGAGTGTTATTGGTAATGCCTATAAACGGCGATGGCTTGCAACCTGTCACATGTCAATACTAACCTCTGTGCAAAGTGTGGGTATGTGTAATGTTTGGACGTGCCTCTGACTACCCGGCCCGGAGACTACAACCGTGAGTATGTATAGTTGACGGATATTTATCGCGTATACTTTAATTTATTCCAAACGTTTCGGATGTGATACAATGGCCGCTGACTTTTACACGCGGTAATTATCCGTTAATTTCTAAAACAATATAATATGACATATTTATTAAAATAATTACAGAAATGTACAGAATAATATACAATAATATAAAATACACGTGAAACAGTTGAGCTATCTAAGGACCGTCTAAAACGATCTATAGATAGCTCAACTGATCCAGATTACTGCCAGAGGGCAGCGTTCCCAAGGTACTAGCGACATTGCCACGTTGAATGGCAATGCTAATACGCTGAGCCAGATAGGAGCCAGCTCTTGAGTTACGCAATGTATGAAATCTGAAATATGAAATCTATGTTTAGAAAATACTATTGGAAACTCTTTTAATTTGCCTCAGACGCTGCTCGAGTTCCTGAAATATAAATAATCTTGTATGATGATAATGATGATGTAATGTACTGGTATGATATGAAAGAGTAGGTAAACAAGAGCCGCTTATTATGTATATTAGATTGTTGATTTTGTAAATATGTTATTATTATTACTATAATTAAGACTACTTCAATAAATCTGTATAATCTTGTTTAGTGTTTTACGCTTGGTATGTCCCGGCTTAAGATTTCCCTCACCAGGGTTGCCAACTAGTTTATAAGAACTTACTAACTAGCTACTAAGTAGTTACAGGAATAGTGATTTTATTGACGAATGATCTGATTTTGCTCACAGCAAAGTTCAAACTAAAGTAACAGTTTTGAAATAAGTTAAAATTGACATTCTGTTCCTTTATTGTATTGATAATTCAACATCAAATTACATAGCGTCTAAAATTTGCTTATATATTATTGACTAGCTGCTGGCTTCGCACGCGTGGTTTCAACACACAATGTAGCCTATGTCCTTCTCCAAGGTCCCATGTATCTCTATACCAAAATTCATCAAAATCGGTCCAGCGGTTTCGACGTGAAAACGTAAAAATACTTGTTGAACTTGAGTTACTTTCACATTTATAATATTAGTATAGATAATAAAACATCTAACTACGTATATGATTAGCTATTTTTTTTCGGCCGGTCATGCTTCTGTACTACACTCACACGCCAAAGTAATAAATTTAAAAATTATCGTTCGTATTTTACAAAATCTTAGTTAATCCGGAATAACAGAATCAGGGCCATTACGAGGTTTCTAACAAGCGTTATCAAACCATTATTTTTCAGTAAAATAACAATCTCAAATTGCCAATCCCAAAACACAATCAAAAGGCAAAAATGTTTCGTACAATACTGTTGTTTTCTTTAGTTCATTTTATTAGCGGTGAAGATGTGGAAAGTGCAAAGTTGATGGGCGTCGAAACAGTTCACGACCCGGGTGTTCTAATTGATAAAAATACAATAATTACCCGCAATCTTAAGATACAGCATCGAGTAAAGGGGAATCAAGGTGAGTTGGTGATATCTTACTCTGAATAGTGTGGTTAAGTAATGTAGATGACAGCGGCGCTTAGTCAGTTTATGGGTATAATAAATAAAATGTTGTGGACTATCCACACAACACCATCCAGCCCGAAACTAAGCATAACTTGTTCTAGGGGAACCTGACTGATATAATACTTATATATTTTTAAATACATACTTATGATATGTTTACAACAACCAGACACAGAACCAACATCTGTGTTCATCACACAAATGGTTGTCCTGGGAGAGAATCGAATTCACAACCTACAGCGCAGAAAGTGGAGCTATTACCAACTGAGCTGAGAGACCAGAATTAAAACTTTATTTAATTGACTTTGATATGTATTTTTTTTTTAAATAAATTACATAAGTACCTAAAGTTTGTGTTTACGAGTATGTAACTATTATGCAGTTGGTTCCCCTAATACAAGTGAGTTTGAAGCTAGATGGTGCTGTGTGAAATGTCCTGGATTTTTTATAAACACTTCTTTCCAAAATATGTAGGTATTTAAAGCTTTTTCATCTTTAACCTACAGTGTCCCACTGCTGGGCAAAGGTCTCCCCTTTTCCTTCCACTTTTTGCGCTCCAAGGCCACAGTTTGCCAGTTTGGCTCGAATGCATCTAGATCGTCTCGCTATCTTTTCCTGGGTCTGCCGCGTCGTCTCCGACTATCGGGTACCCACTGAGTGAAGAGCTTCGCCCAACGTTCTGAATGCATTCGAGTCACAAACATGACCTGACCAGTCCCATTTCAAACATGCAGTCCTCGTACCAACATCCGCTATGCCGATTGTGTTTTCGATCGGATTTCGGTATTTCTGACTCTATCGGTTTTTTTAATTCTCAAAACACTGGGCTCCACAGCTCTCTGGCAAACCTTGAGGTCTGATTTTTGTGACTCTGTCAATGACCATGTCTGAGCACCTTTAAAGCTTAAAAGAGATAATTGATTCAGGCGTGACTTAACGGCAAAGCAACAAGTCTGCACAGTCTTGGTTGATTGGCGGAATAGTACTACATATTTGTCTATCTATTTAATGTTTTGTAAAGCTTAACAATTTTACTCAGCCCACGTCCCCAAGTATAAAGAAGAGCCAGACTGGTCCTACAACGCAATACCCCACGAAATGAGCTCGTACGTAGCGGACTTCAAAAGGAACATGACCGAATGTCTCAGAGAGGTGCAAGCGTCTGACACTCGACCTGTCAAACGGCTGTCTCCCAGAACCGACTCACCAGTGCACGGAGAGTGTCTGATAGCGTGCGTGCTGAAGAGGAATGGAGTTATTGAGAAAGGAAAGGTTAACAAAGGTGAAATTAACCGTCCTTATACTTTACTTACAAAATTGCTATAAACAGTGGGCATAAGCGCATTAAACGTTGATAAATATAATAGCTTGGCTAAGCATAGTGTCATTGAACTGTGAATGATTAAGTGAGAAACACTGTTTCGAGAGAGCGTTGCAGAGTTAAAGGATACGTAGTGATGAATATTGAGAAGGTGTGAGATTGTTTGGGCATGTAGAGAGAATTAATAAGAAGATTGACGAGACCTTGACGTACTTAGATCAAATCGAGGATATTTTAGAGAATAGAATAGAATAGAATATAACTTTATTTGACACCTTATGAAATAAAAAATACAAAATAACAATTTAAACACGGTAAAAATACTTAAGTGGCGGCCATATCGCTTGAGAGCGATCTCTTCATGGCAACCTTTGGATGGAAAGGAAGAAATTAGAGAAATGCCAGGTTAAAAGTACCTTATACCAACACGCGTGTATGAGGAATGTTTGATGAGAGTAAATAAAGCACAAGAGTATTCAGGATCGTAGCATGTAGCAATCCATAGTCCCCTGCCCCGCCGAGAAACTGACGCGGTTTTATGTGTGGGAATTATCTGCACGCCCGATAATGTAAATATGGGGACCATTAGCCGCCTACTGGAACTTGGTCTCAGTATCCTATTAATTGTAGTGTTAATCTGGGAATGATCAAACGTACCTATAGCATCCTGAATTGCTGACCTCACATAGAAACGTTGTGTACGCGGGTAGGTGCTTCATTATCATCATTACATAGTATAAAACAAAGTCGCCTCCCGCTGCCTGTCTGTCCTGATGTATGCTTAGATCTTTAAAACTATGCAACGGATTTTAATGCGGTTTTTTTAATAGATAGAGTAATTCAAGAGGAAGGTTTATATGTATAATACATGCATAATATAGTAGATAAACACTGATAATTTTAGAGGTTTCCAATGTGGTGTCGTAAATAAACTCATATTTTTGCGCTTACATTGCAAACGCTGTCTGAGCCCGACGAGATAGAACAAAATAATGTACTACAGTACTGTACAATACTACTGTAGTACATTTTTTTTTCTCACCCTCGAAAGGTCTACAGAAAAGTCCGCGATGGTATATGGCTATCTCTTAGGGATAACCATTCTGTAGTATAATTAGTATCAGGATCGCACCCGTGCGAAGCCGGGGCAGGTCGCTAGTAGACGATAAAATAACCGCTACCTATGTAGGTAGAACTTCTTAAAACTCGGTATATTTTTCTAGTCAACCTGCTATCGTTAGTGAACAAATTCTTCTCGAAAGATACAAAGCTCATGAAGAAGTTGGAGAAGCAGGTGGACAGCTGCATCGCAATGAGTGCGCGTCACGACGACGAGTGTGACCTGGCCGCGAAGCTGAACTCTTGCACCAACGACCTCATGGCATACCATAAACGTAAATTAACAGTCAGCTATTGAAGTCCTAATAAAGTTTCAGACATCTTTAAAATTGTGTGTCCTTAAACCTGGTACCTAAATAATTAATAGAATCTAAAGGCATTGAGGAAACCCTGCCAGACTTCTACAATAGTTTGATAATTTCATAGATATAATACCTATATTAATTGTCTCATGCTTATACATTAAAGATCATAATAAGTATCTAATCGATATTAAGGCCATTCAATTAACTTCTAACCCATCAGTACCACCTACCTACAGGTCTAAAGATTCTCGATATATTCAGCAATTTCTGATTTCCATTTGATAGGGCTATCGATGTGGATGTGGATATATGGTTGTCAGTGGCCTTAAGGTAGAACGCGCATCTGACCGGTTCTAGTCGAACTATCCAAATACCTACAGCAAAACACCGATCATCCCGAATAACCAACCGAACTCAGCTGATGCCGGTCCGGTCCGGGCCTTTGGGGTGGGTTATTACCACAGAGCAAATTAGTAAACATGTCTAAATACGAAGTTTTAGAAGATCAGTAGGGCGATTATGGAACTCTAATTACAATCAATGTCTATCGAAACGTCAAATTCGACAAACGAATGATTGAAATTACGCCGAAGACATTGATTGTAATTAGAGTTCCATAATCGCCCTACAGAAACCTACGGGCTTGCTAACTGCACGACCAAAGCCGGACGCAATTTGCAGAGTCTAGATCAGATTCTTAGCCCTTTGAGTGCTTTATTATCTTATAACCTGAAACCGAGTACCTTAATAATAACCTCGGTCTAAGCACACAAATGTCGTCGTAACTACGTCGTTCGCGTCGCTAAAACTGCAATTAGAGAAATAGAACCGGAGGAAATCAAGGAATATAGGAAATCGGAGTCTAGATTGATGCTGAATTGAGTTTTGTCAGTTTTTTTGTAATTCTAGGGAAAAAGAATGTTTTGGTAATTTATTTTGGGAATGTTTGGAAAAAAAAAATATTCCAAAAACTTGTTGTACCTACTCGAACTGCCTACTGAGTGTGATTAAGTTAGCTATGACTGTGTGTTCTAACAACAATTCCAAAGCAAAGCTGTAGAAAATTTAATGTCTCCATGGGAAGTTCCTAGGTAGGTACCTACCTAATTTTAATTGTAGAAATAAAATTCAAATTAGGTTATCTAGGAACATCTTTCACGATTAGAATTATGTCAAGAATTTGGAGGGATTTAAACTTAATATTTTGAAACATGCGTGTAGGTAATTCATAATCATAATCTTGCGGATGAACGGCTGGTCGTCTGGACAATCGTCCAGAAGAAAGAAATGCAAATCACTATTTTAGATTGTTTATGTAGGCACTTATATGGCATCAAATCATTTTCGTTTGAAGTAGGTAAGTACTAATCGCTGAAGTTATGAACGAGCAGCCAGCAGTCTCTAACTGAAGGCTGAAGAAGGCCAGACAGGCAAACAAACTGACCACACTGTTGCTTGGATGAAGGCTGGTGAAATTTCCTTGTGGGAGACATTTGAAGTCATTAATTTGAAGTGTAGGTAAATGTTGGCTGTACCAAAATGATATAAAAATACATACTTATCTTAATTTGGCACAAATAGCAGCACACACCGAAAAGGTAGGTAGTTAACATTAACAATAATAAGAGAAGAAACAGATTAGGTAAGTTATTATATAGATTGACACATTATTTAACATATACCTACCTGTCGCTTCGTCCACCCAAATGCCACACGAGTGGACCAGTTATCAGCGCTGGACCTTGAACCAAATAAGGCCTGATTCAGCTTATTGCGGGTTCGGAAACGTACACTACCATACGATGCCCAGCCGTGCTGGTTTTCAGAGTTGGTACCTACCTACCTAGGTATCGAATGAAAAGTGACGGTAAACAAAAAAGTATTACCTATCTACTTTATCATTATTTTTATATAAGTATATTTAGGCACATATCACATCTAGCCCAAAACTAAGCATACCTACTAGTAGTTGTACGAGTGTTATGGTAACCATAAGTCTGATAGAATACTTATATATACCTACCTACATACTTAGGTACTTACCTAACACTTAAGATATAAACACACACCTTGAATAAATAGGTAAGTATCTATGATAATGAATCGAACCTCCATCTACAAGGTGCCAGTACTAAATAATACCAAAACACATGCTGAATTATACTAAAAATATACTAAAATAAAAATAAAAAGTAAAGGTGGAAAAATTTAATTAAAACTCCTATTATCAGTTACTTTTTTTAATTTTACCAAATTACACACCATAATTATACAGACATATTGAAATAATAATAAATATTTGCAATAAGTTTTATTACAAATAGTCAGTATTTGACGGATAATTTTTTACCTTATCTTTTGATGGGTCAAATGAGACAGAACCTACTTTCACTTCACTTAGACCTTACCCCATTATGAGCTAGAGGTGCCGTACGGCAACGCCTTAGCGTAGTTGGCATTTTCGCGCTTATTTTGCTAAGTGTGCAATTTAGGTAACTAACCAATTGCTGTTTCGAAGCTAGACAGATTATATTCTTCGATTTCAACTGAAATTAGCAACTTATCATTGAATAATTATTAGCTTGAACGATTTGAAGTTCACGGTGAAAATATTCGCGGCAAAATGGACGTGCGCTTCAAGTAAGTAATTCATATTTATTTATTTAATTGTGTTACATGGTGGTTATTTGTGTAATAATAATCTCAAAAGACACTATAATGGTTAGGTAATTCAAAACGCGTTAATTTTTTTTTGGGTTCCATGAATTTTAGTGCTAAACTACCTATGACAGTGCCAAATGGCATCGCTAGCCCAATATCATGTCTTTTCGAAATGTATTGCAGTCGTTCTCAAAAATTGTGTTTTATTGATAGAATATCACTAATATTAATGTTTTAAAACACTTTGTACTGAGAAACCTGATTTTGTTAAGAAATGTAAAAGTACCACATAAGTGGCTAGCGTTGCTATATGCATAGCATATATAAAAAATGATGATGCATATATATGTTATGCATATATATGCATCATCATTTTTTCCAAAAACTGTACTTAAGATATTTTTTTTTATTTTCAACTATTTTATATTCAGAGGGTCCATATTTACAACATACCTATATGTAAAGCTCATAAATAAAAAGGACCATAAATTAATTCAGCCCATAATGGGTTAACATGCAACAGGCACGCAATATGTTTAGCTAGAAACCTGTTTATGTATTTAGTTTTTTTAAGAATAACTTTTGAAAAAATTCTTTCGCATTCAGCGTTTGAAATGGGTGTGCACATTGGACATTTTACACAACTAGTAAAATTTTTGTATTAAGGAACATTTTTACTGTTAACAATACAACATAATTTGCTCCAAAACTGTTCAACCATGACGAAAATCCAGGATTTTGTTCCCACTTAGATTTACCTATATTTCTGATCGTATTTGTGCTTCATTATCTTCACTACACTACACACGCACGATAACACAGAGAGACATAAATAAAGAAAAAAATCCGTGGTCCCTTTTATACATATTGCTAGGAATCATTTTTTAAAATTCAGTACAGTAATTCCCCGCGACGTAGAGCATGTAACGTAGATAGATATGTAGCTAAAGCAAGATTCGCGGTTTTGATAGCATTAACCGTTCGAAAGAGACAAAATGATACAGTTGCGGTAAACATCAGACAAAGACAAAATTATGTGAACGAAACGAAATACGAACGAATGGAAATTAGTGCTGCCCGCCCAACCCAAAAATATATCATTGATGTGTTTAAAAATGTTGAAAGTTTAAAAATGTACCAAAAAATACCAGAATATGAAAGGATACCCAAAAAAACTAAATTAGTTTTACGGAGCCCAAATTATACCAATTTGGTACTGAATATACTAAAAACGGTCACACTGACCCCCAACCTACAGACAGCGCATAAAACAGAGCTACCACCTGTATAATAGGTAAGTAATGGATTTATAATATTGGAACACTAGATACCTAAATAAATATTGTAATAAGTACCTAAATAAAGCAAATCTCCAGTATTAATAAGAATAGGCGCGCTACTAAAAATAAATCACAAGCTGGTAGCACTGGTCATGGTCAATTTACTGAACTTAACGTTGGCGAGCGTTCCACTGAACACCCGGATTCTGGCCCTAATGGTACGACGAACAAATTTGAATGCTTTGTTGTGCCCCGAAAGTTGTTCAGTGGGGAAATTTTTGATTTACCTGTAGTGCTCCTTTTATGTTTTGGTCACACTGGATAAACTGCTTAAAATTTAAATAAAACAATTGGTCTAAATGTATAACAATATATTTTTCATTTTATTTAAAAATAAACAAAACCTTTGCTTTCATTTTATTTATATAATAGGTTGGGGAAAAAGTTTCTTCGCATTTTTTAAGAAAATTCAAAACATTTTTTTTATAGTTTATTTACATTTAACTAAAGTATGTAGGTACCATTTAGTTCAATAACTTTTTGCCATCTTGTAGGTAGGGACATGATCCCATTGCTATATAAATTTTGGGACTTCTGATCAAAATACCACGACAAGTGGTTTTGGCAGTCCTCTCGTGATGTTAACCTGACACTGCCTAAAGAATTCTGAAGAGACCGAAACAGGTGGAAATCTGAAGGTGCAAGGTCAGGACTATACGGCGGATGCATTAACACCTCCCAGACAAACTCTCTTAATTTTTGCTGAGTGGCTAAAGATGTGTGAGGTCTAGCGTTATCATGATGAAAAACTACACCCCTTCTGTTGATTAATTCCGGCCGCTTTCTCTCAACTTCTTGCTTTAATCTCATCAGTTGTTCGCAGTAGAGTTCAGAATCGATGATCCTGCCTGGTGGTAACAGCTCATAATGAATAATGCCCTTCCAATCCCACCACACACACAGCATCACCTTGTTGCGAGTTAACCCGGGTTTCGCCACAGTCTGTGAAACCTGACCGGCCTTTGACCACGACCTTTTTCGCACGTTCTTGTCCTACGTGATCAACTTTTCATCACCAGTTATCAGCTTCTTCAAAAATCTGTTCGGTTTCATTACGTCGTACTAAAGAATCACAAATGATTACACGGTTCATTAGGTTTCTTTCAGTGAGCTCGTGAGGTACCCAAATATCGAGCTTTTTTTTTTATCGAGCGTTTTTTGTGTACCCAGTTTTTTTCAAATGCGCCAAAACTGTTTTGTGGTCAATTCCCAGTTCTTCAGCTACGTCGTAACTTCTGATATGCCGATCTTGCTATACATTTTCAAAAATGGCATCCATTTTATCCGCTATAGGGCGACCAGAGCGACGTGCATCTTTGACATCAAATTTTCCGGATTGAAAACGCTTAAACCAAATTTGTGCTACTCTCACAGACACTGCACTAGAACCATAAACATTTTTTGAGGCTTGCGTTGCATTTTTACTTTTTTTGTAGTAAAATTTTAAAATGTATCGATTTTCTTCATTAGATTCACTCATCTTGACAGTACGAAAAACAAATAAAAATCACACATTTTCCTAATTTGAATTTGGAATTATGTTCTTTAATATTTAAACTTTTAATGATACCAAAACCAGCCAGATACGAATAGTATACCAAAGAGATTTTATTACAAGGTTGTACATACTATAATGCGAAAAGACTTTTTCCCCAACCTAATGTTATTAACAAAATAAAATGCTTTTTTTTAATTTATAATGATGTCACTTAACATTAACAAGAAATAAGATCGATCGTTTTTTACAATTTATATTAGTCCAACAAATCAACAGAATCTAGATCGAAACAGAATCAATAGCACTAGCGGAAATACCAATCATTGAATTGAGCGTTTTAGGCCAAAATTTTTATTCGTCTGTTAAGGTGTATTAAGCTACGTTAAAAATAAAAAAATGAGAAACTGCTACTTTTTGCAACATTTTTGGGGACTTGGATCGAGCTAGTTCTGGCAACACTCTTGCTCTTGTTGTTTGGTTTCACAAACTATAGGATGCTAACGCATCAGACGGGGCACTCCCATAGACGAAATCCTGTCCAATACCTGTTAACCTTATCCCATATGACAGATAACTTTTTTATTTTGAATGAACCTTTTAGCATCAGCAAGGTATTCATTCTACCGAGTATATTTTTTTTGCTTGCTTGCATACAATTGCTTACTATTTTAAAATATTTTATTGATCTACAAAGGAAAGACCCTGATAATCATAATAAACACATTGATTATACAATTAGACATTTATTTACAGAAATATACAGAATAATACACAATAATACAAAATACAAGTCAAACAGTTGAGCTATCTAAATTGCGTAAAACAATCTATAGATAGCCAAACTGGTCCAGAAAATTAAATTATTTCACGGAAGCGGCCTTGAATTCAAGAAAGAAAGGCATATTTGCATCTTATCAGGTCCTCAGCACCTCCCCCATACAGCTGTCCTCACCAGCTTTAAGAGAAATCCCAGACTGTAATGGGATGCGGCAAGGGTGTCTACACAAGTAGCATCTCATATCAATGGCCCACCCATCTCTTAAGGGACAAGAGTCATCAGGCTTCTTACCATCATCACATAACAGACTGTAAAAGCCGAGAACAGCTGGTATGTTGATGTTGACATTTGGATTAGGTGTAATCTGCTTTGGAGTAGGTGTGAGCCAAATGTTGTAGTTTCATGGTGTGTAATCACATGATGATCACAGTACTATCTGGAAAAAAAAGAAATTTAAGCACACATAACCAAATGCAATAATGTTGAGTGTTTAACATTCTATGTTGTTTCTATTGGTGTTTCTATGTATAATATGCATGTATTTACAAATAAAGGTATAAGTAAAAAATATTGCTGGACAATGCACACAACATCATCTATTTATGGTGACAAGATGACTGATAGAATACTTATAAGAGTATATTTTTAAATACATACATTTATGATACTTTATAACACCCAGATACAGAACAAACACCTATGCTTTTCACACAATTGTTTATCTTGGGAGGGAATCAAACCCTCAACTTAGAGCACAGAAGGCTACTACCAACTGAGCTGACAGGCCAGTCGATTATGTAGTTTAACAGTCACTTGGTTCCTATAACACAAGCTCTGCTTACATTATCATTATTATTATTATAATTATTATTTAATGATTTTGGTAAGATAAGTAGGTACAATAAGTACTTACTGGTGATTATAGCAGAAGAACACCAATAGACATACATTTCGGTAACAGCAGATTACGTTGGATAGGCATGTGCTCTCGAGTTGAAGCGAGAAATCTCTTCTAAAAATGCTTTCGACACACAATCATACTGCTTGCGAAGATCTTGAAAACTTCAGGTCTAGAAGTCTTTTATTCCAATCGAAGTCCAGTCCAAGAGTCCAATCTCTCTTTTCGGAAGCATAAAAAAACTGACGTCCTTTCGTTTACTAGCACAGCTCACAACACAGCACTTGTATGTACATTACTGCGAGATTAAATAACAGGTTCAGGAATGGAGAGGATAAATATAAATTACTTCCAGAATTTAAAAATCAACGTCATTTAGCTTTGAAACTACAACAGCTGTTGCTTGTTAGTTTGGTTGGTTGGTTTGTTTGGAATGATTTGATGTCGATAGCAAAATAGGAAACAAACACGCCTTGATCGGGCAGGAAAGAAGTATGAAATAAGGGGGAGAGGAACTGTTAACTATGTTAGTACTATCGTTCTATATAGACTATAAATCGGCCAGGATTTAAAGTTCAATGATTGCCGGCCATGTTTGGTTTGTTTGGTGTGGCTTGGCTGTCTGTGGTGTGGTGCTTGATTGATTCGACAACGAACGAACGTTACGTTAATTCTAGAAGAATACCATAGCTAGCATCGACTATACTATCGAGTATCGAAATATAACTTTAAAATACCTTTAAATATATTTAATTTGTCTAAAGGGCAATTTAATTTATGAGATTGTGAACTGAACACCCTCGGAGTGATCGAGGTTTGCTTCAGGAAAATTACGCAAATACCAATCCCATCACGAATAGAGCAGTCGGTCGTTTATATAAAATGTCTATCGTACGCTAATTATGTTATGTTGAGAAGTGTAAAATCGACGTGGTCTGTTACAATACAAGGTTTTTGGAAGTCCTGGAGATACTTTTTCAGTGCTATTTCATAATGTGTAATGTAATTTCAAGTTTTTAATAAGTATACGAGTAGGTAGGTATATTACATAGGGTGTAATTTTGATAACAACTAACTTTATTCGTACCATTAACTATAAATAAACTTATTTATTTAAAGTTTTAGCAAATAATTACATAACCGTCATTGGTTAAAAATGCCTTTTTACATTTACATTTTTGTCTTTCTACATTTTTGTCTTGCAAAATGGTCAATAACATTGTCATTTTTAACATTATTTAACTAAGATTTGATGAATTGAAAAGATTTATTACAATAATTAACAATAATGCATTGTTACTAACATACCTACTCACTCTATTTTGGACTTCTTCAGTGTTCAAATTTAATCAAATTGTTAAAAACTAAAATTTGCTAGGAAACTCTTGTACATATGGTTGTCTTGTCTCTTTGGAAGTTCTGCCACATGATGTCTTTAATTATTAGAAATACTGTTACTACAGAGTGCAGTATATCTAGTAGTTTATAAATAAAAAGTTTAAGAATGTGCAGAACATAACTCGGGTATTACTTCTTTATTATCTTAGGCAATTTTATTTAGAGTGAGCTTTCTCTTCTGCATCGACTTTGTCAATTTCGTATTCTTTAACTAATGAGAGTTCTAAGTTTTGTTTTTCTACATCATATTCATGGAAATATTCCTTTTTTGCATATCCTTTCTGCATATTCTGCATATGGTTTGAAATAGACATAGATTTGAATAACTGTACAAATAGCAACAGGCTTGCTTTGTTCATGTGGATCTAAATAAAACCCCAAAACACGGTCATGAAAGCATTTTCTAATCGTACACTACAGAAGGTTTTGTGAATTGCTCTTGATAGCTGTCAGAGCATTGTGAATTATTGGAAACAACTCTTTTTGAACTTAACTTTTGCATACATCTGCTCGCCAGCTGACCAGCACATATCAAATGGGTTTTTGACAATAATTATTTTAACACTACCTATGAGTAGAGTCTCCAATCTTTGAGTTAACCCTTAGCCAGGTTGCGCATAGTTTTACATTTTGAGACTTAATTATGGTAGATTATAGGATTAAAAAAATACTAATTTCTTTATTATTTTATTATTATTATTTCTATAAAAAAAACACGGTGGTCACTATGCGTCCTCTGCCCAAATAAAAAAAAAAAAACCACAAATAGAATAGGTATCGGTACCTATATTTCACAATCTGAAACTCTTCTAAACACCATTCATCAATATAAAAAGTTGCACTACATATCTACTTGTGAAAGTTTTCAAAACATGGTGTTGCACAAAGTGTAACTTTGCATACTTTACAAATTATTTTAGATCTTTTGACCTCTTTCTTGGTGCTGCAGAAGCGGCATCGTTTCCTAGTTCTTGCACCATAAGGCATGTGATGCCCAACATTTCTCAGTCTCACTTCATCGGCCACACCATACCGGCCTCCTCTCATATTTTTGAAAATTATATGGTCTCTAATATGGGTGGAAAAGTGGTCTATGAGACTTCGAGCCAATCTAAGACGGAACTCCTTGTGGCTGCTACAGTTTTACTTGTGTGTCATACTATACATAATATATGCATTTATGCAGGCCACTTCCAACATAAACCAGAATAATCTCAACCAATTTTTTTTTGTTGATTTTCTCCCTATTGAGTAGGATGACCTAAAATGATCAAGTCTATCCACACCACCCATATTTCTAGTGTATTGTTCAATTTATATTATATTATTATTATATTATTGGCTAATTATTGGTGCTTTTTGGCCATCCTTTTGGGTTTGATGTATAGTAACCACTTTTTTAGGATCATGTGCTGTGGTACATATATAAACATCTTTTGTGTCACGCCACTTTATTACAGACACCGGGTCTGCATACTGGAACATGAATTCCCCAATCTTCAACTTATTTTCTTTTTTGTCGCCTTTGTGTGGTAAAAGACGTGGTGGTAATCCTTTCCTGTTCACTCTGACAGTACCAACTGCATAAATTTTCCTCTGATGCAGCATCTCCATCAATGGCAGGCTGGTAAAAAAATTATCAAACATATTTTCAAAATAGTCAATTGGAGCACTTCGGTTTGTGTAAACTTTGTTGGATTTCAATTTGTTTTTGAAGTCTTGAGCTGCAAAATTAGAAGTATCCAGCGACCACACCCTGTTTTTTTCAATTAATTGCTGTAGAGTTTCTAGCTCTGGTGCACTAGATGATGCTTGTTGGACTATATCTTGTGGTAACTGAAAACAAACATTCCATTATAAAAACATCTAAAAGGTAAAACCTAATATTATGACCTTACTAGCTGAAGCGGTGATAGGCTATGGATATAGTTGTTACCTCTAATGCAGAATGAGAAGCCAATTGTTCTGTCTCTATCCATGAGGATGATGTAGGCCCTTGTACCATCATTGGTTGCACATGATCTTGCATTATAGTGGATGCAATGGGCCGATGATTTGCCATATCTTCATTTAGTGAAAATGATGGTGGATGTGGGTCTGGTACTGGTGATAATGTGGGACACTTTACAAAACATCATTTGGTCCCAAAGTAAGCAAAGCTTGTGTTATGGGTTCCACATGACTGATATACTACTTATATACTTATTTTTGTAAATACATACAATTATACATAGAAACACCCAGACATGAAACAAATACTTGCAGATCATACAAACATTAGTCCTACTTTTTACCGTTTTCGCCTACTGCGCCACAGAGGTCTGCTATATTCATATAGCAGAAGCTAGTGGACATTCTTCAGTTTTTTTAGCCTGTAACCTGTTATAAATGCCTGATATGTACTGCACTGCTACTGTACTGCATTATAATAGAACTGGCCTCTGCAGTCTATTATATTAATTCCAATCATGTCTAATATTTTAATAATCTTTTGCTATCTTGTGATTTGTTTACATTCAATATACATTCAATATACATCAGCTTGAATATATCACTATTATTTAATAGTATTTGGATATCTTGATTTTATCTTTTTTGTAAAAAATTTTGTTTGCCATAAATTTAATATCAATTTGTCTCATATTACAGAGCCCAAGTATTTGGTACATCCCTTACTCTTGAATTGTGGGATGTAAGAATAATCAAGAAGACGGGGGGCTCTTCAAAAGCTCTAGATCTCTATGTAGAAGTATATTCTAAAAAAGTATTAAGTAAATATTATATTAGTCATGTGGTTCCCATAGCACAAGCTCTGCTTATTTTTGGGCCAGATGATGCTGTCTGAAATGTTCAGAATTTTTTATTTTATTATTTTTTCACAATGTTTTTTTTTATGTTAACACGTTCCCTGTCCGCTGAACCTCATATGGCTCAGGAAACTTGCCCTTGGAAAGCACTAATACGTTCCTGAGCCATATGTGTGTCAGGGGACACATACAACTTCTATAGCGATTATTTCTACGGGACGCGCTGGTACTGTACTAAATATGCTTGGGACGTGCTAAGACAATCATATAGTAAAGAAAAACGCCAAGACGTACGGAAAAATATCTTTATTTTTTACGAAATTACACTGTTCCTAACTAATTATGTTTGTTTTTGAAACATGGCAAACAAAAGGTTTTTTTGCATTGCAAACACTCTGTATCTACGCGTTTGACTTGTTTAGCAGCAGTTTCCCAGCTTGTACCATCTTTTCGCAAGTCTTCGTAGCATCCATTACAACGTTTTCGGATAATTTTATTGTCCTCTTTTCGCTGAATTTTTGATAGAAAATGTTTATTTGGCGAGGGTAGAACCATACTGATCCAAGTATCGTTTTCATACTTTTGAGAAAATGAAGGAAACGCGTCGGAGCTTCTTTTAAAAATACAGGTGATCTGTTATGGTTTAATCTTCAATAAAATGATGGCTAAAATGTTAAAGATGATAAAAAACAATGTTAATGACAATAATTTTTATTATGAGAAACAAAATGTTAGTTTATACAAAAAAAAAATCACTTGGATCACTTCGGCACAAAATGTTTAATCAAATTCAAATTGACTAACATAGAAAAACCTCATGAAAAAAAGAACTTAAAGAAGTAAATGAAGCTTAATCATCCCCAAACATGGAAGGTAGTGTGTTTTCATCGTCCTGAGACTCCTCGACCCTCCCTCTTCTAGGTATATGCGGAATTGATAGGTAGAACGGATGATGAACCGGCGGCACAAACTTCAGAATTTTTTTTATATCTTGCATTTTTTTGTATGATATGGGCTTTGGTGTCCTGGCCTGTGCAGGTACGTAATTTCTGAGGTTGCACAGAAATACCTCTAAATCCGTTGCATTAGGTTTTAGGTCAATCATTTCGTAATTTTCAGTATAGTCATCATTGAAGTGCATGATGCTTGAACCATTGCAGAATTTAATTTTTCGCATTTGTGATATCTTCGCACCTTCTCCAAAAACAGTATGGTAGTCTTTATATTGAGTTGTTAGGGTTTCAAAGTCGAGAAACTTGTCAGCCATGTCTCGAACTATGAACGGCTTATGCTTTCGACAGCAACGCACGAGATCCATCCATGCCTGAGGCGTGAAAATGTCTGTCCTCTTCTTTTGCTCTCGACTAATGAAGGAAAAATCGGTATCGTTGGGTAAGTATGTGTGGCCGCTGACCAGGTAATGCATCACAATATTTTCGAGATTAGTCGATTTGTTGACTAGAAACATTAAGAAATGTAAAATGTTCCAATTTCTATTCTGTCCGGAGTAGGGTTACCATCCGTCCGGATTAGTCCGGACATGTCCGGACTTATATACTTTTGTCCGGACTTTGTCCGGCTTTTTAATTTGTCCGGATTTTTTTGGTTTAGATAGAATATGAGTAATAAAACATACATAAGCAATATCAAATCAGTCTTTAATCATTATCAACTTCCCAATCATTTAACAATCAACTCAACGAGATCAAACAATAAAAGTTCTACTGCAATTGCAAACAATCAACAAGTTCAAACATAAATATCTTAATCAAAACAAAAATATTTTACGTAAAATAATCAAACTTAACGCTAGTTTTCAATAAGTATGGAAACTTAATATTTTTCAGCGCCAGATACTTGACGGAGCAGCTCCCGTTCATTCAAAATTTTCTTGTAAAATTCTACGCAGCTCATATTTTTAAGGTTGTATTGAATCATCAACAGCGATCTCACCGAAACTACAGACAATCTATTACGCTCTTTTGTCCACTGTGTTCCCATTAGAGAAAACACTCTTTCTACACTTGCATTTTGAGCCTGGATTGAAAAAATAAACTCGCAAATACTTAATAGAACGGGCAATCTGGCGATTGTAAAGTTTGTAAAAATTTTAACCCACATTTTATGGACCATCGTACTGAAAAATGCATCGTTTTGTTGGGATATAAACGAATTAACGGCAGTTATTTCATCGAACAGCTTCACATCATCGATAACAACTCCTTTGGATTTCATATATGTAACAGAATCCACGAGCTTTTCAAATTCAACCAATTCGCTCTTTTTTAACTGAATCCAGTCAAAAACTTTAAATTCAGACAGGGGAGTCGTCCATTTATCAAGGTACTGGATGCAAGTTTTGTACATCAGTTTCACGTCTTCTCGAAACGCCTCTTGATTTGCTGGGGTGCATTTCGCAAGTAATTCTCTTACTTTTAATGGAACAAAATTAACGTTTGCACGAGAGCATAGCAATTCTTGAGTGCCACGCAGTATTCTAGCAACATCTAAAATAGAATTACTTTCTGTCTCGATCTCCAGGATTCTTGGTTGAAAAATTGACATAAGTGAATGCACCATAAATAGATATACTTCGCCTAATTCGTCATCAAAAAAGTTCTTGATCAATATAGGGACGGCGGTAACCGTCGCAAAATACTGTTTTAGAGGTTCGTACATCTGAAGAACCCTCTCTATCGCCGGAAATAGACTCAACCATCTTGTTTTGCTGTGATAGAGTAATTTTTGGTAATTTATGTCGATGTAATCGCAAATTTCCTTTAGAGCTTCGGTGCGGACAGTGTATACCGAAAAGTGATTAAAAATCTTCATAATTATGGATTCTGAATCTATTTTCAGAATATCCGATCCATGTTGGGCGCAATTATGAAGTATATGCGCAGGACATCCAACGCCTACTAGGTCTTTTTCTAAGAGGGTTTTTAATTTAGACCATACATTTTGACCGGGTAACCGATTGACGCCACCAAAGTTGACATTTGCGTTATCTCCAGTGAAAGATATGCATTTCGACAGCAGGTCATACTTCTCCAGAGTTGTTTTTATTATTTCTGAAACGGTCTGGGCTGTTTCATTTGGTGTGCTTAAAACTTCCAGAAGTTTTGACTGAATCCCATCTTGCCAGTCAAAATACTGAATTAAAATCGGGAAAATTTTTTCGGCCCCATGGTTACTAGCGTCAGTCGAAACACCTACGAAGCTCACGTTTTCAACCGATGTTTGAATTTGTTTTATTACCCATGGAGCTATGACATTGTTTACAAGCGCTTCAGTCTTTGTCCGAGCACACGAAATAGAACTGGCCACGTTCGAGTCTGAAAACATGACTTTAATTAGGCTGCCAGTGCAGTCCATCGATTTATACGATTGGTGGTGTTTCACGGTATGAAACGCCAGAGTAGCTTCTGCCGCCGACTCTTTAGCAGCAATAGTTTTACTTTTAGGCTGAAATATTGAGTCAATTTTGAGAATATTTTGAAAGCTTCTACTCATTTTCAAGTGTTTTTCAGTTTTAACATGCTTTTCAATGTCTCCCGCTCCTTTGTGTTTGATTGAGACGTAACAGTCACAAATAGTACACTTTGCCTCATTTAAATTTCTTCCTTCTTGCAAAAATGGAAATTTGGCTTGCAAAATGTCCGTAAATGTGCATAATCGCTTACTAGTTGAAGCCATTTTGGACTCACCACACACACACGCACTAAAAACAGTTTATAATCGAAGCGCGGCTCATTAAAACGTGTGATCCCTACAATTAACTACTACTACAGTGCTACCAGAGCACTGAGCTGGCGACGACGGGTAATCCCCGCACCCCGCACCCCGCACCCTGCAACCTACCTCCCCGAGCGAGCGTATGCTACTTTAGCACTGTTACTAAGTGGGTACCTAATGTTTGCATTGTGTTACTAAAATGTCCGGACTTTTCTTGAACTGTCAGGCTTTATGTCAGGACTTTTCAAATTTTTAAATGGTAAGCCTAGTCCGGAGCAGCAGTCGCTAAACAAACACAGAGTTTTGATGTTATCCGGCACAGAGTCTTCTATGAAGTGATAGAGCGAGGACATCACTTCCTGAGAACCTCTTGCCCCACAGTGCTCAGGCCACATGTTCATTATTATTTTTTCTTCGTCTTTTAGATAGGAATGTATTCCGAAATTTAGTATCTGAAGTTGCCTTAGATAAAAGACCTCACCCGTATTTAAATATGGGAGGGGGAGTGTGCGCTCCAAGTCAAAAGTTGTTGCTATTAAGGAATCATCATCTTTAACCTTTGCTTTATAATCATTCAAAATATTTCGCACTGTATTTGCCAATTTTAAATGATCGTCTTTCTGGGTTCTTAAAACTAAGCACTTTTCAAGGTCTTCTTCTGCTTTTATTGCTACTTCTAATGTATCGCACGTTTTGCATGTGTCTGTTTTTGGGACATAAAAGTGCAAATTAAATTCTGTTGTGAATACTTTTTTGTAGATGTGCTTTTTAAGAATAGGCTTTCCCTCAGATTCGCATTTTACTTTGAATAATTCGTACATTTTATTCATAGATAGCTCCGGAGACAAGTATTGGCGTGAAGAACTCCTTTCTCCATAGTGACTTTTATATTTTGGAAAGCTATTAATATGGTCCCTGATCCATGTCAATTTCTCCTCTGAGATCTTATTTGGTGGAGATTTTCGTCCCCGTTTGTCATTTTCTGGTATTCCTGAGACAGCATTTTTATTTCTTAGTGCATAATCAATTCTCTTATTGCTTATTTGGATCACTTTTAAAAAGAATTTTTTACATACTCTTTTGTTACATAATATGAACTGTCTGGTCGCATTTTTATGACTAGGTGCCTGCAAAGGAAGCCTTTTCTTACGTCGTTTGGGTGCTACAATTTTCACAGCATTACACAGCCAAGTCGTTTGTGCATTCCATGAAGACAACTTCCAATAAACGTCATGTATCATTTCTTGATTCTCTGCAGGAACATGCTCACCACATTTATAGCGGCAATTACATAGGACAGGCATAAATACTTTTGCTGGCACAGTATTACCTTTGATGTATTCTTACGTTGATGTATTCTTGACCTTCATTTCTCTTGCGCTTTCTTATATTTTTCTTCCATTCGTCTACATTTCTGTGCCGTTTTCTTCCTCTAACACTTTCATTAGCCTCTGTATTGTCCACTTCTCCTAAATTACCTAACACGCCAGCGGAAGACTGAACAGCTTCTTGTAGAATTTCTGTAAGAAATAAAAAGCTATGTTATTCACTTTATGTAAAAGCCAAATCCAAGATCTCTACGCAGGAAACTAACGAACGCACAGCCCACTACGTAGTCAAAACTTAAACTGTAATAGACATTTACTTACCTTCATCATTTCCTATATCGCTGAGAGATTCATTCAGCTGGTCTGGTGGGTGGTAGGACGAATGATCGCTGGAAAAATCCTCATCGCTTTCTGAATCACCCAATGCACTACTTTGCAACGCCAACGCAACTATATTTTCTGCTCTAGAGCGTCTGTTTCTCCCTTCCATTTCACTGAAACACTTAATTGAACCCGCGAATAGAAATACTTTAAAAATTTAACAACCACAACAAGTAAGAATCGTCGTAAATAGTAAAACCGTTTATTCACATTCCCGCGCAAAAACAACGGATTTGACAGGTAACTTTGACAGTAACAACGCTTGTTTTGTTGCCAGTTGAATAAACATTTTGTACTTGGATCACTTTAGCTTACTCAGTAAATTTGGGCCATACTGATCCAAGTACGGATTGCACTTGGATTAGTATGGCATGATATAATTTTGAAAGTAAGACTAATGCTAAAGTGGGAAATAAAGGCTCCCTAACAGAAGATGACGTTTTCTGCACTTGGATCAGTGTGACATGAAAAAAAATAAAAAAACCGTGCCTTTACTGCAAAAATCTGCATTATTGAAAAAATGACACTTGGATCAGTATGGTTCTACCCTCGCCATTTGTGATCGAACTAGTAGACGGTCTTGGACTACTCAGTGTATTGGCATTCGTATCTGATGAATTGTCCAATAGCAAGAACTCCCTGATAATCTCTTGCTGCGCCTGTAATATCGTTTTGCGAGATTTTCTGTTTGCAGTTGGGTGTAGTTTTTGATACAATAGCGTGGTGTTTGTAATCGACGCACAAATCAAAACATCCAGAGCAATCTTCTTATACCACGCTAGAGATTTTCTTTTAGGGTCGTAATAGCTTGAAAGCTGGTCCGATAGATCTATGCCCTTCTTTCTATCATTGTAGAAAAGCACTGTTGTCGGTTTCGATATTGGGCGGTACCCAGAAGACATTTGCATCGTAGCGTCGTGGCAAGTAGATATCATAGCGACGTCACGTTTGTCTCTCCATTTCAGCACAGTGACATTATCTTTCTGACGAGCAACTACTTCACCTCTTTTGGAGCCCATTTTCTTTATTTTTATTGCCCATGGAAGGTCAACCCTATTTACTCGTAGAGTGCCGCATAAGTCTGTCTTCCGCTGCAGTAAATATTTTGCTAGTCCTACACTGTTGTAGAAGTTGTCACACACAACAACCCGTCCAGCGTCTAAAAGTCCATCGCATAACTGAACTACGACACTTCCCGGCTTGTCCAGATCAGCAATTTCGGGATCGCGCCCTATGTAAATGTCATAGTTCCAGACAAATCCTTCTTCTGTGCAGAGCTTATAAATTTTCAAGCCATATTTGTGAGCTTTTGATGGGTTGTATTGACGGAAAGATATCCTCCCTCTAAATGGCATCATTGATTCGTCAATGACAATACATTCACCAGGTGTATGTAAACTTTTCCAGTTGTTGATGACAAGGTCTAAAAGTGGCTTTATTTTGTACAAACGTTCCTGCGGATCTCTGGGAGCTTCATTATCGACAAAGTGCCAACAACGCAATATAGATGAAAAGCGATTATACGACATATTTACATTGTGAAATATTGGATGGTAATAAATCGCGTCTAATTTCCAATGCGATTCCAATGTGGGAAATTGTACAATACCCATCAACATGTACAAGCCGATGAATTTCATTATTTCAGCTTGTGTAACGTCTGTCCACCGATTCATGCGGCTATGCATTGATGTATTGGTGTTCTGTTTTATTTGTATTGCATACAAATTTGTTTGAGTGACCATAAGATCTAATACCTCATCGGTCACTATTTTTCGGTAAATGGATCCAACAGAATGTTCTCCTTGGATGTGAAGGGTTGAGCTTGCGTTATAAGGAGAACGTGACAATGGTAGTATTTCCTGCTTCCAACCATTTTCCTCATCAATGTTATTTATTTCCTGTGGAGAAAGCCGCATAACCTCACCAGCTGTCCACCTTCTGGGTCTAAGTGGCTGCGATACGCTGCTCGTATCTGGTTGGGGCGGATTTATAACGGTATCGGGCGAACCTTCAGGTGAGTCTCTACCATAGTCACCATAAAAGGCCTCGGTAACAATATTTGAACGGGAAAACTCACCTGGATCAAAGTCAGGATCGTTTATATCATCATCAGCAAAAATACTTGGTTCCTGCAAACCACCATCCGAATCGACAAAATCCGGCTCGTCTTGTACATCACTATTTCTTCCGCTTGAATCCGTGTCGTTATCGCTCAATTCGAAGTCACTTTCTTCCAGTATTTGTCGCAATTGCTCAGTAGTAAGTTTACGGGACATTTTCGACAAAAAAACACCCGATGATGAACTTCAAAACAACACAGAAATCAATAATGAAAATCAAAAAGTAACGGACAGATTTTTTTGATGTCATTGACAGTGACATCAAAAAATATGTGACACTGACATGTTTGTAGATAAGTAGGTATTACCATAAGTTGTCTCTAAGTATAATTTGTACATATAAAGTGTAAAAAATCAATAAATATTTATAAAAACCACTATAAACTTCCCTGAACCACATATGGTCATGAACGTGCAGAAACAAAAATGACTCTCTACGCTCCTGAGCCATATGTGTTTCAGGGTAGTAATACCTACTTCCGGTTTTTTTTTTATTTTTTTTTTGTTTTTTTTTATTACTCTGACAACATAAAAACAGTATTTTGCAAAAAGTATGTTGGACGTGTCATTCAATTTTGCATTTTTGTTTGGGACGTGTTAAGTATAGGGATGTTACGAATGTCGTATTTTTCACATTCGCGAACGCGAATGCGAATACGAATTTTCAGGATGCGAATGTACGAATTCGAATGCAAATGTTTTTATAAACATACCCTTGCGCATTCGTAACTTCAAAAAAACACTTTAATCAACTTCAGTCATTAATTTTATTAATTATAATAGGAATATTCAAAAATATTAGAACAGTAAACCAGTGTTATGTTATACTAATACAGTAATAATTATAGTTATAATTATAGTAATTATACAGTAATTATATTATAATTACTGTTATTAATTAAAAAAAAGCCTATTATATTTAAGGAAAAGTAATTTTGCCGCCTTTTCGCCCATGAGGCGATTTCTAAAGGGCTCGTATATAAAGCCAGCTGCACTGAACAATTGCTCACTCGGAACGCTAGCCGGTGGAGCGCTCGGGTATTTGCGGGCCAGATCTGTCAATTTGTCGTATTTTAATTTAGTTTTCCATCAGTCTAGAGGGTTTTCATCGAGAGACGATCGTTTTTCTTTAAGATAGACCTTCAATTGAGCTTTAATTTCACACATAGCCAGTGGCACTCTCGCAAAGCTCGAATGTTTTGATCCCAAACTTAGAAGCTTTGCTGCGAATATACTGTTTGAAGCTCAATCTTCCCTTCCAAAGAGTTAAACTTTCGTCTATGCAAATATCTTTACTTAAAATATAATTTGACTGAAATGCTAAATTTAAATGATTAATTATTGGCCTCAAACGGTGTAGTCGGTCAACGCTTCTGTCGCTAGTGTTGGAGTGATTAGGGTTAATCGAAGGGGGATCTGAATCATCAAAGTGTACTTTACATTAACTAGAGCATTAGCTCTAGTTAATGTTTCGTACCTTTTTCGTGTGAAAATTCGTCTGTAAACGTCCGTCTTTAGTAGTGGATCGATCGAAAAACAACTGGTGACAGTTGGCATTCTCACGATCCCCAACATCATCCAAAAGGAAAATAGGCACAAAATTTCATGGAAGTTAGTTGGAAACCATTCAGCCTGGAAAGCAGCAGATGGTATTTTAGAGGCATAAAGATTTGTTTCAGCCACAATCATACCTAACACTTCATCACTCGTATAAAAATTATAACCCGTCTTCCTATTCCTTATCTTTTCTTTAGTATTTTGAGTGGTGGACTGAATAAATGTTTTCTTACATAAAATCCCCCTAATAAACTAATAATAATTCATAAATAATTTAATTTTAATTAATTTCTTGTATAAAAATTATAACCCGTCTTCCTATTCCTTATCTTTGCTTTAGTATTTTGAGTGGTGGACTGAATAAATGTTTTCTATTCTTCCATTCTATAACAAATTATAAAAAGTGGGTTACATCCTCGTTGTCATCGCTGTCCTCGGACATCTCCTCGTGGTTGGACCCCTCCTCTTCCTGGTCGTTCTCATCATACAAAAGATCCAGGAATTCTTGAGGAGGGTCCTCGTTTGATCTCCAAGCCATTGTTACTGTCAAATCAATAGAGGAAATGCTGAGACGTAATGGGTATTAGGTACTAGATAACTGATGAATAGACTAGATAATGAATATCCGTGCCTAGCGTGAACAAGTTGACTTGTCAAAAATGTCAATTTTACAGGGCGGCCATTTAAAGTTTGACCTCTTCCGGTAAATCGAGAAATTTGTTATATATTGATTTCTATGTCGTTTTAAAGCTTATTTATTGCTATCTTTCAAATTATTGCAAGAAGTTAACGATTTTCTTTATAGTTTTTGTAATAATAGACTTGTCAAATCGTTCACCAACAAGTTATCAACTTATTCACCGAGTTGTCAACTTAATCACAACAGTTATCAAATTATTGCCTATTTGAATTAGTCTAGGCAACAAATGCTTTTTTGGTCAAACGTTTTTTGTCCGCCTCCGAACCGTATGAACGAGGTGTCATTCGATTCGGTATAACATGTAGATGTTTTTGAAAAAATTAATTAAAGTGGCGTTTTGAAAAAAATTGCAAAAGGTATGTACAATTAATATAAAAAAATGGAGTTTGGTTTTTTGCATATACCTCAAAAACTAATTAATATTTTTCAAATTTAAAAAAAAGTTTCTATAAGAAGGAAATTTCCCAAAGAAAATCCTACCTCCCGGTACTGTAGGACCAATATTTATAATTTCCCAGAGGGTTGAAAATACGTCATAAAACGAGTACACTGGCTTGACCTGACTGGATATTATGTAGTACCTAAGAACTCACCAAGACAAAATAAATGAGCCCAAACTCGATGGGTGTATCTTGTTAAGTTTAGAAGTTCTTATGGCCACCTTCCGACTCTATCATTAGAACAGCCCCGTGGTACCATATTAAAATATAGGGATTAGTAGTAGGTAATCGATACAACTGTAATGGCAAGATACAATTTATTATTGTTCAAACAAAATGTTAATATAAAAAGAAAGAAAATATTATTTTCTGGATCTTAGAACCAGAATTTACTGGATCTCTGAATCTGATGAAGAATCAGGGTTGTCTTCGTCCAAGTCTGGGTCTGTGGATGCAGAAGTACCACCGAGTGTTTTTAATTGAAGATAAAAATCCTTAAATGCATCGTCAATTGGCTCAATGAGATCCATTAAGTCTTTCTTCTTTTCTGTGCTGATTGGCAGTGACTCCTTGGAGATTGGGTTCAATCTAAAGTGATCTATTAAACTTTTTCCTCTTTTCTTAAAACTCACTAACCGGAATGGGGTTTCGCGATCCAGACTTTCCTTGTAATACAACTTTCCCACACTAGTTGTACTATATTGCAGCCATTTAATCGGTTGCCACAAAAATTTTTGGTTTTCAAGTCGGCAAAATCCAAAAAATCTTTTAACGTCATCACCACAACTTTAAAAGGTTTCTGAATTTTGCATGACCTCACCAACTGAACCCAATCATTTAAGTGGTTTATTTTCATTTGCGTTCTTTTCTTAGCTTTTTCTATAATCGCGTGGTCAGAGTCACACTCCATGTGAGTATGCCCACTTATAAGAAATTTGTGGTTTATTTTTTTTTGTGTTGGATGACTGTTTAATAAAAACATAAACATCATTGCCACAATGTTGTTTTTATTTTGACCACCACAAGTATCAGAATAAAAAGTGACTTCTTCCACTTGTGGTGGTAGACTATGGCAAAAGTGCCACAAGCATGACGCAATTTGATTTGCTCCTCGAGCTCCTATAGTCTCGTCCCACATGTAGCATGTTGCTTCATTACTTGCCAAATCATGTATAGTCAAGTTAAAGGACCAAAGTTGTCTTTTATAAAACGAGACGGACGTTTTTAAATATGGAGTTGGCAAGCATTGCTGCAGGTCAAATGTAAATGCCTTTACAGACGATTCTGCTCTGGCATTCTCTTTATCAGCACGTTTTTCAACATAAGCTTTTTCAGCTTGATGTTGATGTTCAGCTAATTCAGCTTCTAAATTTATTTTTCGGTCTCCGTCTGCGACTTTAATTTTTGCATTTAGGACATCGCATGTGTTGCATGTGTCTTTGGAGGGTTGTTTAAACGACAGATTGAGATCGTGAAAACATTTGGCGTATAATTTTAATGAGACCGGATTCGGTATAGTATTTCTGTATTCTCTGTACATTTTGGCAATAGAAAGATCAGATGCTAAGTATTTTTTTCCTGTCGATTTTCGACAATAATGGCTCTCATAGCTAGGAAAGCTCAAAATGTGATTATTAACCAGCGATATATCTTCGTCAGTCTTTTTATTCTTAGGTGGTTGACGACCTCTCTGGTCTTCATTAATGATTCCAGTAGGAGATTCCTTTTTTTTTTCTATTACCACATTAACAAATCCCTTTGTCTCTCCTAGTATTTTACAAAAGCACTCTTTACAAACTGGTTTAGCTACATTACAAATCTCTAGCTCGTACTTACAATAGCAATCCCGATTTGATGTTCTACCGCCCGTAATTTGAGTTTTTTTTGGAAATATCTTTACTGACTTAGATACAAATGCTGCTCTTCTATCTCTGTCTCCTAGTTTCCAATAAGTTTCGAAAGCCTGTGTTTGTTCCGCCATTGTAATTCTTTCAGCACATTTTAATCTACACGAACCTAATTCTTTTGTTTGCCTTTCAGAAAAGACTTTACCTTTTTCTGTTATGTAACTCTTTCCTGTATTTCTTAGTATTTTGCTAGAACTTCTTTCCATTCTTGATCTGCCTTTTTTTCTACTATTATTAGTGCTTTCTTCACTGGTAGATGTAACTTCTATATTTGAAATTACTTTCTTATTTATACTTGTTGTATTTTCTATGGCCTGTATTAGAGTTTCTCTCTCATCTATAAAAGGAGCTGCACTCTCATATTGTGAATCTCTTTTGTCTTGTTCTTTATGCATCTCAGGTACATTTTGTGTTTCCGTTTTTTTTGAAATCACACAATCTATCTCATTTTCATCTAAATTTTGATAACGCTGTGTAGATGTTGATTTACTTTCGATTGTATCGTCACTCGATTCGCAATCGGTTTCTGAATTTGTTCTTACATTTCTTAAATTTTTAACGTTAAAATCGGGATCAAGTACACTGTCGTCACTGTCTTCAACTTCACTATTTTCGATAATATTAGGCGAATTATCCATTTGAAGTTTCGGATCAGATATTAATACATCATAAATTGCTTGAGTTGCTGGGGACATAGCCGGAAGTGGGGATAATGGATCATTGATTATATTTCTCAGTAATGAAGAATGCGACTGTGGTGTGGCAAGATTAGGGTTATCTGAAACAAAAAAGTATAAGTCAGTACCAATGTCTCATATAAATCTCACAAAATGGCCGAGTGCGATTTGTCATGATTACTTGTGTGAGCGAGAAAGTTGCGTGCCATATGCTGCCTTTTATCAAACTTCAGTGTCTTCACTTACCTTCTAATTTTTTACTATAGATTTCGTTTGTTTCAAGCATAAGGGGACTGTTTGGAAATATCAATTGTTGCTCACTCGATGATGACGATGGCGCACCAGGACAATAATCTAAAACAATAAAATCGAGGATTAACATAATAATTTTGAAATCAGTAGATACATAAATATCGTTAATTTTAAAACTGAATTTCTAACAAATACTTGATCGATACCTAATTTAGACAACCCGTTCAGCCTGCAGAGCTGTAGCAAGCGAAACACATAAAAATATCAGTAGTTCCATACACAAAGTTCAATAACCCACGACAAAATGTATGGAGCAGCTGATATTCTTTTCGCGAATTACTAATAATTGTATAACTAAGTCTAAGCTATCTCCATACCAAATTCCGTCAAAATCCGTCCAGCCGTTTTGGCGTGAAAGAGTAACAAACATACATACCTACACTTACAAACTTTCGCGTTTAGTAGGATTATTAAATTAAGTACATTACGCTTCTCGGGTATTATAAGTAGCTGTCAGTACGTAGGTACTTAGTTACTGACAGACGGCACAGCGAATTCAAGTTAATTAGGAACTTTATCAGCTAATTGGCTAATTGATCAACTGCCTACCAGCTTTCTTCAATACATACCTAAAATTTGACAAAACAATTAGGTAGGTAGGTATTCGTGTAAAATCTCATTCTTACCGTTTTCGTTTACTTCGTCGATTCGCTTGCGTGATGATTTTAACTGGTTATCGCGAAGTTGTATTAATTTGCGCTTCCTAGCCAATAATTCGGCAATCGTCGGATTCTGCAAAAAGATTTTTATAAATAGGTACCTGGATATAATCTACTAGAGAAAGTTATTTCGTTTTGATAAGATAATAAGTACCTACACAGGTTTGATACTTACTTTTTGATCGCTCTCCATGGTAAATCACAAACTACATACTCAAAATAAAAATACGAACACTATGGTAATGATCAAATTGATAAATCTCTCGTTAAAACACTCCACAAAAATTGACGCGCGGCGACCGCGTGTCGACGCACGGGCGACTTCTAACCTTTGACCCGATGTGTTTACCAACATGAATAAACTATGGATGCGCCACAATATCGCAAAAAATGCTAATTTTAGTGGTTGCATATTGACATCTCGTATAATATTGCAGCGAAACTTAAATAAGTCATAGCCAACAAGTTGATATCTTGATATTCATGATTTAAATTATAAAACGCTTTGTTATTCAACATTATAGCTCGAATATGGATGGAGTATAGTATGTAAGACGTTTCAAAGTGATCCTTGTGATTGTATTGAATAAAGTATCTTTTGATTTGACTTGACTTGACTTGACTACAGGAGCTCGGACAATATTTCCACAATTTGGGTCTGGCTTGCAGTGATTTGCTGCAGACATGCCAAAATTGAATGATTTGTTATTCCCTCTGCTATTCGTTCTTGTGCTGCAATATGCCTTTCCTCCAAATCAAACACCCAGCGTGGCACATTATCATTGGGATCTAACAGAAGCAAATAAAGAAAATTTAAATATATTCATTAAATAGGTAGTTTAGTTGTGTCATGTAGGGTATGATACAATTAAACTACCTATTTAATCAAGCATAGGTAGGAAAGTCAGTGTTACAATAGGTACAAAATGAAGAGATATTGAGATGTGGCATCCAGACTGACAAATAGATGTGTCGTTTTTCTTTCAGTTTCCAGAATATGATTTCAATAAGAACACTAACTTGATCTATTTCGCCTACGAGAACGGCCAGAGCGGTTGGCAGGTGGTACTGGAAAATAGAAACTACACTCGTGAGCAACCGAATCGAATCACCCCTACAAAATTTACAAAGTGTAACTTTTTTCCAAAATGACCTGAGTAATGCATATAGAATATTTTTTTTTTTGAAAGCTTGATCTTTAAGCTTCAAAATTACACCATTATTTTGAAAATCTACACAGTATTTTTTTAATTAATCAGTTTTGAATGGAAACACAACAAAAGTGAAGTTAATTTAAGTTAACATAGGGCTAATCAAAATTAAAATAAAACAGAAAATTTATGTTTAATACTCTTCATTTATTTAATCAATATTTGGTGTTGCCTCCTCTAGCTCTAATAACACTTTGAAGGCGGTTTTTCATTGATTTAATAAGTTTTTTAATCAGTTCTTGAGGTAGCCTTTCCCACTCCTCTTCCAGCGCTATCTTTAGCTCTGCGATGCTTGTAGGCGCCGGATTTCTGGCTCGTACCCTCCGTTTGAGTTGGTCCCATACATGCTCAATCGGATTGAGATCAGGACTTAATGCTGGCCAGTCCATGGTCCGAATGCCAACTTCATCCATGAACTGACGAGTGATTCGTGCTGTATGACACCGGGCATTGTCATGCATTAACAGAAAGCCGTCCTCGATGAAGCCTTCATAAGGCAAGACATGATCCAGAAGAATGTCTTCCACATATCGCGCAGCAGTCAGACCGCCTCCTCGGCCTCCACCAGGGATAAAAACGAGCTCCGTTTTTCCTTCCAGCGAAATGCCCGCCCACATCATACACGAACCACCCCCGTAGGACACGGTTTCGGCAAAACAGCACTGCGCAAACCGCTCGCCTGGGCGCCTGTAGACCCGAGCTCTCCTATCACTGCCATGTAGACACACTCTGGTTTCGTCAGTGAACAGGACTGACCGCCATTGCTCAGCACTCCAATTAATGTGTTCGCGAGCAAATTCAAGGCGCGCTTGTCGGTGAGCTGTGGTCAATTTTGGGCCTCTGGCAGGCCGTCTTGGAACGAGGTTAGCTTCTTTTAATCTTCTTCTGATTGTCCATTGACTGACAGACACTCCTCGAACTTCTCTCAGCTGCTGCTGGACAGAAACACCGGTAAGATGGCGGTTTCTGAGACTCGTCGAAACGATAAAACGGTCGTCTCTCTCAGATGTTACCCGGCGCCGACTGGTATCTGGCGTCCTGGAGTAAGAACCAGTCTCTTGGAATCTTCTGTACACCCTAAACACAGCAGATTGACTCAGGTTTAGTCGACGAGCGACTTCTCGCTGGCTGAGATCCTGTTGCAGCAAAGCAACAACTTGAGCGGCTATTTCTGGTGTTGTATCCATAGTGGTTGTGAATCGGCGATCGTAACTTGCGTAGGTGTGTTCAGGTCAACGTCTGATGAGCGACTGATAAGTGTGCACTGCTTGCACGGGGGTTTTATAGGGGGTTGGAACGCGCCCGCACAGCTACTGCACAAAGCGCATTTTTGATGCTTGCACTGATACAGCGCTATTTTAAAAAGAACTGAACAAATTTAAATGATAGTAGTGTTATTTTAAAGCCTAAAAATTAAGCTTCCAAAAAATATACTATTTTATATGCATTACTAAAGTCATTTTGGAAAAAAGTTACATTTTGTAAATTTTGTAGGGGTGATTCGATTCGGTTGCTCACGAGTGTAGTTATTTATAGGTTCTTTTAGTCCCATATGTTACAGACACTCTTAACTGAATCTTGTCATAAAACGAATGTGAAGTTAATATTTTCGCAGTTTACCTTGCATTGGCACAGCTTGTCCCATATGTTCTGTTGCTGTGACACAACTACTTGCTTGCTTGCTTGCTCGCTATTGCTAGCTTGCTGCTGCTCTGTGTTGTTGTCATTCTCCACACAAATTAGGTCTGTTTCAGTTGGTTTGTTACACCGTCTCCGATTGAATTTAATTTATTGGCCAACATCTCCCAGGCTTTGGTAGCCTCTTGGTGGCCAAGAGGACCGGCGGTTCTGTGTCTGTTCAGTGCGATGTCTTTATTTTTTTCTGCAAACTCTATGATAAGTTCCAGCTGCCGTGCCGGTGTGATACTTGGCGTATCGGTGCCATTATTATTTTATTTGAGCTTTCGAACCTAAAACACAATATGTATGTAATGTAAATCTACGAACTACTACGAATGTAATCACAAAATCTATGAACTAGGTAGCTTGGATTACATGACAATGTAGGCACTTATAAATTACTTCAACCTATGTACCTACTTACTTGCTCTCCAAGCGCTCCAAGTTCCAGCTTTTATTGGTTGCGTTTGAGGGTTTTTGTCGGTATTAATAATTTCTCAATCAATAGCCAAATTGGGTTTGGACGGAGTGGAGATGTAAACCATAGAGAAATAAACAAACAAACAATCAATTGTTTTGTTGTAAACTTCATTTCACTTAGTAATTTATGGATGTCACAAAATTAAGTCGTATTATACGATTTATTTAAATATTTAGTTCGCTAAACGCGTTTTCTACTACCATCGTACTTTGTAAATTGGTCGAGTTATGCATAGTTTGACACCAACTTCACATTGTAACTAGCGATAGAAATCGCAGCTATAAGCTATCCGTAATTCCAATTCATTGCTAATCGAAACGGTAGACATTGATTGTAAATAGAGTTCCATAATCGACCCACTGGTTTGCAGAACTACGTCCAGTTTATGATTATTATTTGAACACGTATTAATGTCACATTGCAAAAATTGCGGAGGAAAGTGGATATTTCTCAGCTTAGCATGACATGCATCATGATACGTTCTAATCTGAGAAATATCTCTTTCACTCCATGTCACTCTATTGTTATCTATTTTATTACAATTAATTATTCTAGACTTAATTAAATTAAAATTACATTCAATCAGCAATGGAAAGTGATCGGACCAATGTGTGTCATATAGCACACTTACCTTGACAACTGTACATAAAGCGGCCTCTGTGACCACACAATGGTCTAACCATCGCCTGCTACCGTGAGCTTCACTAATGAAAGTATAGGTACTTTGCGGTAAATATTTCATGTCAGCACAGGTCCAAGCTTGATCACCACAGAACGACAGCAGTTCATTACAAAAAGGCTCACCGGGATGCGCATTAAAATCCCCTAAAAGAAAGACCGAGTCCACGTCGTTACTCTCAACAATAGCACTGATTTCACTTAGTAATATATTTATTATTTTATACTTTATTTGCCTACAGGGAACAAATTCTTCCTCCACATTAGAGCTACTCCCCCGTATGGCTGACCACGTAGAATTCCCGCTGAAGTATCAACCGCCGACTGGCTGGTAGAGGCAAAATGCTCGTCAATGTTGTCCAGCATCCCCAGGTCGAGTGGTAGAAGCCACGTTTCCTGAAGCGCAATCACATCAGCTGATTGACATAGCCGTCCTATACACTAAGGATCTAGCAGCTGACTTACAGTTGAAACTTAGTTAATTTATTCCTTTTTGGTGTACTATCCATTATTATTATTATTATTATTATTGTGTTTTGTAAACTCTATGTATCTGCGATAGGATATCCCTTCTGGCCAAAAACTATCGTCTAGGACAATCTGCAGTTTGCTCCGAGGCACAAAAATTTTGTAGGCATTGTACTGTTTCGGTGCCCTAGCCTTTATTCGGAGAAGAGTCACTTCAAACTGCGCTTTGTTTCTTTTATACTCGATAGTATCTTTTTCTGCCGTAGACTTGTCCACATTATTAATAAACAATGTCATATTCATGTCAGCGGCTTTGAACTTTTGGCTAGGATTTATCGCTGCTTTTCCAGCCACTGCAACAAATCGATTTTTCAATCTTCTCCTCTGCACTAACTTCCATTCATCACTATGCCTTCCTTCTTCCATTCCCCCACCGCACTCGCTACGCCCGAAAACGACTTGATTTGGGGTACCACTTGCGCTGTGACTCCGCAAGAATGTAGATGCGAATCATTTACACCAGCCGCTTACGTTTGTTTTATTTGAATACTCGGTATAGGTGACGATAGTCGCTTAGAAGAAACCGGTCAATGTTGCGGAAACCGCGGTACGGGCCTCAATGTGCGACATTTTTTGCTATATTACGAGCGGGATGGACTCGCTTAGCGCGCACTGCATGAACAACAAGGATGGCGCTAGGCAAGTAGCCGTTGGTGACTCATGCTGCAGTGACTGGTAGTGCACATCTTTTTATTCATCGATGTGAGGTAGGCCCATTGGACCGCTGTCAAAATTGAAATTTTTTACGCAACTACCGCCTTTTTTTTTGTTAACATTGCAATCAAAATTATATATAATTGATGCTTCTTTCAAGTTATGAATCTCGTTTTTTACTTCTATCCATTGTTCTGCTGTTACATAATTTGTCATAATATTTTTAATATCTGTTTGTAATACTAAAATGTCCTTTAGCAGTTTCGTTGCGTCCAAGCTGTCAAACGTTATTGGTGGAAGTTTCTGCAGTTCTCTAGCTACAAAGATAGGATGTTTTTTTGGATCCGTTTCTTTAACACGTTCACTGCACCATCATTTTCAAAGAACTTTCAGCTGGTGCTTTGGAGACCTAAAAGATCTCGAAACTAACATACGCTTTGGCGCGTTTGAGACCTAATCAGTCGCCTAAAATACAGTTTTGAAAATAATTTATATCTTCCAAAAAACCAATGACATCATATTTTGAATTTTTATGGGTCCAGAGAGCCTATTCCTCTACATTTTGGTAGGATCGCACGCAGTTATGACATTAGAATAAACTACAAATACCAAAAAAAATTAGATATCGATTGTATCTCTTACCGCAACCGAAGATTCAATATGTGTAATAAGTAGTGATGGGAATAAAATAATATCTCAGTTGTCGATTGAAAACGTTTTATTAAAGAAGTTTATTCATAAACTATGCAAAGTGTTCTTCATTAAAACATGTGTAACAGTGTTATAAATATAAAACACCACAAGACATGTAAACTGTTTATTCTTCATCTCGGTCTCACCCTTCAATCCTCCTCTTACATTTTTCTACCCTACTACTCTTTTTCTCGTCCCAATACATTACATCTTTTTCAACGTCGCCTACCCACTATTTTTTTCTAATAAAACCATGTTGCCAGAACGAAAGAATGAAATGATCTCCTAAATCTATGTGATATTGCCATTATGTGTTTTATTGAACCTAATGTTTAATTTTTATTCAGTCTTTCCTTCTTTACAAAAGATATACTTAATTTATTTTATTCAATGGATATTCTAACAGCTCGTCCATCCTGATAAAAAGTTCACGTCCTCGTGAATAATGGCTAAGTTTAACACTAACAAAAATACACAAAAATAAACAAAACAAAAACAGGTACCCTAGGTACATAAAAAATATTAATCTCTACAGCACTAATAATTACGTACCTTAATATATCTACCTTTACACATTTTTCATACATTGCGCTTAGCACACATTGTGCGAACATATTGACGGCGCACATTGCGCTTAGCACACGTTGTACAAACATATTGACGGCGCACATTGCGCTTAGCATACGTTGTGCAATCATATTAGCGGCGCACATTGCGCTGAGCACACGTTGTGCAAACATATTGACGGCGCACATTGCGCTTAGCACACGTTGTGCAATCATATTAGCGGCGCACATTGCGCTGAGCACACCTTGTGCAAACATGTTGAAGGCGAACTTTGCGCTTAGCACACATTGTGCATACATGTTGAGGGCGCACATTGCGCTTAACACACGTTGTGCTAACATATTGACGGCGCACATTGAGCTTAGCACACGTTGTGCAAACATATTGACGGCGCACATTGCGCTTAATACACGTTGTGCATGAAACATCAAACAATATACTTAATTATCACACTACATAAACTTATAGTCCAAACAAATAATAATTACTAAGTACTTATTATTATTATTATTATTTTTAATTTAAACGCAATTAAGTAGTAGTTGTTTAAGCCCAAACAGTTGTGTAAGCGAGACATAGATTAGTGTTAAACAAGAAACACATTTTCATTAAGAATTTAAGTAAACTTATGAATATATGAATATTCATTAATCGTTATCCTCAACATCGGTACTATCTGAATTATCAAGATTTTATTTTGAGCTTTACCTCATAAATTAACATGTCCTTCATTTCCATTATCATGACATGTTTTAACATGTCCAGGGAAATATTTTATCAATGGCGAAAACACCTACCTATGTATGTATTTCCTACCTTTTTAGTTATGAGTATATCAATAATTTCATATCGATCATTATCTAATACTTTTGTAATTTTATACGGACTTGACAATTTAGGCAACAACTTCCTACTTTTGCCTATCGTATGTACAGTTCTCTCAACTCTTACTAAATCTTCTATACTGTAGTTTCTTGCTTCTTTTCTGTTTCGTTTGAGCTTTTCTTGAGATTCACCTATATATACATTTCATCGATATTTGAATTAGGCTGGTCTTCGACCGCTCTCGGCCGTGAACAAAAATGTACACCACGATGACTGTTTTCTGCCACAGTAGATGAACCATCATTCACCAACTGTTGTCACCCAATTTCTTAAAAATGTTCTATTCTTGTGTCATATTCAATCTCTGTCATAATTTGGCCTTGATTAGATTTGGTAAGTCGGAGCCCGAACAGTATTTCCGATGATATTTGCTTTTGTTTATTGAATTATTGGGTTCAATAATGGGTACAAGGCCCCATTGTACCTGCAATAATCTATTATCCCATAACTGTTCATCATGACCGTGATTTTGTGCAGCGAAAGAATCTAATATAGAACGGTTGTACCTCTCTACTTGACCATTTGCTCGTGGAAAGGCAACTGCATTTTAGATATGTCTTATTTCAAGTTTATGTACCAATGTTATATATTTAGAGCTTGCAAATGAAGTACATACCTTGATCACTCATTAAACGAACTGGTAACCCAAATTTACTGCTTTTAATACAAGAACTTTGCGTTGGCATCAATTATTACCAAAATATATGAGTTCTTACGTTTAGTATTTACAAAAGAACCTACGTGATCGACATGAATCGTGTGAAAAGGGGTCGATATTTTGGGTATTGAATGTAGGACCCCTTCTTTATTACCTGCTGGAACTTTATTGTGTGCACATTCTAGCCATGCATTAATATATTCTTTTTTTTACAAATTTCCGCATACCTGCGTGCAATTTGAATAATGCTGTCTAACTTTATCGTAAGTTTTTTTTCAAAACCAAAGTGTCCTGGTCTGGATTTTTGGTCATCTGGTCGTGATTTTTTCGTAAAATTTGCCATCTACACCCTTTTGGTTCAACCGACCCATTTCAATCCTTCATCTGTATATCTATAAACGCGATCTTTTTAAGAACAACATTTTTGCGGGTATCTATATTATAGATAATTGATTCAGGCGTGACTTTGCGGAAATCCATTACAAAACATTAAACAGATGGACAAATATTTAGTACAATTCCGCTAATCTATTCCTAAAGAGTTACCTCCAAAAGAAATTCGACACGTGTTTCGCCTCTCCACGAGGCATCCTCAGGAACACTTGACTCACTCCGCACCCCGACGAAAAAACACTCTGCTCTGCAGACTTGTTGCTTAGACCAACGTCAGAATAAGACTGGGCCATTCGCGCTCCAACTTTACTATTTATACACTCAGTCAGACCACCGGACTGCCACGCCATCCGTATGAATCAGCGCCAGCTGTTGTAAACAAACGCAATAGCGGCGATCTTGGAAAACTTGTATTTAATTCGTTCAACAGTGTAAAATCTAATGAATTATGTCTTGTTATTTCTAAAGTTTCTAGTACAGACATTCTAAAACCTTTTTCGCATGTATGTAAAATTTCAAAAGTATTATTATTACTCAATGAATGTCCTGAATCTATCAAATGTTTGACAAAATGAGACCTTTCTGGACAATTATTTCTATAAGCTGCGATATGTTCTTTGTACCTAGTTTCAAAATTACGACCGGTTTGACCCACATAAACACCATTACATTCATCGCAAGTTAATTTATAAACCCCTGATTTTTTATGGTTCTCTAATCTGTCTTTTCCATTACAAATCCGTTTTAAAGTGTTGTTGGTTTTAAAGGCCACTCTTACCTTGTTTCTCAAAAAAGTGTTTGAAATCCTATCACTAATGGATCCCATGTAGGTCAGGCTACCTAAATATCTTTCTGGTCTATCAGGACGCACTGGGTACAAAAGAGAACGAACAATACTAGAACGTTTGCTCCTAATTATATAATTATATATAATTAGGATAATAAATATAATTAAATAATTAGGAGCAAACGTTCTAGTATTGTTCGTTCTCTTTTGTACCCAGTGCGTCCTGATAGACCAGAAAGATATTTAGGTAGCCTGACCTACATGGGATCCATTAGTGATAGGATTTCAAACACTTTTTTGAGAAACAAGGTAAGAGTGGCCTTTAAAACCAACAACACTTTAAAACGGATTTGTAATGGAAAAGACAGATTAGAGAACCATAAAAAATCAGGGGTTTATAAATTAACTTGCGATGAATGTAATGGTGTTTATGTGGGTCAAACCGGTCGTAATTTTGAAACTAGGTACAAAGAACATATCGCAGCTTATAGAAATAATTGTCCAGAAAGGTCTCATTTTGCCAAACATTTGATAGATTCAGGACATTCATTGAGTAATAATAATACTTTTGAAATTTTACATACATGCGAAAAAGGTTTTAGAATGTCTGTACTAGAAACTTTAGAAATAACAAGACATAATTCATTAGATTTTACACTGTTGAACGAATTAAATACAAGTTTTCCAAGATCGCCGCTATTGCGTTTGTTTACAACAGCTGGCGCTGATTCATACGGATGGCGTGGCAGTCCGGTGGTCTGACTGAGTGTATAAATAGTAAAGTTGGAGCGCGAATGGCCCAGTCTTATTCTGACGTTGGTCGAAGCAACAAGTCTGCAGAGCAGAGTGTTTTTTCGTCGGGGTGCGGAGTGAGTCAAGTGTTCCTGAGGATGCCTCGTGGAGAGGCGAAACACGTGTCGAATTTCTTTTGGAGGTAACTCTTTAGGAATAGATTAGCGGAATTGTACTAAATATTTGTCCATCTGTTTAATGGTATCTATATTATATATTTAGAGTCCGACAAAATATCTTTAATTCGTTTTAACTCTAGGGTCATTTGATTGAACATTTATCAACCAGTCATTTTTGATATGCATGATTTCATGAGTTTAACTGCCTCGATGATACCAATTTCATCATTGACAGGTTTTCTGCTCAATGCATCTACATGGATCATGTTACTCCCAGGTCTATATAAAATATTACAATCGTAGTCTTGTATTAAGCTCCACCATCTGGCTATGCTGGGAATCATGTCTTGTTTAAGGAACGTTGCTCTTAGCGAATTGCAGTCCGTAACGACAGTGAAATTAAACCTCAAAACATATGTTCTAAAGGAGACGGCCCATTTTCCATGGGCCCCACAGCAAAAGTGCAGGAGACTCGACCAAAGTTGGATCATTGTATAGGATTCTTAATATCTATTGAGGAACCGTTAATGTTTTTATTCTGCATAGCGGGGTTTAAAAGACATCAACTAAAACGTTGAAAAAAATAACACCTCAAGTAGGTAATCAAGAACGTGATTATTTACTTACTACTAAAAGAAGGTAGTAAATTCATTACTTGGCGACTTACTGTGCTCATTTTTAGATGAATTTAAGTGTTTGCAAAAGGGGAACCAGAGTTTCTATGAAACTGGAAAAATCAAGCCAAGTCTCATTTTAATAAGTCGTAAGTACCTATTTCAATAATCTAGTGATATTTCCTTTATTTTTCTAATCTTTCTTGGAATGATGGTTATTAAATTATTAACACAAAAATACAAAATGCAATGTTAATTACCAATATTGTTTATTACTCATCAATAATTAAATTATCTAAAATCGGCGCGGGCGGATGAAGGCGATCAGGGTTGTACCTTGCCCAAGACAAAAACCATATTACAACCATTATATGGGAACAGCATCCAACAGTTCTATTACCATCCTTACAATTGCAGTAATAGCCTGTTATGCTATCTTCCGTGTCTTCGATGCATTGTTGGTATGTTACATATGTATAATATACCTTACTAGAATGCCGGGACCGAATGCGACCAAACCAAAGTTCCTGATATGCGATCACTCACGAGGGCTTCCACGTGAGTGTTCAATTCAATGACAAACATGCCGCCCTCTCTGACATGTTCTCCATAATAGGATCGAGCACGTTCACTTTACGTAAACTTAAAAAAAAAAAAAGAGAAAAAACATGGCTGACTTTAAGTACAGTCATTAAAGTACTTTTTAATCACACCAATTTGCAATCCCCGCTTGGCACGTTAGTATCGAATGTACAGTTTGCATTATTTAATTATATGTTATTTTAATTAAATAACTTTTTTAGGTCTCTGGGGCATAAACTTGAAACGACTTGGGGCAGAAATGAGCTGTCAGTGACGCTGTAACTGCAAGAGTTTCAATTCGTAAGACGAAAAGTGAGAATCTTCCTGTATGGCTTAGTCGATATGGACGAAACACAACCGGAGTTGATTCTTTAAATTCTATGTCCATGGTGGCAACGCATCCTAGTTTAGACAAAATCGTGGCAAAACAACCCCTTTATTAGTTAATCAAATTTAGTAATTGCTTCTTTTCAATGGCATTTATATCATTTTCAACGTTCAATTCTTCTAATGTAATACTACTTTCAGAACATATTATTTTTACGTTAGAACATTTTGTTCCGGTAAACTCATAATCATGATACCCCCGTGATATTCTGACAGTTCTCAATGGTAATATAACCTACGCCGTTTCTTAAATCAATGTTTCCTCCTTTAACTTTGTATTTTATTCATTGACTATTTTCTATACAAAAACTTGCAGTAATATTATGATCGGTTATGATACACTGTAACTACTGCGCTACCAAATATGTATATGTTTAAACATTATACTTTTGTCATTTAATAAAAATTTTGATAGAATGGTTAACTGCTTTATCTTTGTAAATTTCAACATAACTAATAAATCAGATAATAAATAAATAAATGATCCCGGACATTTCACACAACATCATCTGGCCCCAAAGTAAGCAGAGCTTGTGTTATGGGTACCAAATGACTGATATACTACTTATATAAGTACTTTTTTTTTGTAAATACATACATAGTATACATAGAAACACCCAGACCCGAGACAAATACCTGCAGATTATACAAACATTTGTCCCGCGGCGGGAATTGAACCCGCAACCTTCTGCGTCTCAGACATAAGTTTGCTCTGTCACCGTTTGTCCAAGCAGGACTGCATACTTAAGATAGCGATACGGTACAGTAACCAAATCAACCTTAATATCATCAATCATTAAATCAACTACGTACCTACATACCTATTGAATGTATGATCAAGTTTCCGAAACCGCGTAAGTGTGGTAAGTCTGTAAGCTTCCATTCACTTGTGTTTATTACTTTTCTGGCAACTGATTCTTGAATCAATGAACTTTGACTGCCGAAACCAATATAACCGTTTCCTTTTACGCCATTGATTTTACTGTTTTTTTTTGAATTTGTTATCTAAACTGGCAGTAACATCAAATATAGTCTTAATGATTTTATTCGAACATTGCTTTTCCAAACTTCTGTAAAACAGTTTGGATCATCATGACCAAATCTTTTACATTTATGGCACCTAGCCTAGAGCTTTTTAAAATTTACCAAAATATGTCCATTTTGATGGCAGTTAAAACATCGTACTTGCTTATCATAATCAGTTTTTTTTGTAGTTTCCGATATAGATCGGTGTTTGGTCGCATTACTTTCTTATATTTTTTATGGTATGATTCAAGTGTAACATTTTTCAGAAAAATTAATAGTTTGTCAGCATCCTCAAAACCTACAACCTCTGCACCGTAACGGACCGACCGGTCTTTTATACTATAAACTACACATTTTATAGCATGCTGCCCAGTAATGCCACAACTGTTTAGTAAAAATATTTTTTCATAGTAATAATCCTCCAAAGTATGTATAACTGACTGTTGGCCCTCGTACCAACGTTTAGCAGTTCCCAACAGTTTAGGCAAAGCGTAGTGAGCCTTATATTCTATTACCTTATTCAACCATGTAAACTATTGTTTGATTTTTAACATTAGGATCAAACTCAGGAACAAAGTTAACAAGAGAATTTAAGGTTTGCAATTTGGTTGGTCCATCAAAATTAGACGAAGATGAGAAATGAAGATTTAAGGAATTAATATCTATGTCTCTCCAACTCCTAATGACCGAAGAAATTTCCATACTTTCGCAGGATCGTTATTTTCTATAGATTCATGGATAAATCGGCGTTGTGCATCCCTACACACCCTATTGCAGTGATTTCTAATGTGAGTGTATTTCTCCTTATTTTCATCAGACGGTGTGCGCATGTATCTGACCTTGGCAGCGAGATTTTTATGCATTTCAGCTCGTATATCATGAGTAAGCCAAGGTGCAGGGAAATGCCTCATTTTAACTCTACGAACAGGAGCATGCACGTCATATAATGTAGTTAAGAGGCTGTTAAAACACTCTACCTTTTCGTCAATGCAGACAGCATTTAAAACCCCAGACCAGTCTGGGTTACGAGCATCAGCGCGCAAAGACTCAATGTCCATGCCACCGAAATTGCGCTGAAGAAGAATTTTTGGTTTGTGCTTAGGAGGTCGAATTTTATACGAAAGAAAAATTTAATCATGATAAGAGAAGTCATCCGCCGCACATTGGCCATGTATGGCAACATGAACTGTTGAAGAAACTAGAATTAAATCGAGAAGAGAAGGTTGATAGCTTGGAAAATTATGGGTTACGTCGAGAGGAAGAATGGATAAGTTGCTAGCTCGAACGATACTTTCAAGAGCGGAGGAACGAGAATCACGCTTACTTAGACAAGTATTAAAATCACCCATAATAATAGTGTGGTCATGAAGAGGGGTATAGTCTTCTAGCAACTTTTCGAAGGAGGCGAAGTAATTTACACGCATTGAATGTGAGTAGTAAACACCAAGCAGTAATCTACGATGGGATATAGATACTTGAATGAGTAGGTGTTCACCACCGTTGGATGGCGGTGGCTGGGCAGACATTGATAATAGAAAAAGGAATGTGGGTACGTATATATATGGCCACACCACCAGCTCCTGATCCAGTACGGTCATTCCGAATTAATTGAAAACCAGGAAGAGAATAAGAAACAGAAGGCAAGCAAGGTTTCAACCATGATTCTGATACAAGGATAGCGTGTATAGTTTTTAGATTAAAAGATGCCATCATATTCAAGAAGTGAGCCGGTATGCTCTGTGCATTGATATGCACAACATAAAAATTATTGGGAACATCACAAAAGGTAGATTGTAGGGTATCATAAAGGGTAGGTATGCTGCAGAAACTGTCGTCGTTAGCTGAAGAGGAACAAGATAAATAAAGATAAAGATAAAATACACATCAATATCACAATCACTCATAATTAAATAAATAATAATAAAATATAAAATATACCTATATGAATAACAATTAGTACCTACTACCTAAAAAATTTAACAAAAAATATAACAATTACCAAGTGGGCAAACCACGTACAAAGCCGAGCCCACCTGCCAATTGCCTGAACAATAAACCGCAAATCAAACAAGCAACGGACAATAAAAGCTAAAAAACAAATGACATATTATAATTTAAATTATAATAACAAATCACAACACTTAAAATAAGTCATAGCTGACCAAAATAAAAATAAAAATTTTAAGTGAAACGGAGCGTTTCACCAAATGTCACATCAAAATAATTGACATTGACATTTGGAAACTGTCAATAAAAAAGTGATAAAGAAATTAATATTGTGTTGTAAAACATTTGAGGGTTGAAAAATAAATAAAGAAAGTGTACAGACGGTACCTATTTGTATTTGAAGATGAATTATCCGGTTGGATTTATGCCTGGTTGATTCACACAAAATTAACCAAGGGCTGCGATTATTTCCGTGCAGCTCGCCGAGGCCTCGATGCTGTTGCAATTTCAGCGACAGCCGCCGCTGTTGTCGTTGTTGATGGATTACAAGACGGCACCAATACTTGCGGGATTTTATGCAGATCCTCGATAGCAGAGACACGGTGGCGAGTTCCATCAGGCCCGAGCACGAAAACAAAAGACGTGGTCTGAGAAGCTGAAGCTGCCTGATTTTTCTAAGGCCTGTATTAGTCGGTGTCATCGGATGGGGCGTGCTACTTCTGACAAGCCACGGCCTATACTTTGCAAGCTCCGAGATGTAGCTATTCGCGACCAATTATGGGCATCAAAGACTGCCCTGAAAGACACGGGTATAACACTGTCGGAGTTGTTGACCAAAAGACGACATGAAACCTTCATGGCTGCGCGTAAGCGTTTTGGCGTCACGAAATGTTGGACGAGACAGGGTTCACCACAACTGCTGCAGTATCTTCTTTGGCATCCTTAGACACTCCATGAATTAGTAATATCTTCCTCCGGCCACGCATCTCAATATTGTCAATAGCACTGTGAAGCATGGAAATTTGTTCATGTAGTGTGCGGAGAGATTTGACAACATATGATCTGAATGTAGAGAACTCATTTGCCAATGCCGGAACATCTGGAGCAGGAGTTTGGCGTAGCTTTCCTTCAAATTCATCCATGGTTGCTTGAAACATAGTTTCCATCTGGGATAAGGACTTTTGAAAGTCAGTGGCATCCATTTTTCTGGTTTGAGGTTAGGAATAACAGTAGATGGCAGGTAGATCTATGTAATAATTGTTTTAAAACATTTATATACTAGTAATTGTTACTATTACTATATAAATTTAAATTAAAATGTATTATTTATAAAACGGCGTGTTTACTTTACGACGCCTACCGCCCGAAAAGAATACTATTAATAAAGAATACTACTGTGCGTTAGGGACCTAATCCATCTCTATTTTTTTTATGTCCTTGAATTCACCTTTAAGTAGGAAGCAAATATGTATATTTGTCTTACTCATACTTAAAGAACTACACGTTAGAGCCTCCCGCAAGGAGTGAAACAACACGATTACAGTCAACGCACAATACAAAAGTTCTGCAAGAGATCTGATAGATCTCGTGATGCAACGAAAGTGTTAAGTAACGTTATAACATCATAAAGTTCTCTTTGCGACTTGCCCTCTTTCTTCCTTTTTATGTTTCGCTTCGTTTTTGGTAACGAATCAAATAACAAGTTCTTCGCTGCTTCAATATCTTCCTCAGGAAATGACGATTTACATATCCTCAACAGACTTTCTTCGTCCATAACATCTAGTTTATTTTGGATAAAAGCTAGAAGTTCGATGATCACAATATTGCAACTATTACACTTTACAACACTCGAAGAAGACGCCATCGCGCATTAATGAGTCACCACACGAACGCGTACGCTCTTTACGGCTGCAGCGAGCACACTTATATCTATCTATATAATATAGAGCACACTATATAATATCTACACTTAAATTCACATTCTAATACTTTGCTGGGCAGGCCTTGCATATTTTGGTGAACTACATGTAAAATGCCTGTTTTTCCCAATGTCGGCTTGGTCAGTTTAAATGCTGATCATTCAGTTGGCCCTACTAATTTTTTTTCCTCAGTACTATTACTAACTATGGGGTCGTCATTACACTGTGTTATAGTTCTAATATAGTATATTTTTTTACTTTATTTCAGTCTCCACTACAAAGTCTTTAAACTCTTCTCATGTAATAGCAGTATCATTGTTAAAAGATAGTTTATCTGAATGTGTCACACAATTTTACTTTGAGCATGTGGAAAAAAACTATATTATCAAGGCATTCAAAATGACTAATGGAAAAAAGACCACTGATCTCTGGGGCATTTCTGTCAGTGTTATAAAACCACTAATTGACATTATTGCACCAGATCTAGCTTTTGTATTTAATCAATGTATTGACAGTGGGGTATTTCCTGATTTAATGAAACATAGCAAGATCACACCTCTACTTTACACCTATATCAGTACTTCCTACATTTAGTAAAATATTTGAAAAACTTATGCTAAACCAATTACAACGGCATTTTAATACCAACAATTTACTTGACAGTAAACAATTCGGATTTACAAAGGGACGCTCACCGACTGATGCCGGTGTTGAGTTAATATCACATATTTTTGATATCTGAGAGGAATCACGCGATGCCTTAGGTATTTTTTGTGATCTGTCGAAAGCTTTTGATTGCGTTCATCGTGAAACTCTAATCAGCAAACTACATCACTATGGTGTCAAGGGAGTTTCACTTAAGCTTCTTACATCCTACTTAAGTGACCGAACACAACGAGTAGATGTAAATGGAAAGCGTTCTCCGGGGTCAATGGTAAAAATGGGTGTACCACAAGGATCAATACTCGGGCCATTCTTGTTTTTAATTTATATATATGATCTATCTAAACTTGTAAAGGATGATCACGAGATTGTACTGTTTGCTGATGACACGTCACTTTTATTTAAATTAAAGCTACGACTTACTAATCTTGACGATGTAAACAATGCAATCTCCAAAGTTGTAACATGGTTTAATGTAAACAACTTATTACTTAACGAGAAAAAAACGAAATACATTCGTTTTATACTGCCCAACGTTAAACAGGTGAATGCTAATGTAAAAGTTAAAAACGAAAAGATAGATCTCGTCGACACCACTGTGTTCTTAGGCATTACTTTAGATAATAGTTTTTATTTATTAATCTACATTACATAAATCTACTAAGTTAGTAACAAAATATAATGCAGTCATAAAATTGTACTATTTAACAAAATAAAGGTAGGAACTTCAGAAAAAAATAAAATACCTATAATAAAACTTTAATATATAATAAAACTAGATAGGTATGTTAACAAAAATAATAAGAACTTCCAATGCACAAATAATAAAGTTAAATCATTCATCTAAAACTAATTTATGTATGTTGTACTGTACCTAGGTACTTTTTTAGGTAGTACCTACTTACTTCTTTTTAACATATTTTGCATTTGACGCAACCGCTCTCAATAGTAAACACTATATTTGATATTTGATACAACACGTTCTTTAAAATCAGTGCAGCTCGAGTTTATGTTGAAAAAAACACACAGTTCACTTTTCACAGTCTCTAGACCAAGGCGGTTTCGTTCATTGGTCCATATATTTCCCATCACACTGAAATGCGCTCGACGAAGGCGTTCGATACGGGAATGCTGCATACATGTTGGACCAATTTGAGAAGATTTGGCGCTGATTCTTTACTTAAAAAGTTGCACCAAAGTTCCACTGACTTTCCTTCCAGGGACTGGTAAACACTGCAAGTATGGCGAACTCTGAGTAGAGTTCTTCCGGTGGAGTATCGTTGGTTCTCGTTAGAGTCCACAATTCAATTAGTTGGTCCAGAGTTGGTAGACCGCGTTCAAGGTCCAAGCAACTGAAGCTTCTGAACACCAAGTTTTCGAACTGGAACCACTTTTCCAAATAAGCAACAGCTCGTTGATAAGCAATCAGGGCGTGTTTTTTAAACTCCTGAGTTTCTTCATCCGATAGGTAGATTTTGTTCATGGCCATACGCACTTTCATTCCGAAGTGTTCCACATTATTTTTTTTCACTATTGTGTCCCGGAATCGTGTCATGATATTGTGTAGACTGAAAGCTAATGTGTCGTTCTTTTCCAGTAATAGTAACATTTCCTGGAATGACGCCATGAAGCTGTGCGTGAAGTATAGATAGAGTTCGGTGCAAGTGCGGTTCGTTTCTGTTGTGGGATTATCTTCTTGGTCTTTTATAATAGCCCATATAGCCGGTGAACAATTATTGGTGCCTAGTTCGAGAAAGTATTTTTTTAAGGGTCTCACGATGACAAAACTCCATCCAGGGCTTTGAACAAGCTTAACCACCTAGTGGGTACATGGCGAAGGACCTCTTTGAATTCACTTTCATAAAATTCAAAGCACTCTTTCAGGTCTTGTCTCTTCTTTGCTGCATGGGAAAATTCCGAAAATGTTTTCAGAACGATGTTTTCTACGTCAACTGGCATTTTTGGCACAGTTATGAATTATATGATCATTGCAATGGGCAGCGATGATGTTAATATTTTCTTCCTCTTTCAGTTTCTGGTACACCGAATTATTCACTCCATAATTAACAGAAGCGTTATCTGCTCCGTACGCAGTTACTCTGCTCCAAGAAAGATCTGCTTCTGTTAAGACTTTGGACAGGTGATTTTTTATAGATCGCGAGTCTTCGAATGGATCTCAAAGAAATCTAAAATTTTCCGGCACACTCCAGATTTTCCTGTAAAATACTGAACGGAAACTGGGAACAATTTCTTGTTTCCTTTATTCGACGCATCAGTAGCGACGGAAAAAGGCACTTCTTTTTTCAAATCTTCTTGGACCAGTTCCATTGAATAAGGGTACAGAACTTGATTCACAATGGCAGTGCATTTGGTGCGCCCTCCGGTCATTTGTTTGATGATTTCCGAATCTGTGATGGTTTGTTTTCTGACCTTTAATGAACAATCTTGAGCCAAATAGGAGATGTGATGTTTTACAGAGTGAAAAATATCTGCTAGCTCGGCAAGGTTAACTTTTTCACTCTGCGCGCTTCCTTTAGGCGTAAAGAAAGAGTCCATTCTTTAAGACTTGGCTTGCGCACTTTCCGCCTCATTATGCTTTTTTGTAGAGGCATGCTGGTTCACCCACTTCAAACCTTCAGCCACAGCAAATTCATTTCTACAAATTTTACAGTAAGCTCTAGTGTCGACGTTGGCTTTTAGTTATCCAAGAATATTTATTTTCCCAATCTTTATTATAATGGCACATTCGCCTTATTATCTTTGGCGGTGTTGCAGAACTGGTGGAATATTCTTCTTCCTCCATTTTCCATTAGCTTTGTGTAAAACTCAACAAACAGTCAAAAACACAAACATACACGCAACTACGACGAACAACTTGGCTTCTTTCAACGAGTAGGTACTTAGGTCAACTGCGTAAACACTCCCGAACGTCGCGTAATCTAATTATCGACTTGGTAAACAAAACTCGAAAAATCAAAACAAAACACATAGGGCGCGCGCGGGTGGGGGGTGGGCGAGTTGACGCAGGCAGCGAGTACGAGTGAGTGAAATGGGTATACAGTGGTGAAGTGAGAGCCCGCAGACGCAGATACAGACAGCGAGCGAGGAGCGTGCGCGAGTTTTGCGATTGAGGGATTTCATATGCCTACTTTTGTAGGCGCTTGGGACCAGTAGTACCGACTTTCCTCAAAATACCGGACATTGTTCTGTCCGGTATGACCATTAATTTTTTACCGGACAGGCCTCAAAAATACCGGACTGTACGCTTAAATACCGGACATCTGGCAACCCTACATACGCTGTTAAAAAGATCCGTCATTTTACCGACGTAGATACCGCTAGACTCGTTTACTTCAGCTACTTTCATAGCATTCTGTCTTATGGCATTCTGTTGTGGGGGAGTGCTGCTGATATTAACACCATATTTGTGTTGCAGAAGAGGGCTGTTCGTGCAATTTATAACATGGGCCCCAGAGAATCACTTAGAAATAAGTTTAAAGAAATTAATATTATGACAGTGCCTTGTCAGTATATAGTACAGTATACGAAAATTTAATGTATGTGCTCAAAAATGTTCATTTATTCAAAAAAAATTGCGATAATCATAGTATTAACACTAGAAATAAAGATAAACTCGCTGTTCCCACTGTTAGGCTCGCTAAAGTTAATAAGTCTTTTATAGGGCAATGTGTACGCTTCTATTACAAGGTCCCAAGCGACGTGTTAGATTTGTCGATTGGCAAGTTTAAAAACGTAATTAAACATAAACTGTCTATTAAAGCATATTATAAAATATCTGATTATTTTGAAGACAAAAAAGCTTGGGATGAATCTGCTCCAACTCGACTCGGCATCCGTAACAAAATTGTCAAGGATCATACAAAAAAGTGTTAAGACCAGACAAGTTTCTTGCCAGATTCTTCTTGAACTGGGGTTAGGAGGAACCGGCACCTAGATTCACTAGCATGTAAGAAGACGATTCAAAGTGGTCCTTGTGATTGTAATGAATAAAGTTATTTTGAATTTTGAATAACAGAATCAGAAATATTAAATGCTAACAATTTAGCAATAATTAACTTAATACGCCTACTAAGGGCTTATTCCACTAATCCCCCCCTAATTAATGAACTTTTTGTGCATTATTCCCCGTTGACGCCGATTCGAACCCGTAATCCCCATTATGAGTTCGTCCCATTAGTGAACTAAAAAGTTCATTAATCCCCATTAAGTTAAAAATAAAATACTAATACCTATAAGAATCATGTTTTTAATTTTTCATAAGGTAAGGACTCGCTTACGCTTATTGATTATTTTTATAATCAAATTAAATTGCCTAGGCAACGATTCATTAAACTTTTTAATAAAACACGATTTTTAACTATTACTTATGTTTCTTCAGTAAAATCACAAAGCTATAAAAAATTAAACATAAGTACTATAAAATAAAATACAGATACATATGTAATCACGCTTTTTGATTTTATTGTTCCATGCTTCAACTAAATTAGTAGTGCGATGGGTCGGGCCAAATGCACACCATATTTTAATAAAATCGTCTTGTAACCAATGCTGAGCATGTAATTTCTAAACTCCTTGCTATTATCATCGTCGTCAGGGCTCTAAGAAGCAATATAAAACCAACCCGAAATAATTTTGTCCGATGGTAACAAGGCTAAAGCGGCACTAAGTGCAATTTGTCTTCTGGTTAATTTGTCCTTTGTCAGCCCCAGTAGTTTTCCTTTTTTCCATATTGCCTGGGTGAAATGGAAATGGCAGCCACTAATAGAGATATTTGCAAAAACATCCCGCATTGCGTTCATCGGCGCCACTTGAATGTCGCATTTAAATGTTTCTGGATGCCAATCAGGTAATTCAGATTTTAGCATACTAAAATACAAAATTTCAAGCATACAAAATGTCATATCCTTGTTGATTTTTATGACTCATGAGGGCGTAAACAAGTGGCACAATATTTATGTGTTTTCCGGTACTGCCCAAATCCCCATGGATGGTGTAGAGTTGATAGAAGTGAGTTGGACAGATCCAAAACGTTCCATCACCCAAGAACATTTTTAACTTTTTCATTTGGCGTCGGGCAAATTCAGAGCAAAATGCTATTACACGGATATCGCTGTCGTTGTAGTCCGCTAAAATAAATGTCCGATGAGCTGGAGGCACTTTAATTTCTTCAATATTTTTGAACTCAATTTTATCTACTTCAAATGCTGCATTTCTGTGTTTATATAATGTGGTTTTAATACTCTTCAGGGCAGGGAATTCTTTTATTTTGTCAATATCGGTGTCATTTAGCTCACAACCGCGTTGTATACATTACCGGTTGTCAAATAAAAATTACCAATAAAATTATTAGTGTCTAAATATAAAATGTCACTATGACGACATGTCAAATTGTAAAGTATTAAATTCAATTGGGATGAGTGATTGGAGGGAGTGACGTCACGAGTGCGAAAGTGCACGCAACTAGTCGGTATGGACTTTTTAATTAGTTTATGCTATCTAAACGTCTGTATAGTACGCGAGTGAGTGCTATCGATTGCCTGTAGCTTGTTTCGTGTGTGGGAGTGTTTGTGGAGTGTTAATCTTGAAGATATTAAAATCATGGTGGGAGGTGAGCTCGTTAAATATGTATCCGAGGCAAGGAATCTGGGTCTTGTCATGGACTCTCAACTTAAGTTCGAAAGCCAGGTCTCTGAGAGTGTGCGCAGTTGTTTTTATAGGCTCAAAACATTATATAAAATCCGCCCATATCTTAGTGAGGATGTGCGTATAGCATTATGTGAGTCACTTATTTTAACAAAATTAAATTACTGAGATGTAGTGTTTGGGCCTTGCCTCCTGGGTAGAACAGAAAAGCTTCTTCAACGTGTGCAGAACGCCTGCGCAAGATTTTGCTTTTCAATACCACCTCGTTCACATGTCACACCCTACCTCAATACTTCAAACATGTTAAAACTTAAAGCGAGAAGGAATCTGCATTTGGCAAATATTTTATTTGGTGTTATTAATGGAAATACTCCCTCTTACCTTTTCTATAAGCTAGTATGGTCATGGGAGAATAATCGTTACCCACGTAGGGTTTTTTCTCCCGTTCTTGTCACCAAAAAACACAGAACTATTTAGAGATTCGTTTCGTTTTGCAGCCACCCGCTGCTGGAACGATCTGCCTCCGCCGATGCGGGCCCTGAAATCATCGTACACCTTTAAGCTTAAGCGTAAGCAGTACCTTCTTCATGCTCAAAAAACCTCCTATTATGTGCTTGGTGGCTGTAGAGGTAGGAGTTTTTCTATGGCTTACCTTGAGGTTATGTCCGACTAGCTAGGTAGGGAGGTCGTCCCGCTCCAGTCCAGTGCTGAGTTCCACTGGTCTGTTCCTCCACTCCTCCAGCACTTAACATTCCACTCTTCCAGCACTTAGCATTTTTGTAATTTTTAAATGCCACGTTTTTGCCACGTATAATAAACACATTTTTTAGTCTGAGTAATATTGCATGATGGCAGTTTACTTACAGTACAGATTTTGGCCACTGACACTGACATGGACCGAAAATTGTTTTTTCTACTAACAAGTCAAACTGACACTGACACTAGCACAAAGCATTACGTTTAAACGTACGGTTTAAATAAATGTATTTAATTATTATTTAATAATAATCTGTAAATCGTTTTGAACAGTCATTAGTAGCTCAACTGTTTAATTAGTATTTTATATAATTGTATATTGTTCTGTATATTTTTGTAATTATGTCGGAAAATATTTATTTATTTTATTTTATTTCTTCGTGTTGTTTTCGCCTCGTGAGGTCGCTCTGAAATTGGTTCAATCTGTAAACCAGCGCTATTTCCGCGCCCGGAAGTAGCACATGCTGAGATGGAACCTTTTCAGCCACACTTAAATGTTGTTTGGTTCGCGGGAAGGGCTATTTTTTTTGTTTGTTTTTTTTTTATGCATAACTTTCATAGTTTGTTTTATTTCTGTTTGTTTTAATGTGTTTGTATTAATTTTCTCTTGTAGCTTAGTTTTAGTCTGTTTTTTGCTCTTGTGTTTTTGTATGTTTTTCGTGTGTGCTGAATAAATGTTTTTCTTTCTTTCTTTCTTTCTAATTGAATATTCTGTCATTGTCTTTAGCACTCAACAATTTTGAGTAAGGGAAAGCACATAAAATTTGTTTCACCTAGCCCAAAATCTAGCTTTTCTAACGGTTTACGGTTTTAGAAATTTATTTCTCAAAAGAATATACATTCACTTATAGAGAAATACAGGATTATCTTAAGTTAACATACATAGCGGTCTTATTTTACTAACAGTTGGTGACGTTTTCGTAGTTACGTGACTTACTGCTTTAATAGAATAGAATAGAATAAATATTTATTTGGTACATATACACACACGGAAATTGAAAATACAATAGAAACAGGCAGTTAGGAAAGTATCTATGAACAATGAGGTAAGAAGGTAACTATAAAAAAAAACAAAACAAAAAATTTTTACAGAAAATAAAAGAAAATACAGAGTACAAAAATTCAATAAAAAATAAGGTACAATTGTACCTACACCAATAGTAGGTACCTATACTAACTGTGGTTCGAAAACATTAAGTACTTTCCCTGTGTGTGGTATGTCCAAACAGGTCCAGTCTCAGCGTTGATGCTACTCTCCTAAAAAAGTAGCGCTGGTTTTTAGACTAGACCTTAAGGCCCATTACGCACTGTCGACTGGTCGCCGGCGGCTTAGTCTCTCGGCGACCAAAACATAGGCAACTAGCGCCCGAGACCAAGCCAGGCGACAGTATTCTAAGTACATTCGTGCAGAATGGACGTCGAGGAAGTTGCAATAGTAGCGCTACTAATTTTAAAGAGAAAGAAAAATAAAAGAAAATCAAAAAAGTATTTGGTACATCCTTTGTTACAAGAACGGAGATCAAAAGGAATGTTTAAAATATTTTATGAAGACGTTAGAAAATACCCTAGTAAATTTTTTAATTACGCAAGAATGTCTGCGTTCATTTGATGTGCTATTGTGTCTTCTGAAACCACATGTATCTAGCACAGATACAAATATGCGACCATGTATTTCTCCGGAAGAAAAAATATTTATAACACTAAGGTAAGTAACAACTTCATTAGTTTCAAACTGTTCTTTTTACGAATCATTCATACATTGGGATCTCTGTTTATTTTGTTTATTTAGTTCATGTGATAAAATAAGTGAAAGTTTTGAAGTAAGAAGATATTTATTAAATTATTTAATGAAATCAATACTATATTAACTAATTATTAAATAAAAGCAAAAAAAAGAAAATAAAGATTCAAAATAAGTCCAAAAGTTCAGAATCTTGCGAGGCACTTGAAGTGGCAGTAGAAAATCGCGATTCTGAGCGTTCATGTGGTGAAGGAGTTGAAGTATAGTCATTTTGTGCTTCAGCGCGTAACCGTGATTGTTGAGTTGATGCTGTAGAAGTAGTAAGCCCGGCCTCCGGTGTGAAGTAACCACGCTCATACTCGTACTCATTATAATTTCGCCACACTGCGTTTGGATATATATTATTTGGAGTAGAGATTCCGAATGAATCGATTATAGTAATTAATTGAATTTTCGCAGCTGACTTTTTATGTTCAGGAATTTTCCTGAAAGAAGATAAAAGGGACAGTAGAAACATTCTGTCTTCATCTCGTTCCAAAACATTTGCGTTATTTTTACGAGCATCAACACATTTGTTTAAAGTCTCCAATAATTCTCTTGTGCCATCATCCGAAGGTTTTTTCTTTTTTCTTCCGATTATATTTTCTCTCGAGTTAGGTCCTAAAGATTTTTGATCATTTGTCGAGTGTTCATCTTCCGCAATGCTACTCTCCGTGTTCAAATTACCAACAGTATTCTTCAAAAACAATAGCTGTTTGTAGTAAATATAGGGAGTTTTATGAGAAGCAGCAGAGCCACTTTTGGTATTTTTTAGTCTTCGTATTTCTCGAGCAAAGCAGCTTCTTAAATTTTTCCTTTTTTTGAAGTGATTGACCTGTAAATAAATTATAATATATATAGCATCAGTAATAGTCCTATTCCTACTAATATTATAAATGTGAGAGTTTGTGTGTATGTGCGTATGTGTGTGTGTTTGTTCCTTCTTCACGCAAAAACTACCAAATCGATTGCAATGAAACTTGGTATGTACATAGATGGAGACCTGGAATAACATATAGGCTACTTTTTATTCCGGTATTCCCACGGGATCGGGACAACCGCGGGTTAAACCGCGGGGCGCAACTAGTAATTATATAATTATAGATGTCTTTTTATTCCAGATATTTGGGAAGTGGCTGCAAATTTGTAGATCTACATTACTCTTACAGACTTGGGATTTCAACTGTTGCTGAGATAATAAGAGAAGTTTGTCATTTTATATGGGTTTTACTTAAAGACATGTGTTTACCGCAACCAACAAGAGAAAATTGGTTAAAAATCGCAAAAGATTTTCATTTACGAGCCGATTTTCCAAATTGCATAGGTGTCATAGATGGTAAACATATAAGAACTATAAAACCATACAACAGTGGATCAGTGTGTTATAACTATAAACACTTCTTTTCTATAATTTTGCTTGCCATTTGTGACGCTGACTATAAGTTTTTATACATAGATGTTGGTTCCTATGGAAAGGATAGCGATTCCACTATATTCACACATTCAACATTTTATCAGAAGCTAATGAATAATGATTTGCAAATTCCGGAACCCAAGCCCATTTCATCGACCAATCCTATACCAGTACCGTTTATCATTGTTGGTGATGAAGCATTTGGACAATCTGATAAAGTTATGCGACCGTTCGGTGGATCAAATTTAACAACAAAGAAAAAAATATTTAATTATAGGCTTTCTCGTGCTCGACGCTATATCGAATGTTCATTCGGCATATTAGCAAATAAGTGGCAGATTTTTCACAGACCTATTAATGTGAATTTAGATCTAGTAACAAGCATCATCAAAACATGTTGTGTTCTTCACAACTATGTTCGAGAAAGAGACGGATATAAATTCGAAGATACCCTGTGCATTACTGGCTTAGAAGAAGTGCCAAATGGTATCCAAAGAGCTACGCGACGTATACCACGTCGCGTAGCTCTTTGGATACCATCATACAGAGATATATTTGCTGATTATTTTATGACTGAGAGTCAATTATCTTGGCAGATGAGCAGAATTCATTAAAAAATAAATGGCATTTGTAACTTACCTAAGTTTTTTTTTTCTTCGTCTGGTAATCCTTCACCTCCAAATAACTCCACTATTTCTTCCCACTGTTTTTTCTTCAAATCCCGATCAGCATATTCCTTACTCAATAAATCCCAAATAGCTTTTCGGGATTGTATTTCCAATATAAATTTATCGGTATCGAAAGCCTGAGCCATTTTTGTGAGCGACGTCCGGTCGTTACGACAGTTGCTCGCAATGTGAATGCCTCTGTTTGAAGCTATGCTTCTATTGGTCGCCGGCGACCGGCAGTCGCTTGTGCGTCGCCACTGCGCGGCGAGTCGTCGAGTCGCTCGGGCGACCGGCGACCAAGTGCGTAAACACCTATATGAACTAATGAAAGTCACAGTCGTCGGCAACCGGGTCGCCGGCGACCAGTCGACAGTGCGTAATGGCTCTAACCGTGACTTCACGGGCGCGAAACATAACGTCAATAATTAATATAGGTACATACAAAATTTGAAATAAATAGTATTAGGTTAAAAAGTATATAATATAGATTCAATTTGTGTTCATCGCGATTTGTGTAAAGGTATATAATAAAATTATTATTGTTTAACTAATCCCTATTATTTCTTACCAGCAACACAGAGCACTGAGAAGCAAAGCAAAAAGCAATTTTTTATTTTTTTTATTTTTGATAGATTGAGATCGATCGATTAACTTGAGTGAACTTATGTAGAATAAAAAAGTAAGGTTATTTTATTGCAAAATAAAAACAAATAGTGGCAAACGTGGCACCATGTGGCATTACGTGGGTACGTGACGTGGCATAACTTGTGAGATTATCCAGTACTACCCAGCGACAATCCAAATAAGCTACCATTTACCATCCTGGCGCTATTGCGCAATGAAGTGAGTGGCGCAGAGGAGTGGGCAAGGGACCAAAGTAACCCAAGAATCCAAAGATACAGCTGCCTAACCAAGGCCAAACTCCCCTGTACTACAGACAGCACGTAAGTACTTTAAGTACTTATACAACTTATACAACATAAAAAATCCATATTCATATTTTTTTATGGAAACATTCCAGATTCACTTTGTGTACAACAATAATAATGTACAATAATGTAAGAGCGGGTAGACCGGAGTATTGTTTTGTTCGTCGCTTTAACAATTCCGTGTTCTATTACGTGTTAATTAGCAGTTGCTTTGAGAATAAGTTTATTGGTAAGTGGTATGATTTGGACAATATGGTACGTTATTTGTTGTAGGTATTTGATAGATTTAAAAATAATTTGAATTTAGTATTTCTATTTTAGGGTGTTAAATGGTAAGTCAGTTAACTTTTTTTTTTTAGTTCTGGCAGCGTTCTTAAATTCAGAAAAGTCTTGTAAAATATGGTTCTTTAGTTTCTTTTTAAATAAATTGAATGAATTACCTTCTTTGATGTAATTAGGTAATTTATTGTAAAGGTCGGCTCCCTCGTATAATATATTCTTCTTACCATAGTTTGTTCTCGGTGCTTGGAGTACTAGATCATTTGGTCGTCTGAGTGAACGTTTAATGTTAGTTTGTGATTTTTTCGTTATTATTGAGTATTTTCCGTATCAATACACATGTGTTAAATTTATATATTTGAGATAGAGTCATAAGATTAGTTTCCTTGTAAACTTTAGACGTTGACGTTAGGTAATCATAGTGAAAGAGTAGTTTTATTATTTTATTTTGCAATGTTTGTAATGTTTTTACATTCGTTTTAGCAGCACAGCTAAATAATTAATGTGGGATTTACCGAGGCAGTTATATATAGTGTATCTCACGGATTTTGGGAAGCAGCGAACTTTACCACGTAGCGCACCCATGAGAGATGACAATTTCGAGTAGATTTTTTTGATGTGATTTTTCCAGGTAAGGCGACTGTCGAGGGTTAATCCAAGGTATGTTTCCTTGTTTACTTTGTTTAGCGGTATGTTATTAATAGTGAGTGGTGGGAAATCAGCAATTCTTTTATTTTTAGCCCTGAAAATCATGTAATTTGTCGTTGTTATGTTGATTGTTAGCAGATTGTATTGGAACCAAGTATTAAGAATGTTAAGGTCATTTTGAGCATCTTCTATAATTGACGTGATTTCGCTACCATAATAAAATAAGCAGGTGTCATCGGCATATAAAGATACGTCACCTTTAAGCCCTAGTTCACTTACATTATTTATGTATATCAAAAAGAGTAGTGGACCAAGGATTGAATCCTGCGGAACGCCATACGTTATTCGTTCTGAAGTACTTTGGGTATTCCCAATTTTGACGATTTGGTGTCTGTTAGTATTCCAATGTTTTGAGCGCAGTTTCCCGTATTCCTATGCCATGCAACTTTTCTAAGAGCGGTTTGTGACTTATAGTGTCAAAAGCCTTTCTTAAATCGATGAATACTCCTACGGCTATCTATTCTAGTTTTAAGGGTTGTTACGAGGTCTATGCAAGCGAAGAGAGTGTTTGATAGGGGGCAGAAACCATATTGCTTAGGAAAGAGAAGTTTGTTGGAGTTTAAGTACTCTTCGACGGACGAGGAGCACTGAAATGGGGCGAAAGTTACTAGCATCAGTTTTGTTACCAGCTTTAAATATCGGGCTTACTTTGGCTACTTTTAGTGAATCTGGGAAACTTCCATTTATTATGCAACTATTGAAACATTCGACCAGAGGATTAACTATCAGGTCTTTTACACATTTAACAGCTTTAGAACTTATTCCGTCAAGCCCGGTGCTCGTGTTAGCGTTTAGATTGTCTATAATTTTGGTGATTTCATCAGGTGTCGCAGGAGCTAGGTCAAGTAGTTTCGCTGACGTCTCATCACTTGGCTTTTTAGAGAATTCCATATACGCCTTGCTGTTGTGGTATTCTGCAGGGATGTTATTAGCTAAGTTTTCTCCAATATTAGCAAAGAATGAGTTCAAATGCTCACATATGTCTGAAACAGCAGTTATTGGTCCCGTTATTGTTTCAAGTTTAGCAGGGACAAAGCTGTCTTTCTTCTTATTAGCACTTAAATCGTTAATGAGCTTCCACATTTCAAGTGGTTTGTTCTTACAGTTTTTGAAAAGCTTTTGGTAGTAATCACTTTTAGTAGTTTGTATGATTTCTTTGACTTTCTTCTTAAGTATTAAATATTTCTCTTTTCCTTTTGTCTCATCTTTTTTCCATAAGTCGTGATATCAATACGTTTATGTTTGCACAATTCACACTCTCCGTAAGCACAAACATTCGATTTTGTATCGCAAACAATCATAGCTAATAAGTCGCCTAGATATTTTGTTTCTACTAAACTAATTGACTTAAGAAGCGTGGCTTTCATTTGCAAATTTTCATGTTTCTTGCATGCACGCGTTTCACGTTTCTCGGCTTTCGGCGGCAATACATAAAAGGGTCTGTATTTATTTATAGAACAAAATCCTCAGCTCTCATTATTAAATAATATTATATCTTATAACATAACATACAGCCAATAATGGAATTACATTTTATAGACAGTGTTTTTTTTTAATATAACGACGGTCACAAATATTTTGGTAGTTTCAGTACACATACCTAATATCAAACAATACCAAAAAAATGATCTAAATAAATAACAAAGCTTAAACTAATTGTTATAAAAATCACAAAAATAAAGGTACACAATTACGAAAAATTTAAACTAGAAAAGCAAATACTAAACTAAATTTAATTGTTATCAAAATTACAAAACATAAAAAAAACTTTTGAATAAAGCGATTGACAGCTTTTCTTGGCTTTTCTTTTCTTCCCACGTACCAGAGGCTCGTTTTATACATGCGTAGTAATGCCCAGCAATGAAAATGATTGCTGAAACCAATCTGAACTGACGATCGAAGTAATGCAATTTTTTTGGGATTTCCGAAAGAGTGAATTGTTTCCTGCACATAGCTAGACGTCGTGCCGTGCGGCAATCAGCTCAATTTCGGCAGCCTTGATATTGAAAAAAATGTATAGCCTTGATATTGAAGGAAGCCACATTTTTTTGATTCGTTGATTTTTTGATGATTGAGATTGAGATGATTTTTTCGTTGATTTCGTAATTCAACACACCATTTTTTATCTCCTTTGTGTGTTTTAATATTTCACAACGTTCGCTGTAAACTTTTGAACACACACCAGTTTTCGACAATGTTTCTACAAAATCATTTATAGGAATTTTCGACTTTTTGATTTGTTCGTTGTATGGAGCGATGTCGTGGTACGCGGCTAGCATGCTCTGCACGGTGAAATCGAACGCATACGTGTTCCGTACAGCAATCATTTCTATGCCGATTTTTGCAGGGCCTAAACTGTTGCTATTTACGAGTAGAGGTAAAGTCAAACTTAATTTCGGGCGGTGTCTTGTCTGTATATCAGGACACGGTGTTAGATATTTCCTTCGTTTTTGGGTCGACATTGCGTTTTTGGTTGGATCGGTTCAACCTAGTATGTTAGTTTCCAGCAAAATTCAAGCTGCTGCTTGCTACTTGCTGCTGCTGTACCAATTTCGTTGATAATGTTTGCCCTGTGGTAAATATTTGGCTGCAAAGGGATTAGGTATATTTATTTGTGTATTATTTTATGTTGGTTTAATATATATAGGTAGATATATACATATAATAATTATATACACCTAATATAATATATTTAGCAATAATTTTTATAAATATTTACGGGTATTTATCGCGTTTATTTACGGAATGTCATTCCGTGAACACGACAGAGTGGTAAACCTGTCGAAACGTCGAGAAAAATAGGTAAATAAACGCGATAAACACCCGTAAATATTTATAATAATGTGTTGTGATCGCGTAAGTTTAAAAAACTTTAGCAATAATGTTTATGTAATTATATTTATTTTAAATATTATTGATCTGTATTTCTCTATTAGTTAGTTCATATTTGTATTAGTTTTTTGAATTTAATCTTTCTATTTTCCTTCTTTTGTACACTTCATACTCACCCATTTGTTTTTAATATCTCTAATTCCCAAGGTTTGCTGGAAGAGAACTCTTTTTAGGGATAAGCTCGCCTGTGTACATGCCATTATTGATTATGTTTAGATTATGTTTTTTTTGTGTACAACAAAGAATGAAGAAACTCGTTTAACGTGTTAAGGCTTCACTGTGCACTATGTTGGCAGTGGTATTTGTAGGTGGCAACAAAACATATTGATTTTCAGGAGATCCTACTCGAAAAAGGACAACGTAAATTGCCCATGAGAAAAGTACTCCTTTCTTAGGTTTAGGGCCAAGGGCCCGTGATGATTGTTGCTACAATCACATTGTCTCGTAATACCTTTATAAGTCTTGTGCCATTACACATACCTACTAGCAGGGCTTAAATTTCTCAATAGCATAATGGGAGTATCTACTTTTAATTTCAGATCGTGGAGTGGCAAGCCGGCAGGATTGAACGAGTTTAAAAATTCTTGTGGGTAGTGCACTGTATATTCGATGTTGCAGACGGTGTCAAACCAACACCGGTGAACATTTGTACATTTGTAACATTTAAAATACCGGGTACTTTTTCCATAATCATTTTATTTACATATCATTACTGAGTCGTTTCTCGGTGACTCTGACACTATCGCCCTCGAACAGAGCCAATTGAAATTTATTTCTGTAAGAATTTCGATTATGGGATAGATTGTGTCTTATGCCATTTTTCATGCACAGTGAAGTTAAATTTTCTTCCCCACATGGCCCATGTATCATTTTTTTATGACTATTTAACAATACTGGGTCATCGTCTTTTTTAGGCAGTTCGGCAACTATAATTTCATAAATTTCCAAAATAACATATGACAATGCGGTAATTCTCTTTTTTTGCCACTCGACAGTAAGCATATATTTAACCTGCACAAAAATCGCGTCTTCTATGAATATTTTTATCATTTTTTCAATTTTTAAGGGAAACACTTAAGCGACGATGTTATAGCATCTTGCGTCTTCTCGTGGAGACCCAGAAGATGACATGCTGTTCGATATTGAATCCCTGAATAAATATAGTCAGAGAGAGTGGATCTAAGCTTTTATGGTTACGGCAAATAAAATGTAACCTTTCTGAAATCATCTTCACCATCACATCCACATAATTTATTTATTTGATACAGTTATGATAGAAAGCTTACAGTAAAAACCAAAGTGCTATCTATCTTAAATTAAAACTTAAATACATTCCCAAGGAGTTGAAAATATAGGAAAGACTGTCATTAAAAATGTCTATGCATATGTTTTTTTTAATTTATTTTGGTATCTCGAAATGCCACTAGTTGTCTCCTTCAACATGAGGTTGAAGACTTTTAATTCATTTGTGTTCATATCTTATTACATATAAATCATAGCATAATTACATAAGTATCAGATAATACTCATACAATACAAAATTATTATTATGTACAATCAATCAAACTGCTTAAATTAAATAACAATATTATACTCAATCAAAACGTGCGATGTGATTGTAATTGATTGTTTCCTATTTCTGTTAAACTACATTAAAATAAATCATACAAATACTCAAAGTTTTGTTTATTGCGAATTCGAACTAGTACCAGTACCACATTCACTGCTTACAAAATAAATAAAAATAATAGCTGGGAACCAAAACTATTTAAGGTGAATTTTGATTAAGTATATATTAATGTTTGAAAATATGGGAAATGTATATTGTTATTATTATTATTTTATTAAAAAAACTCTTTTTTCGGATCCGAGTGGTCGGCACACAGCACGCTGGGTGCCGAACACTCGGATCCGAGCGTTAGGGATGGGATCCAAACCAGTTTTTACCTTATGTCGGTTCCATTCGGTTCTTGAGCTAAATCTTGTAACATTTGACCGACACACACACACACCCTCACATAGGACACACACACAGGGCATGCACACAAATACATACATACATAACATACAGTTCAGACGTACCATCATCATGTGAGATGTGCCTTGTTATCCTTAAAAAAATAGTAAATAAAATATATGCATTTGGAGAATTATTTATTTAGGAAGACTATTTATTTAGGAAGATTAACAAATCTGAGCAAAGTAGCGATACAATCAAAAGTATCAAAAATCTAATCAAAGCAATACAGTAGTAGTATCAAAAAACATCATAATTATACTTAAGTTTATTTAAAAATTTTGTCACTTTGAATGACAGTGAGATACTTAAAGAAAAGTAAGAAGAACTGAAACAAAATCCGAATCTAACAAAAATTGTCACTAGCAAAAATGAGTGATCTCTTGACATCAAAAAAATTAAATATAAAAAATGCCATTTCAAAAAACTTAAAAATGTGCTAGAAACCTGGAGAACCTTCAGATTGCTTACATTCGTAAATTGTTTGCACCCTCTTTTTCTGTGCTTTGCAGCATTTGCATTCTTTTCGGGCCACTTCGGTGGTTTCTTTCACGACACTTACTTACACACGACCTACTTTCTTTATTCTCGCTCGGGTCTTTTCTATTTTAGTGATTTCATGCTTCACTTTCAAAACATTGCGTCGATTGACTTAATTACGCTCAGGTAGAAGCTTTTCTAGTATCTTCAAACGGAAATCATATAGATTTATTATATCATTCGCCGAAAATTTGTTGTACAAGTAAAATACATTACTGAGGCTCATTTGCAGCTCATTTGCACAAACAGCTTCTTGTACCAGCGCAGCGTCTTTCTTTGGACTGGATAATAAGCCAGCTTCTGATCTTGAAAATCTACGCCCGACATAAAATTATTATAATGGACGATTGCCATTGGTTTCAGTGCTGCAGATCCCCTTTTGGTAGTAGTTTCCATCATCTCGTTATCATGTTCTGTGGAAATATAGAGTACGTAACGTTTAACCCCTTCATTTTCCAATATGAACACCATTCAAGAATAAAGATTTGTTTTCTCCTTTTTTCAATGAGATAGTCCCAATATCAACAGGATTATCTTTGCGGTTTTTTCTCAACGTTCCTGTGTAGTACGTCTGTCGATCTAGCAATTTTACAGCCAAACCATATGAGATGTAATAGTTATCCATATAAACATGGTGGCCAGAATCTAGTCTCTCTTCTAGAAGTTTGAAGACGATCTTACTAGTATGTCCTTGACCTGAGGTCTCATCATTTGCACCTGCGTAAACTTGGTATTTTAAAACGGTACCATCTGGCTAAGCTAGGACATAAAGCTTAATACCATATTTATGCCTTTTGTTCTTAATATACTGTCTGAAACCATGGGCTCATCCAATGACAACTGTTTACCCAAACAATAAATAGTGTTCATTTTATTGTTAAAATGATCCATAAATGGACGAATTTTTTTTAGACGGTCTTCCTCACTTGTTTCAGACGTAAAGTGCAGGCATCGTAATATCAGTAAAAAACGGTTTCGGGGCATTGAGGTCCGAAGCATGGAGTATTAAATAAATAGTGTCGTTTCCAATAATCGCTTATACGGTTTAGTCGAATTGTTCCAGTGTGAAGAAGGAGCCCTAGAAATGTCAGCAGTTCTTCCCTTGTTAAATCTTTCCATTTTTTGATTCTTGAGCTTTGCTTCACATTCTCTGCAGTACCCACTCTTAATGAGTTTGCATTCGTCTCTCGAACAATAAGATCCAAAAAATCGTCGTCAATTAATAAACGGAATGCTTCGTAAGGATCTGTTGGAGGTGGCACTAAAAGTTCCTGTTTCTTAGTAAAATCAATAATTTCCATTGAAATTGGATTACTGCTCCAGGTGCTAGTGGCTCCTTGACGAGTGAGAAGGTGAGTTATTGTGTGAATGGTCAGGTAATGGGACATCATCGTTATCACATAGTAAGTTTGGAGAACTACATTCAGACCACGGATCCGGCCAAGCAGAAGGAGAGGCGTCATTACGTTCTGGCAACAAGTTTGGAGTGATCGCATCAGATCTCAGAAGAGATACGGTAGGCGTAGAACGGTTATCCGTGAATAAACTCTCTGGTATATCAGGAAGAAGATCTGCATAGTCTTGTACGATAGATGATGGCGATGTTGCACGACAGTCAATTTCGTAATTGAACCCAAAAGTACCATTTTCGTCTAATTCTAGTTGGCGAGGCGATGGCTTTGATGCTGAGGAAACAATATCTGAATCTGGTAACTTTGAAGATTGAGCAGATGTATCACGTGTATCTGGTGTATTCACTCTCGTGGGCCCATCTCTAAACATAGGTTTCATTCGCTTACATTGAATAATAGGGCTACCGTATGACTCACTTAAACCTCGCTTTATTGCTGATGACCTTGAAGGTTGAGCTGGTGTATCATCAGCACGTGGTCTACGGCTGGTTGTCTTCTTTACCGATCTTAAATTAAAAATACTTAAATCACTGTCGCTACCAGATTCTTCTGAACTTGAAGAAAACTCCTCTTTATGAACTCCTTGCGAATACACTTCTTCATCACTATATTCTCCAGAACCTTCCGAGTCATAATCATCACTTTGTCGACGTTTTTTTTTAGCACAAGATGTTAAAATAATCGGTTTAATTTTATTTTTGGACGACCCAGCCTTGCTGTCCATTTTTCGTAAGTTGACTATATGTCCAGAGTGGCCGCGCAAAGCAAACTTGACTCGCCTCAAACGCCGGCGCATTACTGACTACTACAAAATGAACGGAACGCTCGCTCGGATCCGAGTTGGAGGCGCCGCTATTATAGCCCCGCCACACTCGGATCCGAGTGGTGGGCAAGGAATGTGTTATTTAATGTTTTTATCTACAAGAAACTACACATACTGAAATCAGTAACATATCAATTATGTATCTACCTTTTCTTATTAAGTTTTTTAAGATCATCAAGTTGATTTTGCATCCCAGTTTGCAAAGCTTCCAATCGCTCCACCTGTTCCCTAAGCAACCGCGCAGCTTTTATAATACGTGACAACAATTAAATAATTTAAATATGTAGAATGATATCAAACTTAAAAAACCTCTTAAAAATAACTAAACAAAAAATAGTCTCTTGACAAATCAAGTCTATTCTTAACATCACAATGGAAAAACAGGAACTTTAAAGAGGTATTCAATATGGTCTATATTGAATACCTGTTTAAAGTTCCTGTTAAGCTTAATATTCTAATCATCTCACATAAAAATTGCATTTTGCCTCAAAATAGCAACATCTTTTATCATAATAGAAAGTGCTAAACTAAGCCTCAATTTCAACAATACTATAACTTAACTTACCTTCTAAAGATAGTTATAACAGTTTGCGTAATAAGAAGGTGGGAGATTTTTCTGACTAGATCTTTGAGGTCATTTTTCTTATTTTCTTACAAACCAAATTTTTCGGAATACAATCTCCCTGTTCTTACATCTGCAACGTTTGTCATCTTCTTTCTATTATTTCTTATATCAATTGCCCCATATTCCTCGTCTGAACTAGAAGTTTTATACTTTATCTCCTTTTACAAAATTTTATCTCGTTCCATAGCGCTTTTCCGTGATTTCTTTAAAATTGTAGACCCACTTTTTTTGAAGTTTCTTCAAATTCATGACGAATTCATGGTCAAGCTCCTTTACTGTAAAAAACTTACTAGTTTTTCGAGCACTTTTAATCAAGATTACGTATTGATGGAGTATGTAAATTGGCCTTCTCGTTTTTTAAATTGCTTATTTTATAAGACGGTTCTCAGCTTCGTTCTGGGTATGGCCTTTAATGAGGTAATTGTGAGTTATACTCTCAATATTTGGAAGATTTGCAACAGCAAATGAGTACAAAGGCTATGAATTTGTTTTTGTGGTAAGTAAAGTACTGAGCTTCAACTAAACGATTACAAGAAAAGGTGACGCAGTGACCGTAATGGTTATAACAAAATGTTTTAGTACACACTTATGAACTTGTGTGCAACTGCAATATAGATGAATCGGAATACCTATATCACCGCAAACTATTATGATTTTATCACATGCTATTTTTTGCAATACTTCTTCTATAGTATATTTATATTACTCAAAATCAGCATCGGGGGGAATGTAAACGCTCAAGACGACATGCCACTCCAGCTTGACACACAACACCTCAATATTTCTTTAAATAGAAATATTTCTAATATCCTTGCCCAGCTTGCGTTATTTTTTACAATAATTAACGAGCCACCACGTATGGTGCTTCTGTGTTTATAGCTGCTGACAATATTATAATTTTCGTAGAAAGGAAGTACCTCAAATTGTACAATCCAGTGTGCAGTAATACACATAATATCTACACTGAAATTATTTTAAAACAATTCACATTCTAATGCAGTGTTTCTACTGATGATTTTAGTTTTGTCTAAACTCTTTGAAAACTATTCCTAAAAATCCTTTTTTTTTTTTAGAAATTCCCTAATTTAGGGCGCATGAATAATAATAAAAAAAAACACATATTTTAATACGAAAATAAAATTAACATAACTAATTAATTGGAAGACTCAGAAGCTGAAACATGCTTTCGCGGCATTGAGCCTGGCACTCGTAGGCTCCAAAAGTGAGCAGTTGTTAGCCAGCATTCCTAACTTAGTGTAAAGTACTCCGTTAAGGGTTTGATTGGTTAGCCTGTTTCTTTTGTCTGTTTTAACATTTATCAGACACTGAATAATCATTCTACTTCAGTGTTTGAAGATGGAACCTTTAATAATAGTGAAACGACCACTTCGAGGTTTTCATATAAAAAATTGCCATGGTCTTTTAAGCTTATTCCAGTAAAGTTCAGCTGGCATTATTTTTATTTGTTTTTCATCATTAACTCCAAAACATTTGTTCGATAAGAGCCTGATTTTGCCATTCGATATCAGTTTTTTGCATGTTGCATTTTGTAACCAAAAAACCAAAATGGTCAAATACGTCTTTCAAAGACTGCTTTTCAAGTTTTCTTGCTACATACATTTCATACTTATAAATTTATTTATTTTGTCCTCATTCTTATCACATTGCTGTCAGAAAAGCCAGTATTTGATTTTGATAGTGGTAGCAATGCTACTGACGTATTATGTCTTTACAATTATTGTAGCATTAACTGTTGTACACCTTTTTTGAGAGAAAATATATTTTATATTATATTATTATTATTATATACATGTCATAAACGAAGTAGAAGTAGAGATGCTAAAGCTATTAACGCTGACAGGTACAAGAGATAGATAACTACCAACAACAGTGGGTAAAGTAGATACTAGAATATAATAGAACAGAATATAACTTTATTGTACACCATATGAATTAAAAATACAAAATAACAATTTAAACATGGTAAGAATTGGGTCCAAACAGCTCAAAACCGAGATGACTAGAGATCTCAAAGGGAGGCCTTTGCCCAGCAGTGGGACACAATAGGCTAATCGTAATCGTAATCGTAAGAATACTTAAGTGGTACAATAGGCGGCCATAATGCCTGAGAGCAATCTCTTACTGGCAACCTTTGGATGGAAAGGAATGTATAAATTAGAATGGACGGCACGGCGTACATTAAACAAATATAGGTTAAACTTTAGTAGTGCGTCGGAAGAAAATGAAGGAAAAAAATGGGGGGGGGGGAGGGGGGGGCCCTCCCTACCTCCTGATACCATCCCCAGACTAGGTATTGCCCCGTTTTCGAGATATTTGAATAAATGTAACCTAACCTCAAAAAAAATATTGATAAAAATCTAGTTTAAATTACCAAGGAGGGGGAGGGAGAAGTCCACCTCACCCCGGGTAAAGCTCCCAAGATAAAGGTAGATGCACAAATGAGAAAAAAAAACATTCGTAACCTATCGTAAATTTGTAACGTTTCGTTCGCATCAATTTTGCACAACATGATATATCACAGACAACAAATACGACAAAGATCAGATATACCGTGACCTTGTATTATTTTCTGGCGCTGCGGCGGCCGCTGCCGCGGCACGCTTCGCTCGCCTTGCGCGTTTTTTTTTATACTCCAACATAACCTACCTAGTGATAGGTGATAAGTAACCAAGTGAGATATACCGTGACCTTGTATTATTTTCTGGCGCTGCGGCGGCCGCTGCCGCGGCACGCTTCGCTCGCCTTGCGCGTTTTTTCTATACTCCAACATAACCTACCTAGTGATAGGTGATAAGTAACCAAGTGAGATATACCGTGACCTTGTATTAATTTCTGGCGCTGCGGCGGCCGCTGTCGCGGCACGCTTCGCTCGCCTTGCGCGTTTTTTTCTATACTCCAACATAACCTACCTAGTGATAGGTGATAAGTAACCAAGTGAAGTGAAGATAAGCCAAAGTCGTCGAAAGAAGCCATAACAAAATCACTGACAGGATTTTTACGTTTCGTTCACATCAATTTTGCACACAACACGTTAAACCAGGGGTCGGCAACCTTATGCTATAGCCGGGCCACATATGTTGCCAGAGTATCAGTGCGGGCCGCACTTATATTTATATGTTCGGGCATGTATTTTTAATATTTGAAATAAAACGCATATATATTCATACAATTATGTCTTTTTTAATTGAACTACTATACTAACATAAAAGTAAGAACTAGTGAGATTTTTGAGGCTGCATTTGACTTGCAAGTTTTTTAACGTCTGCTTTCATTTTAGTAGTAGACACGCGCAGTATCGCGTCTAAATGTTCATCCGTTAACCGCGAACAATTCTTATTTTTGCGGTAGTTGAGAATTGAAAAAGTCTGCTCACACAAATATGTACTACCAAACATAGTTATTATCTGCTGAGCAAACTTTTTCAATTCTTTGAAGTTTTCAGAACTCAAACCTCCGTAGAACTGTATCAAGTCAGTGCTTTCCTTAAATGCCGTTTTAAGTGTGCTATTACTTTGCAAATCTACTATGTTCATTTGCAAATTGCTTGGTATCTCACTAATATCAATTGCAAAAGGGTTTTGGAATATTTCCATGTTAAGGGAGCTCTTTTTAAAGTCGGTGAATCGATTTACAAACTCAGTTTGTAGTTGTGTTAACACGTTTCTCATTGTAATATTTTGCCACACAAAATTATCTCCAGCTTCTTCCACGGCTTTCTTGCAATTAGGAAAATGGTCAAGCTTTTTTTCATCAATATGCTTGATAAACAGTTTCAGTTTCATTTCAAATGACTTTACATCTGTATACATATCGCAAATCAATTTATTTTTTCCCTGCAAGCGTTTGTTGAGCTGATTCAGTTCCTTAGTCAAATCAGTCAAAAAACCAAGATCGATAATCCACTGTTTGTTAGTAAGCTCTTCTACTGGCTTTCCTTTCATCTCCATGAAGTTGCCAATTTCTTTCCTCAAATCAAAAAACCGTTCCAAAACGGCACCTCGACTGAGCCACCTCACTTCACAGTAGTAAACCACGTCACCATGTTCAGCTTCCAGATCTTCCAAAAACTTTTGGAACTGACGGTGTGTGAGCCCATTTCTTCTTATAAAATTAACAGTGGATGTTACAGTATCCATTATTTCTTTCCAGGATATAACTTTGGAGCACAATGCCTCTTGATGGACAATACAGTGAAAAATCAATGGCACAGTAGATCCAGAATCTTTCACTTTGCTGATGATTCTCCCAACAACACCTTTGTTTTGACCGCTCATGTTCTTGCCTCCATCGGTAGTGACACTTGTTAACTTTTCCCAGCTTAATTGCAATGAATCCAGAGCTTGTTCGAAAACCGGTCGCTTTGAATTTTTTCGCCGCCGCACACCTGCGTCTAATCAAAGACTGCCGCCCCGCCTATTGTCTCAAAGGAGCCGCCCGCCGCCGCACGTGCGGCGGATAAACGCAAAAGAAATTGCCAAGAATTGAATAAGTACAGCAAATATTTATTTTCGGTAGAAACAATACATAACATCACAGTCTTGATAAACAGTTCTTAAGAAATGAAATAGAGGTACATTTTTATCACCCCGCGTGGGAGCGAGCTTTCAAGAATACTCTCATGGCCCAGCAGCATGGCCGTATAAATTCTAGTGAATTTATATGGCCTTTTTATTTTTTTCTTACGGACCTCAGGGTTGCGGGCCGCACCGAGATAGTCTACGGGCCGCATGCGGCCCGCGGGCCGCCGGTTGCCGACCCCTGCGTTAAACCATAGAGAAGAAATACGACAAAGTTGATTATTATCTGTCAATCTTTACGTAGTTTTATCTGATTTATTTGATTTGAGGTTAAAAATGTTTTATTATCTCGGAATAACCTAATGTTATTAGTGGTAAATATGTAATCAGAAAGCAAAACCCTACCAGATGTGAGTCTTTTCACCCTCCAATTCGTGCGACGCACTACTAAAGTCAAGCCCAAATATATGTATATGTATATATAAACCATCATCATCATCATAGTATTTTTATACAAAATTACATTTAGTTTTAGGTTAATATACAAATAAATAAACAAAAAAAAGAAAAACAATATAGAGTAAATATAGTACAGTAGATTAAGTTTATGCTGATGTTGTAGTTTAAATAATTGGCGAGGAAAAATAAAAATCTAAAATATCTACATTTAAATATCGAACTATCGATATACCGTTCAAAAAAGTATTAGTAATAAATATCGAACTTCTAAATAATAATATCGATATTTCGATGTATCGATACTTTATCAACAGTCCTAATCCATACCAGTCACAGCATAGTCACGTCGCGGAGCGCACGCTCCTCGCCTTCTCGGTTTCACTGACGCGTACTGTTCTGCTTATATACTTCGCTTATTCTTTCACTACATTCTTTCATAAACATATTATTAACTTTTCATCGCTTCCGAACTTTATATATGTGATTGTGCTTTATAATTACGATGCTTTTGTGCCTTCTGAACATTATATACTGTGTGAAGTAAACGTGGACAATATAATATATATCATCTTACTGTAAGTTGGACTATTTATTTACTACTCCCGATGCATCTGTCTACGTAATCATACTTTCACACCACTATATATCAAACTATACGTCAAACGTTACGTTACGTACGTTAAGTCAACTATATGTCAAAGTCTTCCCAGGATTGCGTACTAACCATGAATCTACTGCAGAGTTCATTCTTCGTCTATCATTTCATGGAGTAACATAGCTCTGCTAATTTAATATTTTTTACGCGTTTTATTGCATGTTTTATTCAGTAATCTTGGGGGCATTTTAATGCATAAATTGTGACTACAGGACGGGATAATTATATGGATAATTGAATTATATGTGTATTGTGGTGCAATATGATTTGAACGACTAGGAATCCCAAGAAAATTCTAGACGCCATTCCGCGTGACGTCTAGAATTGACAATTGACCATCGACTAAGACTCTAATAACAAACAAACTGACTATAAACTATAAACACTTGACACTGGCAAAATTGACATTAGTATGTCACAGGCCATTAACAAAGAAGAAGAAGAAGAATACTGCAAAGTTGAAATAAGCCTTGAAGGGGCTGTTCAACCCAACATCTAAGGGCTGCATTTTAGCAGTGGTATGGGGATGAAGTGTTAAAGTGCATGGTTACGATGCTTTTGCTAGCTCAGTTGCCTCCAGAGATAGCTGACTCTCATGGTTATCAAGTATTAGTAATGCAGGGTTCTCCTTGGTTGCTGATCATAACTAGAATTAAATAATAATAATCTTATAATTGTTAGAATAACCTGGTAATAAATGGGTTATTAAATAGATACTTATAGGTATGAACCTAGAATTTACATGAAATATTATAGATACCTCGATAAAGTGTTTCATCACATCAACTAATAGTCCTGCGATCATCCAACTACTAGGAGATGCAAGGCCTAGGGTTACAGATGGAGCTCCATAGAGCATATATGTGACTTGATTTTTTTTCTAGGGAACACCATAGCTAGTGGCAGAGCATGACCCAATGCATTAATAATACAACAAGTAGTAACCAAGACTTCTCGTTCGTAACTTGTTAACTTGGAATCATTACGCCCTTTGACTGCCAGCACTTTTTGTGGACGTTGTACGGTGGTTGTAGCAGTTTTGTATAAGTTGTATAGTCTGCTTCCATTAAAATGACGGACTGCGATTCAGAGCTTCTTACAGATTATCAAAAAACTTATACACGTTCACCCTGTTAAATGTTGGGGCTCTTGCCATACTATAGGCCTCAGGTTTTTTTTAAAGATAAATTAAGGTGCCTTGCTCTAAAACCCCTGAGCCAGTCTTTTCCGGCCAATTTGTTAGTCCGCCAGGTCATAGGCGTTTCTATTTTATTAATAATAACGTTTATTCAGTAATTACGTGTTTACAAACATACAACTAAGACATCTTATTATTTTACATTATTCTATTCTAAACATTTTAGATTGTGGTAAGTTTATAATTTTCGTAGCATTTAGCGGTTAGGTAAAGTCAAGTGACTAATCTCCGTACTAGTTTGCACTGTATAGGTAAGCGTCCACAGGCCCGCATCGCATGCAGCGGACGGATCGCATCAAGCGGATTAATTTTTCATAATGCGTCCACTGTATCGGCAGCGATCGGATTTGCCGACGTAAGTACCAGCAATCGGATTGACGATGCCAGTTCTTTCGGATTTTCGTAGTGAACGCACGTGTGGACTCTGTGAGAATGGAGGAAAGCGATGAAGAACATTTTGTCGTTGTAGCTTGTTTGTTAGCAGAAGAAGAAGAATTGGAAAAAAAAGCTAAAAAAAGAAAACATAGTATCTGGATACACAACATATTCAAGAAGAGATCGGAACATGGAGAATATCACACCCTATTTCCTGATTTGTTAAACGATGCCACAAAGTTCTTCCAATATTTTCGTATGTCGCAAGATAAATTCAATTATCTTGTTGACATACTGAAACCACATTTACTGAGACAGAATACTACATACAGGGAGGCTATAGGACCAGAAGTAAGGCTTGCTGTGTGTTTAAGGTATTTATTGAAATTAAACATCGGATATTTATTTCTTATTAAAATGTAAATATTGGCCGATAATCTGCGTATTTTGATCCACTGCATGTAAACGTTCTGTATAGTTCACAATTTCTTGGGAGGAGGACATCATGCGCAAAGTTTCGCTATTGGCACATGGAGACATCGTTTCATCCCTGGGTGAAGGCGGCATTTCGTAAGGTGTAGATGAACGAGAAAACATTGCCGGAGACAGATTATCAGAGTTTCGTTCATGGCAGGTGGAGGAGGAGGAGGAGACATCACATATAGAGTATTTTTCACAGATGGTGTCAAAGCGATGGTTGCGATTTTGTTCATAGCAGGCGAATTAAACATCGTTGTATTTGAACGAGTAGGTGCCGGAACCATTACATTTGAAACAATTCTCATTCTCTCTCTTTCATTTGAACCAGATGCCATAAGATTAGAATCAGGATATTCAGGATTGATTGGAGTTGTCGCAAGCTTCATCTCCACGTTGTTAACCATTTGAAACAAATGAGATTTAATTTGAATTTGGTCTTGTAAAGGAAAAGTCTTTACTGTTTTAGCCATATTGATGAAAAAATCCAGTAGAGGATCACTCAGATTTCTGTTTTGTTCTGTTCTTGTTAAATATTGTTGTAGAACGTTGGCTGCAGTTGAACCTTGTGAAGTTTGTGAAGCTGCGTAGGTCGATTTCCTACCGACAGTTCGAACGGATTCTATGGATTGTTGGCAGGCTATGCTAAGGCTATGCTAGTGCTTAGACTATTAGGACCATGTACAGGATAACACTAATTTCTAACTACTTTCCTGTTGGTACTTATATTACTCAGTGTTGTGAAATCGTGTGAGGATAGAGTTACCAACTTCTTTATAAGTTAGGTAGACTATTGCATAAGATAGGTAGATAGATAAATAAATGTAGATGTATGCTCAATAGCCAAATTAAGGATAACTTAGTTTAAAATTTCAGGTTGTCGATATATTTTCGGAACGGCGGACGAAAATTCTGCCAAACAATATCCAGCAGAATAAATTTTCGTTGCCCTATGTTAATTCTTGGGCAATGAAGTACAGTTTTTTATCTCTTGTTGTTAGGTTCTCCGATATATACACAGGATTTTTTGCTCCACTGATATCGAAACAGGATGTATTGAACTTTTCTTTCGGGTGTTCTTTGTTATAATTCTTCCCTCATGAAAACCGTAGTAAATTCAGCTATTATCGGTTTATTGTTGGGGTTCGAACCAATTCTAAACGTGTTGCGAATTTCGGAGTTATTTATCTTTATGTGGCGGCTTTAATAACAAGATTTTTTAACGTCCTCCCTTAATTCTTTAGGTTGCTGAGGAACGTTTCTAAGCTCTATGCTTGTTTCTAGTCGCTCAAGGGACTCGATCTTATTTTCTAAAAGCTTAACCTTGTTTTCCTGTTCCCTTTTTTCGTCTTCCAGGCAGTCCAGACGTTTGAGTACTTCGTCTTGTTTTTTGGACAAAACGTCCATAGACGCCTTGACTTGACCAATAGAGATCAGAACTGCCTTAAATTTTGAGTCTTGGGTAGTTTTCAGGGAGGAGAATAGATCTAAGATGTCCGCTCTAGTTGACCAGCGGCAACAATTGATGAGGGAGATGAGGCCTTACTCAATTCAAATTCTTGCCTCGGTGTATCAAAACGAAGACTCGGGGGCGAGTTTATCAATTTGTACGGAGACCACCAAAAACACGTCCGTTCGGTACGAAAGCCACGAAGGAAGAGGATCAGAGATTAGAAAATATTGATTAATATCATTTGATAGGCTACTTGTGTACTTGCCTAAAGGATTTACCTATGTGAAATCCGGCCAAATCTAAAACTCGCTCAAAAGTTATTCAGCCAGAACACCTTTCACATCATACATCCTCATTCAAATATCACTCTTCCGCATCATTCATATTACGCCTTTCATAAATAGCTAACAAGTATTTACACAGAATAGATTGTCGCAATCTGAATTGTAACGTATTGAAGATGATGGATTTGGATAACTACGTACCTAGTAGTTATAAAACATGCAAAATTAGTAAGAAACTGTACGGATCCAAAACATGTTACTAAGCTTACTTACTACACCTCAAGGTTAGGTGTAGTAATAGGATGTCGTATGATCTGGTATGATATCTGGTCAAAGTGACTGTAATTGCATCACACGCATCGTACAAGAATCTGGCCATGGTTACATGGGGACCTTGGCAAGTCAAACGTGAATGGACGCAGAATGTACTAATTCCATTTAACAAGTTTGACACTAGAATTTAAAGTTTTTTTTAATTAGTTGAATTGATTAGATTGTATGGTAAATGAATTTAATTTCAACTTTTAGTTATTTTTAGGTCTTTGAATATCCACAGAAAATTCAAAAACCGACTCGCACACATCCTCAGGCAGATACAATTGAGTTAATTTTGTTACCTGTCGACGTAGTCCCTCGACATTATCAGAAGGAACCTCTTCTCGATCCTCGATCGCCACTTCATACCAATGTATGAAGCAAAAGTACTAATGTACTAATGCAATGTAATGTTAAGTACAATGTACTTAAAAAACCCGAGCTAATGCTCGGGTTTTTTAAGTAAAAATTTGGATAAGCCATCTCAGCAATAACCAAAAATAGCCACCTTTAGAATATTACAATACCTACCTAAAGTTCAATATAATACGGTAAACGGAAAAATAAAACACTAAACTAAAACACAGACAAAATCAGGTTAAATAGTTATACTAAAACTATTGTGCAAAATAATTAGGTAAGCAAACCACGCTAATGTAAACAAATTAAAACTTTAGGTTATTTAAAAAATGTCGTCACAAAGATCAACGGAATTAAAAAAAAAAATATGAATATATAAATACGAGTAAATAGGCACAATAGATTAAGTTCAATGATTGAAATGTAACAGAACTACTAGATATCTAAAGCACACCAAATACATCCAGCACCAAGAAAGAAACACCAAAATGTTACCGAAACAGCATAAAACTTGACCTTTGACTACGTATATGGGCTCCATTTGTCACGTAAGGTGACAAAAAAAGGCGACCAAGTGCGAGTCGGACTCGCCCATGAAGGGTTCCGTAGTTCTTGTAGTTCGTTGTAACTTTTATCGATGGTTTAATAATAGTGTATTTTTAAAATTAAGTTAATAATTAAAAAAATTACTTAATTTAATTTAAAAAAATACACTATTCACACACACTAAATTATTGATACACATATCAATAAGTAAACTTTATAATTAGGTACCTAAATGATGGGATTTAGATCTAACTATATGCGAGCCCCTATAGGCTTGTGATAGCTAAACAAGCTAATATATATTCCAGTTTGACAAGAAATATTTTCAAAAATATTATCAATTTGTGTGCCTCCTCGCGTAGTTGGACAAGGTGGTAATAACGTCCTGTATCCAGCGTTCTGCATGAATGACAGTATACAATTGTCTTTTAAAAAATCTTCGTTGAAGTCTCCTAAAAGTAATGTTGGCATATTGTTGTTGCAAAAAATATTTTTGTTTATGAACTCCATGAAAGTTTTGTTTGTACATCTGGGCGATACCGATCAAGCCACGCCTCGCGCGATTAATAATTATTTATTACTTAATCATTTATTAATTATTACAAATTTATTATTAGAAAATAATGGTTCACGGTTTATACATAAGGTATGATATGAAATTAAATGTTTTTTTTAAATTTTTATATTTGATTTGATAGAATGAAAGGTAAATTGCGGTTTACGATATATGACGTATTAAAAAAAACTACTTACTAGATCTCGTTCAAACCAATTTTCGGTGGAAGTTTGCATGGTAATGTACATCATATTTTTTTTTGAGTTTTATTATTCTCACACATTTTACCACTTTGGAACCACTTTGTCTCTCGCGCAAACTATTCAGATTAGAAAAAAAATGATATTAGAAACCTCAATATCATTTTTGAAGACCTATCCATAGATAGACACGTAGGAGTTTGAAAAAAAAAAAAAAATTTGGGTTTCAGTTCTAAGTATGGGGAACCCCCAAAATTTATTGGTTTTTTTCTATTTTTGTGTAAAAATCTTAATGCGGTTCACAGAATACATCTTCTTACCAAGTTTCAACAGTATAGTTCTTATAGTTTCGGAAAAAAGTGGCTGTGAGATACGGACGGACAGACAGACAGACATGACGAATCCAAAAAAATGGGAGCTGTCACGTAACGGCTGGCAGATGTGAAACTTCGAAATTATTTTGTACAAGTACGATGGGTTAGGTAGGTATGTAAATAAAACTTAAACAAGTGTCGGAAGGTAAGGTAGGTACGAAAAGCCTATCTACTTTAATCTTCCTACCTATGTAAGTCTAGCTGTTTTGTTTGCCTAGAACCCATGCATAATAAATGATTCTCAAATAGTAGGTACGTAATAACTACATACAAGTACCCATACCCATACATACTTTAATGATGATTGCTAGGTTAGCACCTACCTATGTACCTACTCTTGAAATGCAATTCAAAAAATTCAAAAAAATACTTACCTTCCTGCCTACATTACCACACAGGTGGTTTAAGTAGGTATGTAAATAAAACTTAAACAAGTGTCGAAAGGTTACGTAGGCATCTACGAGAAGACTACTTTTACCTACTTTAATCTTCATACCTAGGTGAGCCTAGCTGTTTAGTTTGCTTAGAACCCATGCATAATAATAATAGATATAATAAATAATAGAATAATAGATATAATATTGGTGGACAATGCACACAGCACCATCTAATCCCAAACTCATAGCTTGTATTATGGTGACTAGATGACTGACAGAATACTTATATAGTTTTAAATACATACTTATGATACTTTATAACACCCAGACACAGAACAAACACCTATGTTCTTCACACAAATGTTTATCCTGGGAGGGAATCTAACCCTCAATCTAAAGCGCAGAAGGCAGAGCTACTACCAACTGAGCTGAAAGGCCAGTCTAATATAAAAATAATGAATAATTCCCAAATAGTAGGTACGTTATACCTACATATAAGTACCCAACATACTTTAATAATGCTTGCTAGGTTTGCACTTACCTATAAACCTACTCTTGAAATGCAGTTGTTAAAAAATAATACTCACCTTCCTTCCTACATTATGCCACAGATGGCATAGGTAGGTATGTCAATAAAACTTAAACAAGTGTTGGAAGGTTACGTACGTATCTACGAGAAGACTACCTATACCTACTTTAATCTTCATACCTAGGTGAGCCTAGCTGTTTAGTTTGCCTAGAACCCATGCATAGTAAATGATTCCCCAATAGTATGTACTGTCATTTATAGCACAGGATTTCCTAGTTTAAATGACAGTGTTTTTATTATTGTAAACCTAATTATCTGATATCAATAAATAAATATCTTATCTTATCTTATGTACGTAATACCTACATACAAGTACCCAACATATACTGTAATAATGATTGCTAGGTTTGCACTTACCTATGTAGAATAGAATAGAATAGAAAATACTTTATTGCACACCAAATATATGTGCATTGAACAAGTAGAAACAAAAATAAGAATGTTTTGCTAGTCGGTAGTACAATGGGCGGTCTTATCGCTATGTAGCGATCTCTGCCAGACAACCTTGTGATGGATTGAACTAAATGTAGCTGAAAAAAGGGTGATAATAATAAGTGATTAGTAATAAAAATAATGTGTACATACAAATTTATAAGACAAGAAAAAGATACATACGTCGATACTAATACAAAATATATACCTACAATACATACATACCTCTGTACTTACAAAAAAAAACAAAAAAAAAACTTATTATCCTACCTAGATTCTATTCCCGGTGCGAGGGACAATTTCGATGTATTTGTGATTGTGAAGCAAGTGATCCTGCCAAATAATTAGTAAATATTTCCATTAGACTTGTTTGATTTGAACTGATTGTAGGTAAGGTTTTTTTGTGGGTAGATTTGAAACTACATACATTCTACAACTTTTTTATTTTTTATAGGGGTAGGTGTGAAACTTGTGTGCACATTCTAAAAAGCTCTTGTATTTAATAATTAATAAAACAAGTATAAACAAATAATTTAATGGAAAGTAGTTAAACAAAATAATACCACACTTTATAAGTGAATTATTCAAGAAAACTGCACTTTTGTTAACATTATTTATTGTGAGAGAAAATGAATGAATTTTTATATTATTATTATATTATTATTTACAACACTGCAATCACAATTTTTTGGTCGCAAAATGGAAGGCATCAATGAGTCCATCAGTCACACACTATCTGAGATGATGTTGACTTTCAACAAAATAATGGACTCCTTCGATGAAACTCTGAGAAGAAAGACTGCACCGGCATCCAGTATTAAAAGCTTAGCGTTTGCTGCATTCAAGACCTTCATACTCAGTTCGCTGAGGTCTCTTCAACTCCAGGTAGTTTTTGTGGCTGGAGGGCTGGACCAGCTTGAAATGAGTAGCAGGCGCAAGATCTTGCTGTTGCATGGAATTGCTGAAGTAGCCAACGTGGATACAGTAGCCGCTGTAATTAAAATTGTGAAAGGGCCACTGAAGCAGAACGGGTTCATTGCCGATGAAGTTGGTCGCTGCCACAGAATGGGCCGCCAACAGACATCCACCAAGGCGAGACCCATGCTTTTGGAACTCCGAGAAGTTGCAGTGAGTGAGAGAAGAAAATCGAGGCATGTTTTGTTTATGGCGGCAGGACAAATGTTTGTATGATCTGCAAGTATTTGTCTCGGGTCTGGGTGTGTATATGTATGTATTTACAAAAAAAAAGTATATAAGTAGTACATCAGTCATGTGGTACCCATAACACAAGTTCGGCTTACTTTGGGGCCAGATGATGCTGTGTGAAATGTCTGAGATTATTTATTTATTTAATGGATGGACACGTGTTTGAGATCAGTACTGATGGAAGTCGTCATCGCGTTGTCAAACTCAAAGGTCATTCAAACTGTCATTTGACTGTCACTGTCAAACGACAAAACGAAACCTAGCTAGCGTCTTACCAATATTAAATACTTATTACTGCTGGTCGGAATAGTCGATTTGTAAAGTTGAATGTTTAGTTGTAGTTTTTCTGTTTCCTAATGTTTATTTTATTAAGTATAGATTCACGCTGGCAGGTTGATTGGATCTTAAATAAGTACAAGACCAACTGGGAAGGTAACTTCAAGTTACTTGCTTAGGCTATTACAAGTTATGTATCTATTTTTAATTTATATTTATTTAAACATATTATTTATTATATATAAAAATATTTATATTTGTTTATATCATAGTATTAAACATTTATTTACAGAAACATATATATACCAAAAAAATATAAAATTACTTATAGATAAAAAATACAGTTCAGTTCACTGACCGCAGGTAGAGTGCCCAAAAGGCTGGCAACGTAAACGTCGTTATCGGATGTGTTTTTGCTGTCTCGAAACGGCAGTAGGCGTTCACCACAGACTACTGGGTCCGTGCTTTTATTATATTATTGTATCGATCTTTCAATTTTGACATATTACTATTTAATTCTACTTTACAAACTAAGGAAACATTAGGGATGGAAGGGTTTTTTGATTTAAACAATTTCTGAGAGTAACTTAATAAACTAGCTTTACTTTATAAAAAAAATATAATTTGACATAATTCAATATATGCTTACAATTTCTGGAGTCTACTTATATTACATCCTACTTCTATTATACTTATTTTTGACATATTTTACTACTGATGACCCTCTACCTCCGCCACCACTTCCGCCAGGGTATTCCTAACAACAGCGTTGGGGTCTTTTATGCCATTTGGAAATTATAATCGAAAATTTATTTTACTGGCACCGCCGTTGCTCGCTTTATGAAGTTCCCTATTGCGTCGTCAGTGTCGTCCGTGTAATAGGTGCAGCTTCCTGTGTGACGTGATATGGCTACGACTGCATTGGGAACACTGTCGTGTAGCCCTATCCTGCGTCTGGTGTTGACTATTATCACCGTCTCGTAGGATAAGCCCTGTGCTTCATGAACTGTAAGCGTGCGCGACCCGTCGCCTGCCCCATAACCCTGACTCGTAAGGGTTTTATTTCTCTTTCTGAGTGTGGACTAGGAAGAGAGTTATTATTAATATTTACGGGTATTTATCGCGTTTATTTACTTATTTTTCCCGACAGTCAGTCATCTCGTGATCACGACAGAGTGTAAACCTGTCGAAACGTCGGGAAAAATAGGTAAATAAACGCGATAAATACCCGTAAATATTTATAATAATGTGTTCTGATCGCATAAGTTTAAAAAACTTTAGGAAGAGAGTGTTGGGGAGGCCTCGGGGAATCTGCGCGCCCGTGTACGCTTTCAGCTTTAGGGACTGCATCTTCCGTTTCGATGAGTAAATGCCAGAGTACACCTCTTGTAGAGCGTAAGCAACATCTATTGGGTTCCGGTGCGCTAACAACAGTTCCTTGCTGATGTTAGTGACAAGGTTTGGGCGATTGTATTGTATATCGAAGAGGTTATCTCTGTCAATATACTGCAATTGGTTAACATCTCCAATGAGAACGATTTCACCAGCTCCGGCCAACTGAGATGCCATGACAATGGCTCCGAAATGGTTCATTAAGGCCTCGTCAATCGTGAGACGATGACATTTTCCCCTGAATCCATTTACAAGAACTGAAGCCATCGTGCGCACTTTGGTCTTAACCAGATCTCCTTTCTGCTACCCCCTGCGGAGCTCATGTTGGGTGGTTTGTTAGTTTGCTGTTCTGCTTCCCTCTTATCGGCTGCTTTTTGTTGGACGCTTTCTGGTCCACTGATCGATGTTGGTACCGGGTGACCCCAGCAGTTGGTGGTTGTATTCCATTCATGTATTTTTAGGAAGCTTAGATTGTCTTCCCTGTTTTCGTACATGATTACCTCATGGTGTTCGAAGGCTTTCGGTCATTTTGCCATGCTGCCATGTATATTAAGAACCACCTTAACGAGTACGCGAGGTTTGGAGACGGTCACAGGTATATAAGGCAAGGCAGAAAAGCTGCGAGCCGTACCGCGGCGCCATACTAAATCGTCGAAGCTAGTGCATGTAATGGGGCCGGCGGTATATAACCGGCTCCCTGAAACCATCACAAATGCTCCGTCAACGCAATCCTTTAAATTCAAATAAAAAAATTGGCTCATTGATCAATCGCATTATAGGGTTGACGAATTTTTCAGCTAGACATCACATTATTATATAACTACTATTATATTGACATATTATCATTAAGAATTAAATTATTGTATTGTATCAATTGATTCAATCGATTATTACAATTTATTATCTGATTAAAATTAATATACGAGTACATTATACATTTTTATATTGTAAATTTGAACGATGTACGTTTAAATGCTTGGTGTATTTACAACACAATATATTTACGAACCTATCTATTATTGTGATGAAATTGACATGTAACCTTATTTTGTTTCCAATAAATAACTTGAACTTGAACTTGTTTTTATACATCCCAACAGAATAGCGATTTCACCTTTCTCGTATTCGATCACCAACGCGTCCACACTTATTATGCGAGGGGTGGTTTCCTCTTCAGCTAAATATCCGATCATTGTGAACATCGAACTTACCAGTGCGAATGGTCTCCTTCCTTCCAACTCGAGCACTTCGATCGCACTAGCCGACATTGGTGGTTTTCGACTTCTATCACCGGTAGCGAACAGATTTTGTGGCGCAATCCCTAAGTGCGGTTTTTTTCGCGAGTTCGTCGGCTCTTTCGTTTCCAGCCGTCCCTATGTGCGCCTTCAACCAGTACATCCGAATCTCTCTTCCCTCGTTCACGGTCTTGCTGATGTTTTCCCTCACGCTTCTCTAGTGAGTCACCCCCTAGTGGGGGTGACTCAGTTTTGGGTTGCGGAGCAGGTCTAGTGAAGATCTTGAGTCACTCAAAATACTGACGATTGAGTCTCTGCTCGAGCACACCATCTGGGTGGACCAGTGAAGTGCGTATAGTTCCGCCTGGAAGACCGCAGGGTGTAGTCTGAAGGTGACAAAGGTTAATGCTGCTCCTACTTTACCTTCTATCTTACTGCCATCCGTGTAGATTTTAGGTCCGGCGATAGGTTGTGAGGTGTCTTCTAGGAGCTCATACTCAAAGGAAGTTTTTTTTTTTTTTTTTTTATCGCCGTCTCGAAACGTCACTAACTTAGACTATACCTGTTGCTTTTATATTGCAACAACATTAATTAATCTCCATAATTTAGTTACTTTTATATTAATACTAAGCATTAACAAGAATAAAATAATTGAAATGTATAATCATTGTATTTGTATTTGTATTATTTGTCATATAAATATAAACTTATATATAATTTATTTATTTATTACCATCTAGTTCCAAGCCAAGCGTAGCCTGGACTGTGAATACCAGATAGAATAATAGAATACATATATAAATATTTTGAAATTCCTTGTTTTATACCCACTTTTACTTTAGACACTCAAGCACAGAACAAGTATAAAAGTTCTACACATAATTTGTCCTGTATGGGGACTCGAACCCCCATTTGTTATTGCAGCAGGCAGAACTACTGCCAACTTAGTTCAAGGGCCTTTCAAGGAGGACCTTGTGACCTTCCTTGTGTCAAAAGGAAGGACACAAGAGATAATACATCTTATAAAAATCAGCAAACAATATTCAGATCTTAACTATTACATATTAATTCATTAAAACAATTATAATTTTTGCCTTTTATTACAAAGGGTTGAATTGCGAAGTGTAGGTATTTTATTACACATTACCATAATATATATATGCCTAATATCTACTACATTTGTTAATATATTTAATTTTCTTAAATTCTATCATAAGAAAATAATAATAACAATAGGTAACAAAGAGGCGTCCATTGCCAAAAGCAATGATTTACCTAAAATATATTTCATTTAACATATAAATAATTTTGACATTTGTATCCCCATATTCGAACTAAGTTATACAAAATTCAATACAATTTTAAAATAATTAATTTGTAAAACGAATTTATCTGCTTCATTATATTAAATTCAATAGGTCTGTAGGTACCTACATATAATATTCCCATAAGGGTTAATCTTTAAAATAAAAATTTACAACTATAAAATACTATGACCCAAGAAACAATCTAATCAAATTAAGGCACCTTACATACTATCTAAAATGTATAACTAAATAATAATTATACTATTGTATATGATCTATATTATAGAACTTGTTTAATCTACGATTATAATTTTCAATTTATACTATTGCGCCATCTATACGTAACAATAAAATTTATTTTCATCTTTTGCCCACTAGTGGCCACGCGGGCATTAGACGAATGGTAAATAATTTTAAAAAATATTATTTTTGGCCAGGTCTTGAAGTTGATGTAACAGAATTCATTAAAAGATGTGACAAATGTCAAAAACAAAAATATTCATCACATCATATAAAGGAACCAATGGTTATTACCACAACAGCAACATCAGCGTTTGATAAAATATTTTTACATTTGATAGGACCTTTAAATAGAGATAATTATACTATACTGAAAATTTTCTAAACGTGGCCAATAATTGATAAATTAATTGAATAACTCTTTAACTGTAATAAATGTACTTTTAATTAAGTTAAAACAATATTAGACTGTGCACCCGGAATGATTACATTTACAGTATAGCGCCATCTATACGTATCTATTGAACTTACTTTATTTCTATATAATAAACTCTGCAAAAATAAACTATTTTATTCTTGTCATAAATGATACATTACATTATCCTATTTATTTAAATATCTAGTTCTATTTGTCTACCCATTCATCCCAGTGTTTTTATTATCTATGCACACATTCAAGTCACAAGCTAATTTAATTTAGTCTGTGCTAAAATATTTAGGCAGTTCATGTCATGATAGAAAATGTTTGTTTTGATTCGGCTGTGCTGTGCTGTAGATTAGTATCAAATACAAGTGTTTATTTTCTTTTCTTTCCATTTTCACTATCTTTTAACTTGGATACCCCGTGCCCAGGAGGACTAGGAGATCGCAACCCATTCTAGACTTCACCTCCAAAACTGCTAATATAAAATTGTGATATCCAAAACAAGCACAACGATAGTCCAATCCACATCTGAGGCAGTGAGTACCCAAGAAAGATTCCATCTCCAATTAGTAGGTCAGCAGTTCGAGAAATGTGGTCATTTATCAAATTACCGACCCATCAATCGGCTCTAAAATCTCAATGGATGTTAGTGTGGAGGGAGATAATTGAAGGACTGAAAGACTTGAAAGATAATTGAATCTGTTACTCTTTCTAGCGTGTTGTTGGCTGGATGGTTTAGGATGTTGGTTGACTGACCTGTAAAGACGAGAACAACGTCGTTCGCAAATGCTTGACAGTACACTTGACAGTACAGTAACCAGTCTAGGATAACGTTCCAAAAGGTTGGTCCTCCGATCGAACCTTGGACACAGCTTTTTGTTGTTTCCTTCTCGTGTTCTGCTCTGGCGTAGTTGACCTTGATTTTCCGGTCGCTAAGGTATGAGCATACCATCTCGTAGAGGTTTCGCGGACATCTTTTTTTCCCAAGTTGGTTTTTGAGTGCGGGCCACCATGCGTTGTCGAAGGTCAAGAGAGATCAGAAGTACGATGCTTTTGCTTTGCACTCCTCCTCTAAACATTTCCAGTTCAGCTGATTTGAAGTGTGGGTCATCTTCCGCCAGGGCCTCGGTAGGGTTCTATTTCATTAGTTCTCGGAGTTCCCTATGACACTGTTGGTCTGTGTTTTCGGAGTCATCTGGATAGAATGTTTTTGCAAGAAGTTCTGCCGACTGTTGTGGGGTTAGAGTTTTTCCTTCTGGGCTTCGTAGGAGCATGTCCTCCTGCCTTCCTGAAGTGTTCCGTATTACTCTGTAGATCTTATCCCACATACTTTCTCTTTCCTGTGTCGTGCAAAACTTCTTCAGTTTTCCGTTTGAGCTTTCTCAAACGTGGCCGTGTACTCCAGGCGTCATGGTACTCCTGTATGACGAATTGCATCCGTCGGGGGGCTGCGTTCCTTAATCTCGTTTTTAGAACCTCTTTCTTAAGATCTTCCCGCGCACTCTTCCACCATGGGGTTTTAATGCCCCTTTACGTGTTCCTGTCGATGGGATGGTTTACTCGCAGGCTTTGTGGATGGCTTCAGTGTACGCTGTGATTTTTTCTTCGAGTTCTTTAGTTTCAGACTCTCGTATGGAGGCAATAGTGATATCTCTCTCCGCAAGGGTGCACCCAAGCAAGGCCCTGAATAAGGCTTTCTTGGTGTTATATTTGCGGGTAGTGATAGGCCTAAGAGTTGCCAGGGCTTTTCCTAGGCGCAGGGTGAAAGTAATGGCATTGTGATCTGATGTTATGAGATCACAATTGACTTGCCACTTTTCCATCTTGCCTAGTAATGACACGCTGCACGCGGTGACGTCTACTATACTTGTGCAGGCTCTGCCGTCCCTGAAAACCTCGAAGGTTGGTGTATCGCCGACATTGAGAATCTGAAGTCCCATTTCATTTAGGAAGGCGTTGTACGCAGCCCCTCTAAGATTTTCTAAAACGCTGCCCCACCAGTGGCTCCAGGCATGAATGTCTCCAGCTACTATGAGATGAGAATTTCTGCACGTTTTCTTCACTCTCTCCAGGTATTGTGCTTTGTCTTCTTCTCCGTCAAGGTAGACTAAAACTACTCCTAGTTTTAGACCACCTCCGACCAGCATGACTGCCGCCTCCTAAACTCTTTGGGCCAAGTTGTTGTTTTCCTTATCTCGATTTCAGAGATACCAGACACGAGGGGTTTATCTCTGTCGGTTACGGAGATAGGCCGCGAGGCGGTGAGGAGACTGAGGGGTGGGGGGGTGGGAAACAACCCTTGGTGCCAAGTTTTTGTGCTCCTTTATCCGGGTACAGTGATACCCCGCTCTAGAGGTCTATCTCAGTTCGTTGTGGAGATAAGCTGCGGGGGGGTGAGGTGACCCTGAGGGGAAGGGGAAGGAGGGGAAATGTGTGGGAAGGGAGGGAGAGTGATGGGTCCTGGTTCACCTGTTCAGACGAGTTCAAACACGGGTGTTCTAGGTTGAGGGGATGAGGAGTTACCTTGAGATCACTGTGGTGAGCTGGTGTCCGTTAAAGATGGCTCTGGGGCGAAGTCTCGGAGCTGGCTTCGAAGTCTCAGGTCGTGGCACTGACGTGTATTTCGGTCAAAAAGTAGGTTTACCTCGGTCGACCACGCGGTTTCCGAGGTTATTTGTGCACTCTTTACTGCTTAATAACTCCGTTGATCTTCCACGGATTTCCAAAATTCCAACGTCGTTGGATTCGTCTAGCGGTGGTCTTGACGAGCAGTGTAAAAGCACTAACCTCCTCGATGGTATTAGACTCCAAAGTTGTAGGGCTCCTGCCAGTGATCCCAGTAGAATTTCTTCTTGAAAACAATAATCCTGAATATTTGGACACTCCTTTACTTGGTTTCAACACTTATATGCGCGAGGCTCAAAAAATTAAATAGTTATTATTTTTTTATGCGGAGCCAGATGCTGATTGTGTCGGTATTTGTATGAAAAAAAACTTGTTTATTATGCCGTATTATATTCATTAGTTCTTCATAGATATCTGTTTTATCTTTTACTTCTTTAGCGCTTATCTTACGTTGTTTTCCGGATTGGCTAAAGTCTTGTTTCTGTAGAGTATTTTTCTCCAACTGAATATCTTCCGATTCCGCGCATTCTTCCATATATCTGACGCTGCTGCTAGTGTCTCTAGGAGTATTAACGAGTATCAAGAATGAAAGTTGATCGAAGTAGATGTATTTCCGTTTTTTTTGTCCAGATTGACCAGACACACTTTTTTTGCGAAGCTAATTCTCTTGAAAAACAGTCCTTTAAGTTCTTCCACTTTTTTTGAACATCGGCGCCTGTAAAATAACTTTGTTGATTAACTTTATAAACGTAACCTATTTTGATGATTTATTCTGTTCCATTCAGATATCTTGCATCGGAAAACTATGGTCATGTTTGCATCTTCTATATATGCCCGAACTAAAGGAAAACGATTGGTTGATTATTTCTTTTTTTTTTTAAAACAGAACAAACTTTCCTAATTGCTTAGGAGCAGTCGATGGAAAGCATATTAGACTAGAGAAGCCATATGGAGCAGGCTCTCAGTTTTATAATTATAAACTGTATAATTCTATGGTTTTGAAGGCTGCAGTTGATTCAAATTACACATTTATTATGATAGATGGCGGCGCATATGGCAGCAGCAGCGATTCTAAAATTTTTAAGCAATCCAATTTTGCAAAGAAATTAGAAAATAATAGGTTAAATATACCTCAATCAAGATGTTTACCGAATGATACAAATGGGCCAGAAATGCCGTTTGTTTTGGTCGGAGACGAAGCATTTGCACTCTCAGAACATGTCATGCGACCATATCTCAGACGGAATTAATCAATTAAACAAAGAGTGTTTAATTACAGACTGACAAGAGCAAGAAGAATGGTTGAATGCACATTTGGAATTTTGACAAATAAATGGCGTATTTTGCCGCGACCTTTAGACACTAAAATTGAATTTTGCGACAAAATAGTAAAATCGTGTTGTATCCTACATAATTTCGTTCGGAAATATGATGGCATAAGATTCGAAGACCAATTGTATACGTGTGATCTAAAAAAGATGAAACCAGCGCCTGCGCGACCTACACTTAGTTGTATTGAAAAACGAGATTATTTTGGAAACTATTTCACTTCTTCTGTTAAATCCGTTCCTTGGCAGTACGACAAAATGTAATTGTAATTATACCTTGAATACCCGTGCTCCTCGGTGGGGACATACAATGGGTTGATGATGAATGAATGATTGATGATGATGAATATACCTACCTACTGAATTAATGTTTGTATCTTTATCTTACCTTTCAGATTCAGGTGTTTAGTTAGAAGTATCCATGTTTGAAATATTTAAATAATTTACCTAATGCTTTTTTATACACTGCTTTTATATTTGGTGGTCAAGGTAAGTTTAACAATGCAATAAATATGACTTATGCTTATTTTTTTGTAGAACTCCCCCTATTCAAGAACATATACAGAAAATAGAGCTTGTGGCGGCACAACACTACGTGCTACGCGCATCACTACTGTAAACCCGTTAAGGCATCAGCGGGGATGCGGCTGGACGCGCGGCCGAGAACCTGCTCCCAGACGGCGTGCTGTCAAAATTAATATATGGAATAAACCGTGCTACACATCAAGAAAGCATCGTTATTATTTAGCCTTTTTATTTCCTGATAGTGATAGACTAGATAGATAGACTGGGCTCCGAACTCCCAATCCGGAAGGATATACAAAAAAGTAAACAACGAGACAGACATTTACAACAAGTCGTATCCGCAATATAAAAATGGATCTTCTACCTTCTTGTTTTATTTTATTTTATATTTAGAAGAACACCACCATAAGATGAATCAAGATCATAGATATTATGTGTATATCACTGAACATTGGATGGTACAATCTGAGGTACTTTCTTTCTACAAAAATGACAATATTGTCAGCAGCTATAAACACAAGAGCGCAATAAGTGGTGGCTCGTTAATTATTGTAAAAAAAACTTAAAATGCAAGGAGCGTAAGGATATTAGAAATCTTTCTATTGAAAGAACTATTGAGGTGTCGTGTATCGAGCGCTACACCAGGTATCTATAGAAGTAGGAATACATTGTACGTATTATATGCTTCCAGAGAGACATCTAACAAGATGATCCAGTTTTTATTTTACATGTTAAGAACTACACACAAAAGTATTCAAAAAAGATTGTCATGAAACTAAATCACTTTTTGAGAAAAAGAATAGTAAATGATACAAATAAAATAAAAGCAACTTGGAAATTAATAATGAAACAGGTAAATCAAGGACTTGCAATATACAGTTCAAGTTAAATATAAATGGTACAATTTCGACAAAGGAACAGGATGTTGCGAATGCATTTGATAGTTTTTTCTCAGATATACCAAAAATAGTGACCAAATCGTTAAACTCTTCAGCCTCCAGAGCTGCCATTCTATTAGAATCTAGTTTTGCAAAATGTAAGAATGAGTTTAGTTTTAGCTATATTAACGAAAAAAAAAAAAAAAATTCAGGAAAACCATGAAATAAATTGCAACAATGATCGCATTTACACTTTGCCACTAAAGTCAACAATAAGCACCGGAACATTGCCAGCAAATAAGTAGAGCATTGAATTTCGACCAACCGAGGATCACTCTGGCAATGATGATGAGCATTGGCAAACTGCACGTTATCGACGAAGTTTCAAGCGCGAAGGTGTGGTCATTGGAAAAGCAAAACAACATCAAAACCAAATACAAGCTGTTGAAAGAACAAAGAAAATTCACGTCTGTTTCTTGCACCCAAACACCACTATAGAAGCCATGACGTCGCATATAAAGAATATTTGTAAAAGAACTGGTTTTTTTTGTAGCTAAACTAAAACTGAAACATGTCTATTACGGCTTATTTATCCTGACTGTCCCAGAATGCAGCTTTGACCAGTTACTAACACCTGATTCGTGGCCGGCTGGAACAGAAGTATGTGAATGGTTTCACAGAGGTGTCAGGCGTGAATATTTCTGTCGACCCTACACACCTGGCCAAGGACGTTTCGAGAAGGGCGACGAAAACCCACCAGAATCCTCAAAAAAGTACAACATCGTAATCTAAATGCACAATACATGCACTGTACCAAAATGTTAACGGTCTCAAAACCAAACTCCAACAATGGCGCTTATGCACGTCACTCCTCCAAGAGGATTTCATTGCCGCAACGGAAACAAATTTGGATGATGCGGTAACGGATGCCGAAGTGACACCACATGGATGGAGTTTACTTCGACGAGATAGAGGCTCTAATATGGGTGGTATATTGATTGAGGCCAGACCAGGATTGGAACTCTCTCGTCAACAACACCTAGAAACTAAAAACGGTGAAGATCTATGGGTATCGCTATGCTTCTAAAGTCGTACAGTATATGTGTGTGTCGTATACATTAAACCATCAGCTAAAGATGAGGACTACATGACGTGGTTGTGTAAAGTTGAAGATAATATGCATTCTCAACTAAAAAACGCTACTGTTATTATCGTAGGTGACCTAAATTTGAACAGTGCGTCTAGGAACATTTACAACTACATGCCTTTCTTTTTTAGTTTTTGTGATTTCAGGGATTACAATGACACAGTAAATCAGACAGGTAGCAAATTGGATGTTGTGATTATAAATAGCAATGTTAAAAATGCAAGTGTGTGTGCGACGGAAGACGGTCTCGTGGAAACTGCGGACAAATATCACCAACCCCTCGATATCTCTGTAAGTGTAGATGCTAAGGGGAAAGATATTATGTTAGAGGCTAGTAACATTGACACGAAGACTGACTGGAACTTTAGCAAGGCCAATTTTCATTTACTTTATGAGTTAGTTATAAATATTAGTTGGAACAGCGTCCTAAACCAACATAATGTTAATAGTGCCGTTGATCTTTTATATTTTAATCTAAATAATTGTTTTGATCAATGTGTTCCCAAAAAAAATCGCAGTATTAAACCTGTTCGCAGGTATCCTACGTGGTTCAATAAAGACATTATTACAGACACTAAAACCAAATGGGCTCTCCACAAAATTTGGAAACAGTCCAAAGATCCCTACATATATAGTTTCTTTTCCAGTATTAGAGCTTCTATAAAACATAGAGTCACAATTGCCCATAACGACTACACTAATAAAATTCAGGAAAACTTTTAAATTCATCCAAAATATTTTTGGAACTATGTTAAAAGTCTGCGAACAAAAAGTGGATTCGATCCATGTATCACATACGAAGGACAAAAACACACCGGTCAGGCAGCAGCCACAGCATTTGCCAACTATTTTAGTAGTGTGTTTCTAACACGAATTCCGGTCCTCAATGTCGACCAATTATTGCCAACAAATGCATACTCATTGATGCATTTGTTGGCAGAGCCCAAGAATTGTCCATATCCGACGTTGAAGCAAGTATTCAAAAACTAAAACCTAAAAGCTCTTTAGGACCTGATAATTTCCCCGCATATTTAATAAAAGCATTCAAGTTTCAACTAGCCCCAATTCTAACCCACATCTTCAACCTATCCATTAATACATCCACATATCCAGAAACCTGGAAACAATCAAGAGTTGTACCTATCCTTAAAGCAGGAGATAAAACACTAGCTGAAAATTACAGACCTATTGCTATCTTGTCACCCATAGCAAAACTCTTCGAGGGTGTACTACACGCTAATTTATATAAGCAAGTAGAACCATACTTAACAAACGCCCAACATGCTTTTAGGAAAGGACGCTCCGTAAACACCAACCTTCTCACAATAATTGACTACATTGCGGCTAAACTTGACTCAAGTACACAGGTAGATGTGGTTTACTTAGATTACAAGATAAAAAGCGTTTGACCAAGTCGATAATGACATCCTTCTTACTAAATTAAGTACTTTTGGCTTCTCTCCAAAATTACTTAAGCTATTTGCTGATTATTTGCGGATCCGCAAGCAGTTTGTACGTCTTGGCTGTTACGACTCTGCTTCTTATCACACTAGATCTGGTGTAAGTCAGGGCTCATCCTTAGGACCTTTCTTATTTACAATTATGGTCGATGATCTGGCTAAACACCTTGTATTTGCTAAATGTCTATTATATGCAGATGATCTTAAACTATACAGTGAAATAAAAACTATTGACGACTGTTATGTCCTTCAGTAGATCCGCGAAACCTTTATTAATGTCATACCAACTAAATGGGGATTTGATAAAACGAACGCAGATCGCTAAAGACTTAGGGGTAATATTCGATCCAGGCATAACATTTCATGACCACATATGTAAATTGGCAATAGACTGTTTTAAAAGGCTGGGGTTTGTCACAAGAAACTGCAGAGATTTCAACAATATAAATGCTATCAAACTTCTTTACACCGCCCTTATTAGATCTAAGCTGGAAAATAGTGCATGTGTTTGGAACCCTCACCAGGTAACATACACTTTGATACAAGAAAAAGTGCAAAAAAGGTTTCTCAGGTTTCTCTACCGCAAGGTGCATGGCTACTACCCGTTTATGTACCCTACCCAATATCTCCAGGGTACATTAGGATTTAACTCCCTACTAACGCGCCGAATGCATGTTCAAATACTAACTGTATGTCGCATATTACGTGGATTGCTAAACTGCCCTGAGGTGTTGAGCGAGGTCACGCGACTCTATGTCCCGGAGAACCGCATAAGGTTTCGCCTGGGCCGGGTACCACTATTTGCAATAACTCCCGCTCGCACATTGGCTCGCCAACAGTCCCCAATTTGTAGAGTCCAACGAAACCTTAATGTCCTCGCCGCCTCGCATGCTGCCGGCGCAGCACATTTTGACGTATTTACTGATAAATGGACCGTTATTAATAGACTGATTATGTTATACTGTGAAAAGCTTAAGTAAGTATTTTTAATTGTTAGTGTTTTTAATTGTTAGTGTTTATTGTTATGTTTATTATTAACAAAATTAGTATTAGATATAGGTATATTTGTATGTCCAAATAATTCGTTTTCTTTTATTTTATTTTATTGTGTAATTTGGTAAATAATTTTAGGGTAGGTCTTAAGATAGATAATAATTTAATAATATATGTTTTGTAGGTTGTCTAATTCTATTTCTTCATCTCTTATATTGTTTAATGATACATAGATGTACCGCTTTGGATATTTCTGTAATGTTACTATCTAAATAAATAAACTTGAAACTTAAACTTGAAACGAGGCCAGTATTGTAAAAGCATTCAAGTTAATTAATATGAAAAATACAGAAAATCTTTGGGGAATATGTACAAAGGTGCTGGAAGTCATTATCTTAGATATTGCACCATGTTTAGCTTATATTTTTAATAGATGTATTGATGGGGGAGTTTTTCCCGATCTCATGAAACACAGTAAACTCATTCCTATGTTTAAGTCTAGAAGTGAAAGTGATCTCGCTAATTATAGAACGATATCGATATTACCTGCGTTAAGTAAAATCCTTGAAAAAAATATTCTGATTCAGTTATTATATCACTTTAACGTTAACGGCCTGCTACATAGTAATCAATACGGATTTACTAAAGGTCAATCAACGACAGATGCAGGTATAGCGCTCTTAAAGCATATCCTATTAGTTATTTCATCTAGGTCCACGAGAGTTACAAAACAGTTAAATGTTTTTAATTTTCCACATAGGATCCAGCGAAGTTGAGTTTGTTGAGTGATAAGCGCGTGCTGTTCCCCTTTCAGGACTCTGTCAAGTATAATTTGGGCATAAATATCTGCACCTAGAAGTAAGTCGATAGATCCAGACACGTATTCTGGGTCTGCGAGTTTTAAGTTTTTCAAGTGTGGCCAGTTTGTTTTTTTGAATGTATAGTTCGATAAGTTGTTTGTAAGCTTTTTAAGTATCACAGCTTTGGTGTTGAAAAAATAGTCCGTATGAATAGACTTACAGGAAATTTAATGCATCCGTGACAGTCTCCGGCGACGACTCCGACCCCCGAGATGGAGGCATTTAGTTTACTTCTTGGTAGACGGAGTTGTTGAACTGGGTTTTCAGATATGAAATTGATTTGCGATCCTTATACACAATCATCGGACCCCAGCTAGTTACTTAGATTCCCATGTTGCTTAGCCCATTAATGCTTTCAGTAATCACATCATGCATTTTCTTCATGTTATGCGCTGTGGGCACTTGGATGGATGGTAGTTGCTGCATAGTATTCATGAAAGTTGTAAATTGAAGACGACGATTATCGTATCGATGGTTCAGTATCTCTCAGCATGATTTATAGTTGTCACTACTGATAGTAAGATGTTGCACTAGACGTTCGGCTTCTCCCTTCAGTTTAGTTTTTAAATGCTGCATTTTTTTGCATTTAAATACCGGGGTTATCGTGAATGGTCTGTGTAAATATATCTTTGAACGATATCCAATTTATGTAGTCACCAGAGAAAACTGAAAGTTCTATTTTTGGTGTAGATTGCTGATAATGCTTGTTTGACCACAATTGAGTGTTGATGACTTTCCTTAACGTGTCGTATTTTAGTTCTATGTCTTCAAATTTTTTATTGTACTCCTTCTTCAGTGCAGGTTTATAAGTAATAAATAAGTACATTCCTAATTAAGATTATTTTGTTTCGTTCAACCATTTAACTTTTTCCCTCTTTTAGCAATGTCCGCTCCACCGAACATATAAATATGTGGGTTATTTCTTACTTAATTGACTTAGTCCGCTCCAGCGGACACAGGTTTTCTCGAAAATGGAAAATTATAGAGTTTTTTCTAATTTTTTCGGGCGTCCCAAGTGACCTCTAAACACAGGGATATAAGAATTTTTTTTTAAATATATTTCTTTGTGCCAAATTAAAGGTTAACAATGTCCAAAAAATTTGCTTCGACTTAAAATCGAGCCAAGAGAAACAGTTATCTCTAATTAAGGAAGATATAAGCTCGCTCGAAAATCAAAACGAGAAACTGTTGTCGTTGAACAGTGAGATTAAGCAGTCAATAACAAAAATTATTGAATAACAAAAAGAACTTAAAACCCGCGTTGAACGCTTAGAAAAAAATGACAGCAGAGCAGATGATGTACGTTCCATGGAAAAACAGGTAGAATATATGGAAAGAAAATTGAAAGAAACTAGGATAGAAATTAGCAACTTACCCACAGAGAGTAATGAACAAATGCTCAGAACTCTACAAGTCGAGTATGCACCACAAGCCATGCGCAGTGCATTCCGCCTGCATGCTTAATCAAGCGGTCTAAGACCCATCATCATTGAATATACATAACATCAGAAGAAGACTGAGTTGCTACTAGCCTACTAAAAGTATAATGCGGCTAATAAAGGAAATAGACTAAACTATGTTGACTATCAACGAAGTCCTAACTAAAAAAGGAAAACACTTGTGATACCTATCAAGAGAACTTGTTAAGATTATCGAATGGAGGTTCTGTAGGACTCATGGAAAAGTTTTTATCAGAGAGACAGTAGGCGGTAGGAGAAAAAGCGACGACCTTATATAGGGAATCTAAACTGGCAGATTTAGATTGTACTAGTCCCATTATCTCGTTTTACATAGTCTGTTTTTTATTAGCTATTTGCCATGGTTTTATTGTTATAGGGTAGATTTATTGGTCTCTTTTTATATTAGCATAAAACATAATTTATTCTGCTTCTGCAGTTAATTCTAAAGTTAAAATGTACCACATACTATACACTTGCCTCTCAGGAATACAAAGACTACACATACATACATACACCTAAAACACATAACATTGACACCCTAATTACACAACACTTTCGACATCTTACACACAAATCAGGCCCAACTGTGCATAATGCGCTTCAACTGCAACTTGTAACTTCACATTCACATCCCCAAAGTCAGCCCGAAAATGCATATATTGCTAGGAACATACTATTATTCTTTGAAAATGACTGACCTTGTGGAAATCAGTAAAGCCATTAATGCAGTTGGCATTGATCAGGCATACTAAACATGGGTTGTCTTATTTGTCCAAGTCAGTTTGGACACTATTATTGAGAGGCAGATTAAACGTCCGTACGTTCAAGATCCAATTGCCAATTATTTCTACTAGATATATCACTATTACGCTCTTGCATATATCTTGGAGCGTATTAAGCTCTTCTTGCACGAACTCTAGAGCTTTTTTCATAGACTATATATACGCATACCGTAGATTGGGGTGAATAGGAACAATTTCGAACTTTAAACACATTTTTACATGTCCCTGCTTATTTTTTTAATATTGGGTGGTTAAGTATACCGTTCGGGACCCCAAAGACAAAATTTAGACTATTTTTAGTTAGAACTATCATCACATTTTGCCAAAAAATATAAAATATACGAGATTTCTATACACCCTTTCGTTGGAGTGAATAGAAACGCTAATGGGATATTAAGAAAAAAATAGCAGGGCTGTCACGTATTTATACCGACTACATTATAGTAGTACTTACTAAAACAGGGTTACGTTTTAACGTTCGACTCTGTGTGCCTATCCAGGTATGGAAAGACTATCTGCTTGGGTAAAATAAATCGCATGCGACGAATGCTAGTGTACTCAACCACAACCACACCGGTGCAAACAGTAGTAGGAACGACTTAATAAATACTGCAAAAGAAATGTCTTTATTTCAAAATGAAATATTTAAAAATTACAACAAAATATTAATATTGATGAAAAATAAAACCAAAGTTACTTATGTAAAAGATAATTTTATTGTGCAGGTACTGTTTGAAACATATTAGAGTTTATTCAAGTTTATTCAAAAACATCTGTTACATATTAATTAAACATTTAAGCAATCTTATTTAAAAATCTGACTCATCGGAGCTTTCATTTACACTATCATCGCAGCTATTACTTTTATAGCTACAAATATCATCAATAAATCGATTCGAATAGACATCGATTTTCCACTTCACTACATATGTCCATTTTTCATGGCCAGTTCGACCTGATAATAAAATTGGTCGCTGCTCATGAAGGTGTGACCAGGCTCAAAATACTGGTATGTAATTTTTTCAGATATTCATACTTTTTATATGTTTTCTGTATAATTCATAAGATACCTTCTGAGATGGGTACTTCTCGCAAAAATCTTTGTGCATCAGAGTCACGGTAATATCGCATGCTATGTATCGTCTGAGACGAGCATGCTCTCGCCGATAATGGGGTTCTAGGGGGTGAAATGATTACACGTGACCCGTTAGCAACATTCGGTCAAAAATTGGTGTCTTTGTGTGCAATCCTCGTCTGTCAACTATTTCTTTCCTAAGAGAATTGTATAATACAGTGTCATTATTTTTATGAAAACCCAGTGTTGTTAAAAAAAAGTTTTGCAGACTTCTACGTTTGTTCCATCAATATTTATTAAAATAAATGTACTTCCTGGAGCTCTTTTAGGTTCAGATGTAAGTTTCCGTTTAGGTATTGCTACCGCGGTACTTTTTTGTACAAATACTCTTCTTTCTTTCCAAGATAAAGCCCAATATGCTTTATTAGTTTCTTCACGTGCATCTGATGTAAACTTAGTCGAAAATTTTTTCATACATTTTTCATTACACCCAATCTTCACGTTATAGTGCTATATTATTATAGCTCAATATTTTTTCTTGCTTCTGCTTCAACATTCTATCCCGCAAGCTGAGTTTGTTTACATCGGTAGAGTCGTTCACCGCTATTATAATGACAGGCAAAATAGAAGATTCCGGCTGCATGAAGTTAATTTCTTGGCGAGGCTCTATGTTAATCATGTTTTTTTTGTGACGGGGTCTTTTGGCGCTTGACTGGCAGTCATTAGCTGATGAGTAGTCATCACTCGGACAGTATTCTTTATCTTTTACCGAATCACCTGATGAAAAATCTCCTGTCGGTGAAGTGTGCGATGGTGCTGTTAATATAACGTCATGGTTCTCATCATTTGGCAAGGAAGACATTTCGCAAATTGTCGGGGTGTTGCATGATAGTGGTAGCATATATTCATCACAGATCAAAGTAATGGGTTCAGTAAACGGAAGACAATCAGCACTAATAGTACAAATCAGCTGGAAAAAAATTAGCCCGTAATCAAATGAAGTTTTTGTTTCACCAAATGTTTGAAATACAGGTGATGTCATGGAATAAACTGATGCATTTAGGGAGTCAACAAGTTATTCCGAAGTTTTATTTTTTAGGATGTTTTTGCACGGTGAATTTATTTATTTTATTTTAATAATATTCAGGAAATTAACAGCTAACTTATAGACTAGGTAAACAAATAGGTGCTGATGGCTAATTATAAATTTCCACAAAAAAGTAACTGAAATAATTTTAAACAAAGTTTTAGGAAGACTATGATTAAGTTAGGTAATTAAGAAGATATACTTATTGGCTAAGTTAAGACACAGAAAAGGAAGAAGTAATACCAAAAAATTCACCACGCAACATCTTCTTTAATTTAGCGGGGCAGTTATAAAAAATACTTTATTTTATTTTATTTTATAACTTTTAAGAAAACTTACAGCTAGGTACATAAAGACTAATATATAATTATACATACTTACTGAAAGTACATATATAGTTGATGGCCAATTACAAGTTTCCACATATAAATTTACGTATAGATTAATTAAAAACAGTGAAAATAAACGACATAAATTCAGAATTTAGATTAAAAGAAAAAAAATATTAAACAAGATTCCCAATAAAAAAAGATAGGTCCAGTGATATAATTAAAAGGATATTGCTAACTTATTCTATAAATAAATGTTCATTTAATATACGTTTTAACGCAGTTACTGAGGTATTAAATACATCAATACCATTAATCCTAAGAGTTCCAATAACTCCGAGCAGTCCACCTTGCCATTTGCTATGCCCAAGAGATACGATAAATGAAAGATTTTCCTTCGTTCATAAAGTGGCAGAAAGTGAAATTTACGGCATCTTGATAAGTAGTCAAGTAAAAAGAGTTTAGTGCGATACTGTAGATAACGCACAAATCTCCTTTGTATATCTTCCAACCGTGATATATTAACGCCATAACATGGGTTCCAGACTTGACACGCGTATTCTAGGTTAACCTCTCTGGAAAGAACATTAAAACATCTGCATGCCCTGATCAAAAATTAGTTCTGCCTGTAGTTAGTTTTAACCATTGGTACATAAAAGGTTTTCGGATTTCTGTGAGTTTTAAAGTTAGTGTTCAGTCCGAGTTGTTGCAGCAGCCCCGAGCAGTACACTGAGCTATTCACAATGCCAGACAGATAACAAAGATCCGCTATGGTTCTTCGTTCCTCAAGAGGCAAAAAATGAAATTTTCTACATCTTGTATAATAATCTGGTGAGTAGATTTTGTGCGAAACTGAAGGCACCGTAGGAATCTTTTCTGAATACGTTCCAAGCGCGAAACGTAAATATCGTATTGAGGGTTCCACACCTGCGAACAGTACTCCAGGTGACTGCGTACATATGAACAATACAGGATCTTAAAGGTTTTGACGTTTGAGGATTCGCGAGACATTCGAAGTATAAAGCCTAACGCCTTCGATGCTTTGCCGTTAATATGTTCGTCAAAAAAGGACAAGGACGTTACTCCTAAATCTTTTATCTTAGCCACCCTTGTCAGCGGCGTGTTTTGTAAAAAATAATTGAATTTTAGAATATGAGCTTTTCGGGTAAATGAACAAATATAGCATTTAGAAACATTTAAATCTAGCTTGTTGAATGTGCAATAATTTTGAAAACGGCCTAGGTCCTATTGGAGGCGGATTGCGTCGTCAGCGTCTTTAATCGGATGTAGGATCTTCATATCGTCTGCATATAGTAGAATTTTTGAGTGAAAAGTAAAGGACCCAGTAATGACCCTTATGGTACACCAGAAGGTATACTCATCGGTGAAGATGAGTACCCACTGAGTACGACAGTCTGACAGCGATTACGAACGTACGACGAAAACCAGCGAAATCCAGCGAAAACCATGAGAATTAAATAGTCTATACGATCAAAGCATTTGCTATAATCTGTATAGATAATATCCACTTGAGAGGGCGCGGACATATGTTGTGATAGATACTCACTGCATATGAATAAATTGGTAGTAGACCTACCTCTAAGAAAATCATGCTGATTCGAGTTAAGGCTGTGTTTAAGAGATGGATAAAGCTGGGAGTACACTAATTTTGTCCATTATTTTAGCGAATAGGTATAACTTTGAGATCGGTCTATAGTTCTCAATCATATTTCTAGGCCCTTTCTTGTGTATCGGCGTTATGTAAGCCGATTTCCAGACTGAGGGAACAATACCCTCAACACATTACCTACGGTAGATAATGGACAGCGAAGCGGTTAAGCTGCGTGCACAGTTTACAATAAATACGGCAGGAATGTTGTCGGGCCCTGCTGACTGCTAAGATCCAACGATTTAAGCTGCCTGAACACGTCATCATCCTGTACCTCAATTTCACAAATGTCGGCTGAAGAGGTACATGTTTGAGGGGGTGCGTCTACCATGACGGGATCCGATGATGAACTATGGGTATTATCTAGAAAAGTCGAGTGGAAGAACTCACCAAACATGTTGCATATTTCGGTTCCTTGATCATCATCGGTCATCAGGACCGGCCACTGTAATGAAGAACTGACGGATAGGCATTAGACTGGTTTTTACTCTTAACATAACACCAAAACGCGCGCGGGTTATCTTTTATACAGTTTTCAACGTTATTTATGTAGGTGTCAAATATTTCACTCTCCATGGTACGTGCACGCTCCTTTAGTAATAAATACGAGTCGCGGTCGTAAGCGTTTCCATACTTTTTGTATTTATGGTTAAAGATATTTATTTCTCAAAGAACAAGGTTCACTTTTAGAGAATATTTGATTACAATGTATGTACATTAAGTACAGTGTTATAACAGTTTCATTACTACTTATACTTATATAAAAACTATGTTAGATATTTGTCATGTTATGGAAGTGTTTTTCTGTATATAATTTTTTAACTTTTTTTTAAATGAATACATACTTGTGGCTTCTTTAATACAGCTAGGTAATTTATTGTACAGTTGTGCTCCTTCATATGTTATGTTTCTTTTACCATAGTAAAATTTCTGGGAGGATCAAGTACTAGATTTTTAGAGCTTCTTGTGTTATATTTGTGTATTTGATTCGTTCGTGTGAATGTTATGTCTGTGTGTATTTCTTTCTTAATTATTTTACGTATGAGCAGGCAAGTATTATAAATGTAGATTTGATTTACGCTCATGATTTGGGTTTCCTTATAGAGTTTTTCTGTCAGAGTAAAGTAGTCATAATTGAATAAGACTTTGATAATTTGTTCTGTGCAGTTTGCAGTTCCCATAAGTTTGATTTAGTCGCGGTTTCCCACACTTCTATCAAGTATTCCAAATTTGATTTTACAAGTGAGTTGTATATTAGTATTTTTACGTTTTTTGGAAAACAACTTGTTTATGTTGGGGCTAACATATATTACTAACGCCAATGTTGAGTCTATAATCGCAAAATGGAACTTGTTATTAGTGATATTAGTGCATATATGGTCTATTATGGATTTCCTTGTAGATTTATCGCGTGTGCAATATTTGGTGTCTATTTTGTTCAGAACTGAGAATCCAGTTTCAGCTAAGAGTTCTTTATAAAGTCTGATGCTGGGGCTTGTGCGGAGTAGATCCAAATTAAAATCTCCAAACACAATAGCTCTTTTCTTTTCTTGTAGTTGTTTTCCATATGTTTCGATAAATTCATTGTCATCTGTGTCCCCAGGTTTATATACTTTTCCTACATCTAGATTGTATTTGTTAATGTGAATCCATAGATAGTTGTTTCCTCCGGTGTATTGTTCTTCGATGAGACTGTGAGTAAGATCATTATGTACAAATATTGATACATCTCCGCCTCTGGAATTTGTTCTGTAATTATCCCATATATGCCCAGAAAGATTTAGGTCTCCGATTTTCGTAATTTTTGCATATGTTGTTCCTAATGGAATATAATTAGACCCATATTTTTTTATTTTGAGTTTCAGTAACTGAAAGTGTCTTTTTTTTAAAGGGTCACTATCGACCCCGCGGGCAAATAACTGTTTAACAACAGTGAAAAATGTATGGGTAAATTAAACGCAGTATGTTATTTTTAAACGACAAAATTTTATGTATTTACTAATGTACTAGTATGTAAAATAATTAGAAACGTAAATGAACAAAACAAATCAACAATATAGCTTAGACACCAGGCCATCATCACATAAAAATCCACGTAACATCTGCTTAGGCATGGAATTTCGCAAAGCATTTGTCTTGAAGATTAACACAACATGTACTGCACATTTTTACCGTTTTATTCTTACAAACTGCACACCGTTTTCTGTTCTGGGTAACCATAATCATATGATTAGCCGCGTGTCTCCTCACGGCTAAAAGTACGTTCGTCATAACTTTCACAGGGTGCCCAGGTCGAGCTTTCTCTGTCCCATACTTCAATAGCAAAGTTCTTGCTATTGATCTTCGAAACTCCAGGGTATCGACGTTGGCTCCCATTGATCTAGCTAGCAAAGCTGAGTTGTTAACTGTAACGTCAATCAGCCATGTCAGGATGGACGTGTACCACTTCTTGCCTCGAATAGCAATGCGATATGTGCCAATGTTGGCATCTAGTCGATCAACGCCACCCATAAATCTGTTGTATTGGGCGACCACATTAGGTTGTTCAATTTCTATTCTTCTTTTGAGGGCTGCCGAGTATCTGCTAGCTTTTTGAATAGGTTGGACGCCAAACTCATTTGACAACAGAGTTACCACGTTATTGTCATTCCAGCGCACTGCACATATCCCATCTTTCCGATCAAATCGGTAGTCATAAAATCCTCTAGCCTCTTTTTTACTTTGACTTTACATCAAGCAGTGGACATTTGTCCACTCTGTTCTGCCGAGTAGTGCCAGTTATTTTTACATTTCTGCGTTGTAAGTTACTCAACAGTGAGGGTTCCTTCATACAGATCTGCTTGTAAGCAGTATCCGAGGCGTGTGGCTGCCACCCATGCTTTGAAACCAAAACGAATCGGTTTGCCATGAATATGTTGTTTGCACCCGTGGCGACCAAAATAGAGAATCATTGACTCGTCGATGCTAAAATTTTTCTCTGTGGGTGCATAAATCAAAAACTTTAGATTTATCATGTCAAATAATGGCCGCACTTTTGCCATTTTATCACCTTGGCGCAAATTGTCATTATCAGCAACATGAAGGTATCGAAAAATCTCCTCGAATCGATTGCGTCGCATGGATTTGGAGACAAGAACATTATGAGTGTCCTCGTTCAGTTCCCAAAACATTCGTCGTCTCGGCAGGGGGGCGTAGCCACTGAGAATAAGTATCCCTATGAAGCAGTAAATATCATCAGAAGAAAGAGTGAACCCCGTGTTCAAATCTTTGCTTACAGCATACATAACCGAATGTCTCACGATGTATTTTACTAACTCCTGATCGAAAAATAGTTGAAAAAAGTCAATGGGCTCACTTGCTTCTGACAATGTATGTACTGCTCGTGGTAGAGGAACTGTCCACTCCTCAGCTGACTGATTTAAATCCCACTTGATCCATTTTCTTGGTTGTGGTAAGGATCCAGCACTTCGTGGTTGCCTCGATGTGGACGGGATGACAGGATCAGTAAGTACTTCGAGAGTTGCTGATTGAATCCGTAAAAGTCTTGTTGATGACTGACCTGGTGGGGGTACAGCAGTTGAAACAGCCGCAGGGACCTCGCACTCTTGAATATCTTGGGTGTGTTGTAGGACCAACTCGGCGGGGGCAAGTAGTTGATGTCGGTTCAACCTTTCAATATCGCCGCAGTTTTCATCCCCCGAATCACCGTCTGATATCGCTCCATCACAAGGCGGGTCTAAATAGACTTCAACGTTTTGAAGACCTTCGTCGTCACCCAAACTCTCCAGGATATCTACTATTTCATTAGTAGACAGTACTCGACGTGACCTAAGAAAACAGGGGAACATTCTGTATCATATCTGCCTAGAGGGTCGGTAGTGACCCATCAAAATATTTGTTCTAATGACGGGGTGAAAAAACATATTTTACACAAAACTTATTACTTGTGTGCCTATATTATATATTTACTTATTTAATTTACTAATAACACAAAAACAAAAAAAAAATCCTTGTAAATATATAATTACTTACATTTTTGACGGAGCCGGTGCATAAATTTCGCGATAAAAATCAAGTCACAACTTGCACTGCAATTAATCAATCGAAATTGAACGGTGTTGACATGTAAACTGCATCGGGTGATTAGCTATTTCATCATAAAATACACAGATGGCGTTAAAAACAATATATTATGTATAATTATCATTTTCGAGGTATCCAAACGGGAGAAAGAAGTTTGGGTCGTTTTCGTGCTTTTGGGCATATATGGGTTATAGTAATGTGTGTAGTTTGTGAGTTGGAGGCGTAGGGCGTCTTCTTTGGATTTGATCCATACTTCTGTCAGCAAAATAAGGTGAATGTTTGTAGATATAGCTCTTAGGGTGCACTCTAACTCATCAAATTTTCCAGGTGCCATTATACTACGGGCATTGGCGTAAAAGAAGTTTAGTGAGATTTTGTGTCTGGGTAGCTTGCAATAAGTATCAGCTATAGCGTAAGTAACCTCGTCATCTTCTTCTTCAAGTAATGTTTGAGTTATGCTACTAATGTTTTCGTTTCGGGGCTGTCGTTTTTTGATGTGTCATTTACAATTTTTGGCACACCTTTTATAAATTTTATGATAAGGCCAGTTTCCCCATTTTGCTTTCTCTGAGAGAGCTCAGTTTTCAGCTCATTAATTGTGTTTCTTTGAGCTGGGGTTTGATCCGAAAAGATTTTATAGTCGCCCAGTATGCTATTCCTATTCTTTAATATGTTCTTAGCTGTAGCGGGCGAGTCCAAGAATACTTTAAGGTTTCTGGTTTTGTTTGTTGAGTATTTACCAAGACGTATTGAGTTATTAGGGGCTGGACAGTCTCTATACAAGGACTTAATAATATTGGTTGCTTCATTCAAGTCTCTCTCACGCCTCTCAACCGCGTTCTTACTGTTAGTTTCTGGAATGCCTGTAATAATTATGTTTTTTTCTCGGCGAAGTCGCTCTTGGAGTTCGTTGACGGCATCATCAATTGTTTTTCCTACTTGCAATCCTATTTCATTTTGTCTTCTGGGCAGAATTTCAATTTCTACCTCACGATCATAAGCACTTTGCTCGAGCTGATGCAGTCTCGAGGAAAGATTTTGGTTTTCGTGGCGTAAGGCAGAGTTTTCTGCCTGTAGTTGCTTTACTGCTTCTGTCATCTCAGTGTGGCCTTTAATGACATTTTCGTATTGTTCGTTGATTTGGGACATTGATTGCATAGGTTTTGGATATCCTCCGTAATCGGTGCTAGCGCTGCTGTTACCGTGGTGCTAATTTGTTCACCAAAACGGACAAACATAATACTCATCTGTTCCTTGAAAATGTCTTGAACTACATCTCTGACGTCGTCGCGCGTCAATGCGGTCTCAGCGTCAATTTTAGGAGACTGGAGTGCAGCTCTTTTTTGGGCACGGCCCGTTTTCGTTGTCGCTAAACTTTCGCCAGAGCGCAAGGGAGTATTGTCGCTGTTGCCTCCTTTTGGCTTTTTACGGCATAATGGGCATACCCAGTTTTGTGACGATACGGATGAGCTGGCTGAAGCTATGCAGTCTAAATGATAGCTCTTATAGCAGGTTATACAAGTCACATAATCAGCATTATCGTCATCGAGTGTACAGCATCCCGACGATAAATTCATGTCTGGTTCTGACATGTTGATAGGTAAGTAGTTTGTTTATGAAGATATCATGTTGTCTCAAACCAGCGCTAAGTATTGAAAAAGTAGTGCAATAGTTGCAGGAAGCTCGTTCGAGTGCAGCTGATTACCTGAGGTTACGCGGTAAGAAGGTCGTAAGCGCCGAGTATATCGTGTCGCTTACGTGTTTATGTCGAAAGCCTTTTCGAATCACAAATTCAATGTTGATTTCAAATGAAATTGATTAAAATCCTTCTATATTCAGACTTACTGTTCTGGTTTTCGTGTTATATTCTTCTATGGTCGTTTCTGATCAAAAATAAGTGTTTCTGAAAAAACACTTATTATTAAATAGTTTAAACCAATTATTTCTTATTTTAACGGGAGTAAGTTTTTGTGCACGTCACTGTTACAGGACCGGAAATATAACCCGGACCAGGGTTATATTTAGAGTGATACTTATGCTTTTCCCTGAGTAATTTCATCAGCGGGCGCTTGTACCACAACTGGTACTTACGAGATGGAGAGACTATTTTGGATGCTACACGTAGGTTATAAAGAATATAATAGAACTAAAAAACTGCATCTTCGAATCTACCACTACTGAGTTCTGTGAGCCAGTCGTGATTATCTAATTCGGCGCAAATTGAATGGCAAAAAAATTTTGTGTACGAGACCGGTTTTATAGTATGTAGCTGCACGAAATCCGCCGCAGCTAAAAATGATTTATGGTGGAGATCCTTACTAACTAGGGGTGAGTCACAACATTAGACCGTGATATCATGGTTAGATAATAATAAATCAAGTAATCGTTAATTGGCATTTAAGACAGAATTGTATTGGAGCAGATTACATGTATTAATACTATCAAAAAAAAACGTGTGGCACTCGGGGACTGCCGCGGTAAAGCTATTGCATAGCATTTTTTTATCAACTTATGCAATTATAATTATTTATTTATTTTTTATTTATTCAGTATTTTTTTTCTTTGATATTAATTCAAGTTACACTTTTTGAGCGTGGTGAGCGATAAGAAAACATTTTTTTTTCTTTTATTGAATAAATGAGAAGTTAATATCGTTTAAAATATTTTTATTATCTTACAATACACGTAGGTTATTCAGGAATATTTATTATTGAAACTATAGGTTTATGGTAACTGAAATAAGAAACATAAGTTTGAGACTTGATATCCTCTAAATATCTGGAAAATACCGCGTCAATGGTGGTCCCATATTTTGTTGTGGATTCTTGTGGATTAGATTATTTAGATTCATTTTCAAATTCAATTTTTCCGAAAGAAAAGTAGTCAACCGCTCTGATTTTTTATCAGCGAAGTTGATGTTGAAATCGCCAGCCAAGATAAGTGGAAATTTATTACCATTTGTAACAAGTAATTTCGACCCATCTTCAGTGTAGTGCAATGAATAAAATGCTCTACCTCGTCCAATTTTGGATTCGGAGAAATGTAAATTGCTACCATGATTATGTGTAGGCCATTTCTAAGTTTGCATAAGCACGCACAAATATCTCCAACAAATGAGCGCCTAACATTAACATCGCTAACGTGTGCAATATTTATTTTAATATTCGGAGTCATAATATTAGTAACATTATTATTATTTTGGTAAATAGCTACCCCACCTTTTGGAACAGTATCTCGTTTGAATTGAACAATACAATTAAAATTAGGTATTTCAATCGGATTATCATGCGCCATGCAAGTTTCGGTAAGAAGTAACACATTTGTTTGTCTCGTAACTGAATGTTGTAAATCGTATTTGTGACTATTTAGACTTTGGCAATTGAAAGTCATTATTGAAATGCCATTTCTATTACTAATGAAATCGAACACAGTCTTTTGAATTCTTGCAACAAAGATGCAGTCAATGCAGCTTGCCTTCGATTATGATAAAACTTGAATGTAGAATTATCGTTTTTTGTCGTGATATAAAATTTTTCAATATTAGTCACCCGAGAGAGCGCAACATAAACGAGTTCCTGATAATGTGCTTTAATATCCTCATATACTATTTCGTCAAAAGTTCCACCTTGCGACTTATGTATAGTTAGAGCAAGAGCTGAAGTTAATGGAAAATGTTTGCGTTTGGCTATACATTTTCTATTCGATGTTAATGAAATATTTGCTGTTCATAATTCAATGGGAACAGCAAGATTGCCGACTCTATTTTGCACTGCTAGAGCGGCTGCTTTTTGCCTTTTTTTTCTACCCACTTTATCTGAACCACAAAATTCCAGCTAAACTTTAATCAATGTGTTACTTTCATGAAATTCTAGATGTACCAATTTCCCAACAGCACCATTGCATAAACCATCAGTAACGTCGATGTTGGTTGTAATAAGATAATGCTTTCCAACAACAAAAGTAATGTGATAAGGCAATTACTGTGGTAAGTTGATAAAATTTTAATTTTCTCCATAAATGCGGTCCAATCATGCTCGTTCTGATTGTCTTGTAAATTGGTGTCAATCTTACTGGTGGCAATTGACGTAAATCTCCGATCAAAATAACATCTATACTTCCGAAATCTGTGTTTTTTCCTGTTATTTGTTTTATATGATTATCAATTTTATGTAGAAGTTCTGCACTAACCATGCTAATTTCATCAATGATCAGTACTCTGACATATCTGAAGAGAGATCTATACAATTGCAACGTTTCTGATGACAGAGGCAAAAGTTTTGAAAGAGATATTTTGAGAGCTGTATGATCAGTTGTACCATCAATAGCCACGGCAGCTTTGCCGGTTGAAGCACATGTAATATAGATTCACTAGCATGTAAGAAGACGATTCAAAGTGGTCCTTGTGATTGTAATGAATAAAGTTATTTTGAATTTTGAATTTTGTTATGGGTACCACACGATTGATATACTACTTACATAATTTTTTTTTAAATACATACATATTATACATAGAAATACCCAGACCCGAGACAAATACTTGCAGATCATACAAACATTTGTCCCGCGGCGGGAATCGAACCCGCAACCTTTTGCGTCTTAGCCGGACCTAAGCCCACTGCACCACAGAGGTCGTTTCTTGGCAATTGTTTCACCATTGTATTAACTTCGACAGGAACATTAATTATCTTGCCATAAATACCGTACTTACCATTAACGTGTCTCAGTCTACGAATTTGCATGAACGGTATTCTCGTCGAAATCAATCGTTGCTCGATAAGGTTTAACGTTAGTAAATGTGATGGAATTTTCGAATATGCAAAACCATTGTAGGTTGACATGAGAGGATTTTTTTCTTTTTCCAAAGATGTATAACACGTAGAGCAGACTTGAACAATTTCACCAGGTGTGTAATTCTAAAAAAATCAAATTCGTATTATCAAGATATAGAAAGAAAAATATAAAGTGAATAATTAAAAAAAAAAACTATATAATTAAGATTACCTGCAGTATTGTTTTCAAAATACTCTCATGTTTACTGGTCGACATTTTCAAGTCTCTTTTCCACCATAGTCTGTCGCAAATAATACAAGAATGACCAAATGAATTACTCGTAAAGTCTTTATAAAAATCAATATGACTTGTACTGTGTTTACGATAATTTTTGTAAACTGGAATAGTACCATCAACAATAAAATCCATAATATTTTCACCAATTCGATCTTCTCTATCAATCTCAATTTCATTTTCATGATTGTTATGGTTATCTTCGGTAGGATCTTCATCATAATTGTCACGCAATAGTTGAATATTGGCATCAACATGGGCATGGGTATTGTCTCCAATAAATCTGATACTTCATAAAAAGGTGTGAAATGTTGTTCACGAAGATGAAGATGAATCCAGTTTTGTGTATCATTCGCTTTAAAATATCAAAAGATAGTGTCTTGATTCTTTGTAGTTATGTTGTAAAAATAATAATGTACACAAACATTTTGATTGTACATTTTTGAAAATAAGTACAAACAATCCAAATCTCCGTAATCATTAGTGCTTGATAGAATGTTATATGCTTCTTGCGGATTGTGGCAGGAGTTTAAATAGGCTGAATCGCGTAACTGATTTCTCAAGTCACAAGTCTCAATTTGAAGTTGCAAAACACTTATGAGCGAGTGGAATAGACAATTACCATCGCCAGGAATTCCTGTGTTCCTGTGTAGTAAATTTCGGGAGTAATTACGCTTATTACGCTGTTCATAAATTTGAAGTTTTCACAGTTGGCTGTGAAATTGATTTTCTTGTAGCGTTACATTTTCTTTATTTTCAACAGCCGTACATTGCACGACATTCTCTTCATTACTGTCCAATTTTTGTCTTTTTAAAACACTTTATACACAAATTTTACGCGTACAGCTATTCACCAGCAACTGCTATTCACTGTTGTACATAGGTACACCTATGTATACATATATACCTACATGTATACTTACGGGGCGCACATGCGGTGAGTGTGGCATTATAAAGATTTGATAGATACCTATACACCTATATACCTTCTCACAAACAGCTGCTTACGTATTCGTCCGATTTCGGTGTTAGGTTTTATTTTTGTTACGGAATTTCTTGATTCGGTCGCCGCGCTCAAAGCCCGCGATAAAAGCTATGCAATAGCTTAAAAATTCAAGATGATGCTGGCCATGTATACTGCTAGGTGTTAGGGAAATACCATCGTTAGACATTGACCATAAAACATTTGGTAGGTTAAAGTCGCCAAAAACTACAAACTTATCCGATACGTTGTCGAGAACTGTCCGTTAATTTGTCTACGAATTTTGTCAGCTGCATTGACATAGAATTACCAGTATATTGGTTACAAATGTAAACAGTGCAAATATGCATTTTGTAGCTTGACCTAGGATTGCGATTGCGTAATGTTAACGTGACCCAAATATCCTCGGCAGAAGAGGACCATTCGCTACGATATTCGGCCATAAGATCGTGACGTACGGCTATCAAAACACCAGCCCCAAGTGACTGATTTGTTTCACTGTACTTACGGTCTCGCCTCCAAACCACATACCGATCGTAGAACAACTCACAACTGGATATACCGTCATTTAGCCACGTTTCCGTCAGGCAAATAACATCATATGAACGCTCCTATAAAATGTAGACGTTTTGGTGCGTAACCCTTGGACGTTCTGATAGTAGAAGCTAATCGGCATCATTATTAAAAGATATAGTTTTTAGGCATCGAATAAGTACTAAAAGTGTTAAAAGGGTTTTGATTGGCAAAGAAAACATACAGTTATTAATAGCTGGCATAGATAAAATTAAAAAGACAGTAAAATGAGTGCAGAAACAAAATCTGTGGCGGCGAATAAATAGCTCAGTAGCATTGGCGGGTAGGGACAGAAATAAGTGAACAGTAAGACAGTGCATGGTAACTGCATAGAACTCAATGCGTAAACAAGTTTGCAAGGCAAGGGTGTGCAACATTTGGTAGTAGATGTTTTTACGTTCATGATGTGAGATGTACATAACTATTTTAATGAGAGGTTTTATAGCTTTTTTAAGTCCAGTTCTGATTTTATAACGATCACAGGGAACCCGCGTTTTTTTCGCACAAAAATCATGCAGCCTTTGACCCACGTAAAAGCATATCCTCGCTCCCTTGCATGTGCCTTTGTTTTGCTGAGAAGAATCTTGTTTGGTGATCGTTCACAAATATGCGACTGTCGCCCAGCAGTCCCAAGTCGCCTGCAAACGGGTCATTTTTTGGCCGCGCCTACAAAATCATCTTTGATGTACCTACTATGGATAGCTACTATTATGTTTTTATTATTCTTATCGTTGCGCATAGGTACTCGGGCTACGTAGTTTATCAGGTTATTTGGAACTGGTGACAGGTACTCCTTTAATTTCTACATTGTTGAGTCTTGATCTTTGGTCGTTCTCCCTCTGCTGTACCTCAAGATTGTAAACTTTTAGCTGGAGATGCTCGATATCGTGCTTGGTTTTCTTGAGAGACTGGATCTCTTTATCCATCTCAACGATTTTGTCAGATAGCCCGACCAACCTGCGATCAACGAAATCTGATCTGCGCAAGTTCAGGCTTCATAAGCACGAGCTCTGAAAGTTCAGCTTTCATGCTCTTAATACTCTCATCCAGCGTAGGTAGGATGGCTACCTTCAGTGATAAATTCTTCAGCTCAACCACCACAGAATCCATATAAGCTGGCGCCGGTAATTTTTGTTTTGGTGTTTTCAAGCTTTTGCAAGAGGTACATTTCCAGGTGCTCTTTCTTTCTCCCAACCTACGACATCCTTGTTCGGTGATGCCTGCGCATTGGAAGTCAAATTGACCCCGGCAGCCGGAACACTCCGCTCCGCCACGAAACTCAGCGTCGCAGCGAGTACAACGAAACATGGCTAGTTCGTACAGAAAATCGTACTTATAATCGCGTACGGTGAGTAGTTAGGTAAGAGCCGAAGGTTTAGCAGCACTGGTGTTAGTGTTACGCAGGGAGGGGACGCGTGATGCGTGCGCACGATTCGTCGTCCACGAACTGACTGATTATGCTGCATATCTCGACGGAAGGTCGCTGTTGAAAAGGTAACTGATTTTTTTTATTCGTGTGGAATCCGTCATTGCATCTTTCTAACATATTTTTGATTCTTGGATTTTGAAATCTAAAACAAAATGTGTTATTCATTAGTTCGTACTAAAATGATTCTGTAGTAAATTAACATGACCTCATAAAGTTACCTACATCTCAAACACTACAATAGTAAAATCCATTAAGTAATGTCTGAGATACTAAAATAAAAGAAGGTGCTCATACCTACCTACCTATTTTAGTTAATGCTTCAGATTTAATAGATATGAAATCCTTACTTTATTCTCGATTGCATTTTAGCGGGAACTCGCACCAACTTAGTAACAACTTTCATGACAAGAAAACAGTCACCGTGTTTAAGAGTTGTAAATGTTTTATACTCACTATAGGTGATAAACAACTAGCCAGCTAAGTATGTTTAGCGGCTATGTTTAATAAAAAGGCGTTTACTTTTAAATGGACTGTATATTTATAGGTTTTTTACATTAATTGTTGGATTGCAAATCCGCACAGAAGGAATGGTAGAACGGAAGAGGAAGTTTTTTATACATTTTGACATTTTAATACAAATAGTTGCCATAATAAAAATTAAAGTTTTATGTTTAGAAACTTTTCTGAACATAGTTGGGCCGGAGTTGGTGAACAATATAAAATGAAGCCGGATGGGCATAGATCTATCAGGTGAAGCCACTTAGGTAAGTAAGTACCAAGCTTTAAATATTTTATTATGACAATTACATTTTTATCAAGACAAGAGATAAGTAAACAGATTTTAAGAAAGTGGCAGCGGACAAAGCTTTCTAAGAGACCTTGTATATATTTTATTATTAGCCATCTTTATATGGGCTACTCTGACATGTCCATCTAGTCCAGGGATTATCTTTTCTATTCTAGCCATTGGCCAAGTTAAAGGTGCAGTGTTGTCACTGCGCACTATGACAAGGTCACCTTCTTTAAGATCAGGATGCACTTGTTTCCATTTAGGTCTGCTTTGTAACTGAGTGAGGTAGTCAGGGACCAGACAGACCAAAAGTCTTGCTTTATTTTAGACAATATTTTCCAAAATTTAAGTCTATCTATAGAAATGTTTTTGTAATCTACATCAGGAAAAGCAGTCATAGCTGTGCCTATCAAAAAATGTCCAGGTGTAAGATATTCAAAGTTAGAAATATCTGAACTCAATGGCAACAGAGGCCTAGAATTTAAAATAGCTTCAATCTCCACAATGACAGTGTAAAGAGCCTCAAATGTTAAAGCAATATTACCAACAATTATTTTAAGGTGATATATCAAGCTCTTTACACCTGCCTCCCATAGCCCACCAAGTTCTAGGGAGTAGCTAGGAATGTATTTAAATTTAATATAGTTAGGTACACAATAGTTTTGAACCTCATCTAAATGTTTTTTAGAATTAAACACATCATACAATTTGTTAAGTTCATTTTCAGCACCTTTAAAGGTCTTTGCATTGTCACAAAGTATTGTGACAGGCATTCCACGCCTGGCGATAAATCGCTTGAGGCATGCCAAAAATGCCTCCGTGGTGAGGTCGCTAACTAACTCGACATGAATGGCCTTTGTTGCAAAGCAGACAAACAGAGCAATATAACCCTTTGTTATGATAGGTCTCCTAAGTCGCGATACCTTTATATTGAAAGGCCCACAAAAGTCCACCCCTGCTATATGAAATGGCCTCACAGCGGTTAGTCTCTCCTCAGGTAGGGAACCCATTAGCTGCACAGCAGCTGCGGCCTTTAAACGTGCGCATTTAATGCAGCGATTTACAACCTTCTTAACCTCACGAATGGCACTAATGATCCAAAACTGCTGAGAAAGAGAACCTAAAACCAATTTTGCACCAGCATGTGACAAACGCAGATGCTCTTTTTCTTTTTGCTCTTTGCTCTTTATGAATGATAATATTAGTGACGTGAGCTCCTTTTGGCATTAGATTAGTTGATTTTAACCACGCTAATACGATTTGTGAATTACTATACAAATATGTTTTCAAAGGAACTCTATCTTTTAAGACTTTACTGACTCTACATGTAAGCTCTGAAAGAAGTAGAGCACTATTTAATTCAAGTTTTGGTATAGTTATAGATTTGTTCAATGGGGCTACCCTTGATTTGGAACACAAAAGGTTTACAAAAACCGTACCATCAGCATTAAATACCCTTACATATAAGCAACAACCTAATGTTTTAAAGGAAGCATCAGCATATCCTACCAGTTCTGCATATACTTTACTAGTAGAAATTACACATCTAGGGATGCTTATAGTGCCCATTGTCATTAAACTGTCTAAGAATCCTCTCCACACACTGAGCTCTTCATGGGGCATTATTGAGTCCCAGTATTTTTTTATTGACCACAGCTTCTGCATGAAGAGTTTTTGCAGTTCGATTCAATTCAATTCAATTCATTTATTCATCTTTAGACATAATAAAATGTTCTTAGACATGTCTTACAATACTTATAATATACAGGGTGTAATCGTTAAGTGTGCACAGGCGATTATTCCGTAACTATTGCAGATATCAAAAAACTTTAAACTGATATCGAAAGTACTTTACCTAATGAGTAAAATGATATTAATAACTTTTTAAAAATAAAACGAGAAATATCCAAAAAAATTACATTAATCACTCCCATACATTTTATTTCTTAGTAAGTACAAAATTTTGTGTTCAAAGCATATGTTCGAAGTGACGTCCTCCTTGTGCAATACAATGACGAGCTCTATTTACAGTTTCTAAATGAACTTTCCTTAACATTTGCGGAGTAATTAAAGCAATTGCACGACGTACACGATTCTGTAACTCTTCTTGGCTGTGTACTCTCTCAGCGTACACGTGGTCTTTGACAAATCCCCATAGGAAGAAATCACAAGGCGTGAGATCCGGGGATCTGGCAGGCCAAGGGGTTGCACTATTATTGGCTATTAAGCCATTATAATTGTTTCGTAAGAAATTCATTACAACATTTGTATTATGTGCAGGTGCTCCATCTTGTTGAAAAATTATCGACCTTCTTTCATCGTCTGGAATTGGTTCTAAGAGACTTGGCATATCGTTTTGTACAAAGGAGAAATATCTCTGTCCATTTAAGGTTCCACTGTAAAAATATGGCCCAATGATCCGATCTCCAAGAATACCACACCACACATTAATTGAGAATCGCACCTGAGCTCTAACTTCAGTAGTTAAGCGAGGATTGTCAATTGACCAATAATGCGAGTTTTTTCTATTGTAAATGCCGCAGTTTGAAACATTACTTTCATCGGTCCATAAAATTGACCTTACATTGACATAATTATTGACTAGCCAATTGCAATAGACCAGCCGACGAGCAGGATCATCATTGTGCAGCGTTTGAGTAGGTTTTATCTTAAATGCTTTGAAGTTGTGTTTTTTTAATAACTTGTGTACATAATTGTGGGACACTGGAAATGATCGGGCCACTGAACGCGTTGATTCTTGTGGATTATCTACTACGTAGTTAATAATATTGTTATCTAAGTCATTATCAAATTCCGGAGCTCTTGTTCTCGAACCTTTTTTTCTGTTAAAAGATCCATAATTTATCAAATTGTTATCCAACTTACGTAAATACGTACCAGAAGGAACTTCTCTATCTGGGTACTCTCTTCTGTAGGCGATAATGGCCGCCCTATTGTTACAATCATGTTTGTAGTACATTTTTAACATGTCCCTCTTTTCTGTATTGGAATATGCCATTTTTCAATCAATAAATGCAACAATCACGATTATTAACGCAAATTGAAAAATACAATAAATTGGCGGGAACGAGAACCCGCGATAAAGAATTTGAATTTAGAACGAACACCAAAGAGTATCTTTCTTTTTGTTTTTATTTAGTATGTTGCTTTTCAGCTAGTTCAAATCAATACAATATTGAAACAAGGTTTATTATAAATTTGAAGTGGTAAGATAATTAATCTACACGTGTATCTACTTGAAATTCATTAATACCTTCATATCGTACATAATTATAAAATGACAAGGGTAAAATGAGTAGGTACTATTCCACTTAAAATAAGGAAACTAAAACCTTTCTACTATCTCATACTAAATGTATGGGAGTGATTAATGTATTTTTTTTGGATATTTCTCGTTTTATTTTTAAAAAGTTATTAATGTCATTTTACTCATTAGGTAAAGTACTTTCGATATCAGTTTAAAGTTTTTTGATATCTGCAATAGTTACGGAATAATCGCCTGTGCACACTTAACGATTACACCCTGTATAAGTGTATCTAATTAAGTAATTATATGAGTATAATTTTCCATACATAATTATTTATCAGCAAAAGCATCATCATTGATCATCGTCAGTGACTATGATTGGACCTATCAATCCTAGGGGATCGAACATTTTTCCGATAAAACTTAACACCTTTCTTTTGGTGTTAATGTCGTCTTTTTCAACCAATGGGGCTGTAAAACTAAGCTGATCTAGCAAAATGTCACATTTCAGACCTAGCGTTTTTATAATATGATTCTTATTTATATCAAGTTTTTCAAAATATTTGACTTCCTTTGGAAGATCATCGAGAAGTTGGGAACTATTTGAAGACCACTTGTGTAGGATGAAACTACCCTTACCTAATAGCTCAATCAACTGATTTTTAAGCTGGTAGAGCTGCTCTAGACTGTTTGAACCACATATTACATCATCAATATAAGTACTTGAGCGCATAGCTTCAGCCGCAAGGGGATATGAATCACCATACCTGTTGACCAATTCAATAAGGCACCGTGTTGCCAAGAAGGTGGAGTCAGTCATGGAGTCATGGAGACAGTCTGCAGTTGCATACAGTTAATAGGTTCCTGAGGATTTTCGCGCCAGAGTATGTTTTGGAGGCTAGTTTGGGAGGACTCTACATTTATAGAGTGGAACATTTTTTGAATCTCACATATGAGAGTGTAGATAAAAGTCCTCTACAAAATGAGTATATCAAGAAGATCACTTTGAACTAATGGGTCGTTCAACATAACATCATTCAATGCAACCCCTGACCTTGACTTCATGCTGCCATCAAAAACCACCCGCAACTTAGTAGTTAAGCTTTCCTCATTTAATACTGCATGGTGAGCCAAAAGATATGTGGACCCATCTAGAACATTGTAATCATCAATGTCAACAATTTTGGCATGCCCCAACTTTACATATTCATCAATGAACTTTTTATATATTTCTAAATACATGGTATTCTTTTTAAATTTTCTTTCCAGTGTCAAAAATCTTTGGTGGGCCACTGAGAATGAATCCCCAAGTTGCAATTCAGTTTCCTTAGCCATTAATGGCATTTTAACAGTAAACCTTTTTCATGTAATTGCACAGAGTCTTGAAAGCATTTTTCAGATATTTTAAATTCTTGGGAATGTTTAGTTGCAGCTTGAGGTATACTCTCAGATAGCCAAAACTGTTCCGTCACATCTTCCAATTTATTGCTATTGGAAATAGCAAAGTTCACAACTCTACTTGTAGTAACTCTATATGTACTCTTCGAAGGTATGTTACCCGCAATGGTATATCCAAACAGAGTGTTTTGCATTACAGGACCATTTTGAATTTTGACGTGACCATCCAACAAAATGTTGAAATATATTTCAGCACTTAGAAGTATTGATATGACATTACTAATATTGAATTTATCATCTGCCAAAAAAATATTTTTTGGAATCTTCAGCTTTGATATATCAAATGATTGCTGAGGCAGGCAGGATGTGATGGAATCTACTACATTACATTTGACTTTTAATTTTACATCATTTACTGGAGAGTGTATGGTTAAGTCTACACATTTATGTATTTTATGATTTTTATTTCCTATTCCAACAATATTGCGGATTTGGAATCTGGTTGTCAAGCCTAACTTTTCTACAAGCTCTGTTGTTACAAAGGAAACTTGGCTTGCAGAATCAAGAAGCCCTCTGACATATATTTCAGACCCATGTCTGTCAATTAATTTAACCTTTATAGTAGGTAATAAAACATTCACAGTGGCATCATGTGAATGCATGCTAACTGATTGTTCAGTTGCTGGAATGCTGTCTTTATGCAGGAGAGTATTGTGACCCGCTTTACAGACTTTGCAATTAAAATTAAATCTACACTTACCGGTGTGACCTTTTAAGCACATAGTGCAAAATTTTTTGTCCTCTACAAATTTAATATGGTCTTCTATAGGAGCCATTTTGAAGCGAGGGCAACCATACATAGCATGGTCTTTCCCATCACAGAAAAAACATTTGAGAGTGCTTTTGTTTTTAGTGACAACATTGCTCACTTTGTTTACTGTTGACTTTTTAGATTCGGGACAAGTGTCCTCAAGTGCTATAGTGCGCTTCTCTAAAAAGGACATATATTCCTCCATTGTTGGAAGAACTTCTAAATTTCTATCTAGCTGATAGGCACGACATGTAAACTGATCTAACTTCTTAGTTAAAATAGTAATTAATAGCATGTCCCATTTATCGATGGGTTGCTGCAAGTTCTTTAATGCATGCAAATGTTGTTGCAATTGCGATAGAAATGCCCTTATAGCAGTGGCAGTACCCTTCTGTATTGACGGCAATTCCAGTATGGTATTTATGTGATTTGAAATTAACCTTGCTTTATTGTGAAAGCGCTTCTTTAAGAGTGCCAGAGCTTCTTTGTATTTTTGCAACCAACCAAAATGGCTTCCCTTGCCTTGATGAAAAAATGCCGGTGTCACCAAAAATTAAATGATGCAATCATAGCTTGCAATCCTCTTTTGACACCAAAATATCGATGAAATTATGTGTATAAGCAGGTTCCTTTGCGTCTTCTTGGCGTTTTTGTAGCGATAAGTCGTAAATTCCTCGCACAAAGTTGGCCGGGCGGCACACGAACGATAGCTTCGCGAACACTATTTACACACAAAGTGATATTTCCGCACAACATACACTGCTTTCGAAGGACCACTGCGCCTATGTTTAATAAAAAGGCGTTTACATTTAAATGGACTGTATATTTATAGGTTTTTTACGTTAATTGTTGGATTGCAAATCCGCACAGAAGGAATGGTAGAACGGAAGAGGAAGTTTTTTATACATTTTGACATTTTAATACAAATAGTTGCCATTAATAAAAATAAAAGTTTTATGTTTAGAAACTTTTCTGAACTTTTTCTTTACTCTTTTTTAGACGTAGTAGATACCATAGAGGGATGCAAATATAAATGACAACAACGCCTGTAAAGCCACGTAACGGTTAAATGGTATCGTAACGTCTTTTTACCGTTTTTTAAGCTTGTTCAATAAATATAATTTAATGTAGAAATGCATTGCTAAGCGCGTTTACCCGTATTTTAGTGTTTTAATGCTAGTTAACCGTATTTCAGTATTGAACAGTTCCAAAAAAAATGTAGACACCCGTGTAGGTGGTCTCTGGATCCTAGTGACGTTAAATGATAGAACAGTATGTCCGAGACTGATTGACAGAGCGAAATATGCGCAATTACGTAGTATATAAATCTCAAATTTGATAAAATGTCACTTAACAGCCTTTTAGTAATCGGACGGCAGTATTGCGCTCCTTACAAATTTAAATAAGGATAATAAATAATCTCTAATGAGACACTTTCCTCCTGGTTTCTCCATAAAATAAGGGATCACTACATTAAGGACCCAGTCTTCGAAAATTACTTCTTCGAACCATCCAGAAGTTGACCTGTTTTATCGGGCTCCCTCCGGACCATTTTCGACCCAGGTATCGTAAATCGTAATCGTAAATCGTATTTGGCCTTATAAATGACGTAGGGTAGAAGCAGTTCTCCTTCAGCGCTACCTGGTGCTTTTGTACTGTTGAGTTTTCTTTCAGGGTGTTTGCATCCACGCCTTACTAAAGCTTTTGTGCAACCGGAATAGTCGGTCAGATTTGTTTTATCGTAATTAATAATGTTTGATGGCGGCACTCCTTCCAACGATTTCTCCAATTCCTTGAAATAATCTCTTATCATATTTGGTGATACTTCCATTCGCGCTCTTTTTTATGTTTTCCACAATTCTGTTGGCCACTTAATCTTTGTTTCGTTTAAGGAAACCGTAGATAAAGTCGGGACCAGGTAGATTATTTATATTTTTTTTCATGTTGGATGCCTGATTTGTCAAGGTACATCTTAATAATGTACCCGAGATTCATTAAAATGACCTCAAATCTCTTCCGAGAGAGCTGTCTGGCCTCCCTGTTTTTGTACTATGTCGGTACAGCACAGACATGAATTTCATATTTTTTGCTACTATCTAAACTAAGTACAAGAGTTTTTTTTTTTTTTTTTTTTTAAACCAGTTATTAAATAACACCAAATGGCAAGTACAAAAATGCAAAAAGTATAATTAGAGGATTACAAAGTTGTTCTTAACATACATATTCTAATCGTTGGGTTGGATTGTGGTTACTCCCCTCACCTTTCACGGCTCTGATCAGGGCAAAAAGGGGTTCCCATCTATGTCATCATAACTATCTACTCATCATCTGACGTGATGTACACACTCTGTCTATCCGACCCTGGTTGACTGTAATGATAGATGTATCTAAAAACACCAGGGAAAGAGATTGCCATGCCGGTAACAGATATCAGATGGATACTTGTCCAATCCCACCGTACATGGTGACTCAAGATGTGCGCCAAGTGGGATGTCCTGACAGTCACCTTATTAGGAATGTTGTTACAACCTTCCATTGATGGGAAATCAGAGCTGGTTAATGAAATGTTTGAGAAATCGAGTTTAATGGTCGTTGATAGGTGGTATCGCCTAATAACCTCCTCTTTCGCTATGATGGGACGATATCCTCTAGCAGGCTTGCAAGACCAAGTTATCGCTTGCCCCGGTAGAGTGCATAACTCAATTGGGATTTCAAAAATTTTATGGGATTTGCCACACAAAGAGGAGGATTGGGCTAGAAAGAATATCACCAGACTACTCTCTCCCATTTGGTGAGCAACATTTATGTTCTTCGTGAAGAGTCCCATTCTAGCTAGCATGCTACGATGCTCCGCTAAAATAAATCTCTTGGTCCAATAGACAGTCACAATCATTATGATGATTGCAATTAACAAATCATAATGAAATATCGCTGAGGTCAAGTGGTTGAGATGCTGAGGGATAAGTGATTGAGTTGTATTGCACAGTGCAGGGACTCCAGGACTCCCCTTGCCACCCTGTTAACCAGCTAGGGAGTGACCAGCCTTCTGCTGTGTCCTTCTTTAACTCCTCCTTCATTTCCATGATTTTTGTCGCTAGCATCTCCATTTCTGAATGGTATAGAGTTCGGGAATGAGATGACTCACTCATGAGCTGGGCCAACTTGGCAACATTACTATCAACTAGTGGCACAGACATATTCGTAATTTCGAATGCCCTCCTGAGCCGCGTTGTGCTGTAGTTCTGGGTATCCATAGTGACCGTGTCAATTACCAAATCTGGTAAAGTCCCAAAAACATATTTATCCCCAACCATTGACTCACTGTGTACTGCATCCAGGATTTCTTGGGTAGGTTCAATGATGGATCCATCAATTTTAGCGTTACAATTGGCTGGTAGGAGTAATCTCGTTTGACTCTTCAGTACTCTAATATTCTGCTCAGTTTTTGTACCATTGCGACAGAGAATCGTCAGATCTTTAGACTCGGCACTGTGAGTGATTAGCCAAGTATTTGGGCCGATTGGTGCAATGAACACTTGATCGAGTCGCTCATCAGGAATTGAATCCATCAAGCACACATCGCGAATTTTGTCACCTCTGAGAACAGCGTGGGCACCACAGTCATATTGTAGTTTGTTGCTCCAAACATGATTCATCTTGCAGGTTCCATAAGGTGCCCGAGAACAAAGCTGATGACCTTCTTTACTCATACTGATCCATTCTTCTTTACCCCCATCTACGATATACACTGGATTTGTTATCCTCGCCTTATACCAGAAACCTTTTATAGCCATTGGATGGCTCACGACTTGGACAGTTCTGTACTGAGATGATTTCTTGATTATAGGTACTGACATGATCATGAGCACTCTTCCCTCCTGAACTCCCATCTTTACAGGGATGTGACTGAGCATATCATCATATAAGATGGAAGGGGGTAATGCTAACCTCCCTGGTAGTGCAGCAGCTATCAACTTCATCACCTCTACAACCCGGCTAGTGTGAACCAGTGCGAGTGGTAAATTCCCACTCACCATCCCGTCGCTTACATATATATAGAACTCCGCAGACGTGAGGAGAGCACTTTTCAGTAATTATGTCATTGCATCACACTCAGTTAACTCAATTAACGTTTGGAGTAACGCTTGAGTTAATTCCTCAGCTCGGGAGACATCAGCAATAGTATTCTCTAAGATCTGCATGTTCTCATCTATGACTTGAGAGGACTGTTTGAGAGCAACTTGTGTGTCAGTCAAAACATTCGCCAGAGACTTGAATTCATCTGCTGTAGTCTGGGATAAGGATTGTATTAATCTCGAGTTAGTCTCTACAAATTTCGAAGTGACATTCAATTGATCTTGATGTTTTTCGATCAAGTCGAGAACTTCTCTGATTTGTTTGTTAGTTGCTATTCCAGCGAACCAGTGGTAGAATTCACCTACGAAATCCAACGATCTTTGGTGCCTCGCATGTGATAAGTAATTCGGGCCGTTCTGATCAGCACGGAAGTCCGTTCCAGACATCTGGTCATTCATATTAATCGCAACATTGCTAGTGTACGTGCTGGGTCTAGAGACTGGTTTTACAATTGCTTTGTAATGATTCCCATCTTGATCCTTCAGAGTAAGATCCAAATCGGGTAAGGAATCACCCCGAGTCTGACTGCCGGTTACATAAGCTTTGTAAAAGTTTGCTTTTTCACGCTGTTTCTCTAAACCCCGATAGAAATGTCTAGCATTCTCTAACCTGAGCAACTCTTGCTCTCGCAGAGAAGCTATGAATACATCCTTATTAGATGTTGAATCACCCCCCGCCATATATCTGTTATCAGCATGCCGCGCATCAGTCTGGACGAAAACTTGGTTAATGCTAGCCCCATAGAAGTCTGGTCTAGACTCGTACTGGGATGACTTCCTTTGCCCACTTGTGATGTCATCTTTCGGAGACAGTTCGGTGTTTCTAATTGTTTTAACGCATTCTTTATTATATCTGGGTCATATTTTTTATATCGTCTTTGGCCTAAGGTGTATATACTATTGGCATCGTAGACCTGTAAAAAAAATTAAGATAGATACTTACTTACCTACATTATGTACCTACCCAAGTGAAACGAAACCAACAAGACCAAAAAAAATAAGGATAATAAATAATCTCTAATGAGACACTTTCCTCCTGGTTTCTCCATAAAATAAGGGATCACTACATTAAGGACCCAGTCTTCGAAAATTACTTCTTCGAACCATCCAGAAGTTGACCTGTTTTATCGGGCTCCCTCCGGACCATTTTCGACCTAGGTATCGTATATCGTAATCGTAAATCGTATTTGGCCTTATAAATGACGTAGGGTAGAAGCAGTTCTCCTTCAGCGCTACCTGGTGCTTTTGTACTGTTGAGTTTTCTTTCAGGGTGTTTGCATCCACGCCTTACTAAAGCTTTTGTGCAACCGGAATAGTCGGTCAGATTTGTTTCATCGTAATTAATAATGTTTGATGGCGGCACTCCTTCCAACGATTTCTCCAATTCCTTGAAATAATCTCTTATCATATTTGGTGATACTTCCATTCGCGCTCTTTTTTATGTTTTCCACAATTCTGTTGGCCACTTAATCTTTGTTTCGTTTAAGGAAACCGTAGATAAAGTCGGGACCAGGTAGATTATTTATATTTTTTTTCATGTTGGATGCCTGATTTGTCAAGGTACATCTTAATAATGTATCTGAGATTCATTAAAATGACCTCAAATCTCTTCCGAGAGAGCTGTCTGGCCTCCCTGCTTTTGTACTATGTCGGTACAGCACAGACATGAATTTCATATTTTTTGCTACTATCTAAACTAAGTACAAGAGTTTTTTTTTTTTTTTTTTTAAACCAGTTATTAAACACCAAATGGCAAGTACAAAAATGCAAAAAGTATAATTAGAGGATTACAAAGTTGTTCTTAACATACATATTCTAATCGTTGGGTTGGATTGTGGTTACTCCCCTCACCTTTCACGGCTCTGATCAGGGCAATAAGGGGTTCCCATCTATGTCATCATAACTATCTACTCATCATCTGACGTGATGTACACACTCTGTCTATCCGACCCTGGTTGACTGTAATGATAGATGTATCTAAAAACACCAGGGAAAGAGATTGCCATGCCGGTAACAGATATCAGATGGATACTTGTCCAATCCCACCGTACATGGTGACTCAAGATGTGCGCCAAGTGGGATGTCCTGACAGTCACCTTATTAGGAATGTTGTTACAACCTTCCATTGATAGGAAATCAGAGCTGGTTAATGAAATGTTTGAGAAATCGAGTTTAATGGTCGTTGATAGGTGGTATCGCCTAATAACCTCCTCTTTCGCTATGATGGGACGATATCCTCTAGCAGGCTTGCAAGACCAAGTTATCGCTTGCCCCGGTAGAGTGCATAACTCAATTGGGATTTCAAAAATTTTATGGGATTTGCCACACAAAGAGGAGGATTGGGCTAGAAAGAATATCACCAGACTACTCTCTCCCATTTGGTGAGCAACATTTATGTTCTTCGTGAAGAGTCCCATTCTAGCTAGCATGCTACGATGCTCCGCTAAAATAAATCTCTTGGTCCAATAGACAGTCACAATCATTATGATGATTGCAATTAACAAATCATAATGAAATATCGCTGAGGTCAAGTGGTTGAGATGCTGAGGGATAAGTGATTGAGTTGTATTGCACAGTGCAGGGACTCCAGGACTCCCCTTGCCACCCTGTTAACCAGCTAGGGAGTGACCAGCCTTCTGCTGTGTCCTTCTTTAACTCCTCCTTCATTTCCATGATTTTTGTCGCTAGCATCTCCATTTCTGAATGGTATAGAGTTCGGGAATGAGATGACTCACTCATGAGCTGGGCCAACTTGGCAACATTACCATCAACTAGTGGCACAGACATATTCGTAATTTCGAATGCCCTCCTGAGCCGCGTTGTGCTGTAGTTCTGGGTATCCATAGTGACCGTGTCAATTACCAAATCTGGTAAAGTCCCAAAAACATATTTATCCCCAACCATTGACTCACTGTGTACTGCATCCAGGATTTCTTGGGTAGGTTCAATGATGGATCCATCAATTTTAGCGTTACAATTGGCTGGTAGGAGTAATCTCGTTTGACTCTTCAGTACTCTAATATTCTGCTCAGTTTTTGTACCATTGCGACAGAGAATCGTCAGATCTTTAGACTCGGCACTGTGAGTGATTAGCCAAGTATTTGGGCCGATTGGTGCAATGAACACTTGATCGAGTCGCTCATCATGAATTGAATCCATCAAGCACACATCGCGAATTTTGTCACCTCTGAGAACAGCGTGGGCACCACAGTCATATTGTAGGTTGTTGCTCCAAACATGATTCATCTTGCAGGTTCCATAAGGTGCCCGAGAACAAAGCTGATGACCTTCTTTACTCATACTGATCCATTCTTCTTTACCCCCATCTACGATATACACTGGATTTGTTATCCTCGCCTTATACCAGAAACCTTTTATAGCCATTGGATGGCTCACGACTTGGACAGTTCTGTACTGAGATGATTTCTTGATGATAGGTACTGACATGATCATGAGCACTCTTCCCTCCTGAACTCCCATCTTTACAGGGATGTGACTGAGCATATCATCATATAAGATGGAAGGGGGTAATGCTAACCTCCCTGGTAGTGCAGCAGCTATCAACTTCATCACCTCTACAACCCGGCTAGTGTGAACCAGTGCGAGTGGTAAATTCCCACTCACCATCCCGTCGCTTACATATATATAGAACTCCGCAGACGTGAGGAGAGCACTTTCCAGTAATGATGTCTTTGCATCACACTCAGTTAACTCAATTAACGTTTGGAGTAACGCTTGAGTTAATTCCTCAGCTCCGGAGACATCAGCAATAGTATTCTCTAAGATCTGCATGTTCTCATCTATGACTTGAGAGGACTGTTTGAGAGCAACTTGTGTGTCAGTCAAAACATTCGCCAGAGACTTGAATTCATCTGCTGTAGTCTGGGATAAGGATTGTATTAATCTCGAGTTAGTCTCTACAAATTTCGAAGTGACATTCAATTGATCTTGATGTTTTTCGATCAAGTCGAGAACTTCTCTGATTTGTTTGTTAGTTGCTATTCCAGCGAACCAGTGGTAGAATTCACCTACGAAATCCAACGATCTTTGGTGCCTCGCATGTGATAAGTAATTCGGGCCGTTCTGATCAGCACGGAAGTCCGTTCCAGACATCTGGTCATTCATATTAATCGCAACATTGCTAGTGTACGTGCTGGGTCTAGAGACTGGTTTTACAATTGCTTTGTAATGATTCCCATCTTGATCCTTCAGAGTAAGATCCAAATCGGGTAAGGAATCACCCCGAGTCTGACTGCCGGTTACATAAGCTTTGTAAAAGTTTGCTTTTTCACGCTGTTTCTCTAAACCCCGATAGAAATGTCTAGCATTCTCTAACCTGAGCAACTCTTGCTCTCGCAGAGAAGCTATGAATACATCCTTATTAGATGTTGAATCACCCCCCGCCATATATCTGTTATCAGCATGCCGCGCATCAGTCTGGACGAAAACTTGGTTAATGCTAGCCCCATAGAAGTCTGGTCTAGACTCGTACTGGGATGACTTCCTTTGCCCACTTGTGATGTCATCTTTCGGAGACAGTTCGGTGTTTCTAATTGTTTTAACGCATTCTTTATTATATCTGGGTCATATTTTTTATATCGTCTTTGGCCTAAGGTGTATATACTATTGGCATCGTAGACCTGTAAAAAAAATTAAGATAGATACTTACTTACCTACATTATGTACCTACCCAAGTGAAACGAAACCAACAAGACCAAAAAAAATAAGGATAATAAATAATCTCTAATGAGACACTTTCCTCCTGGTTTCTCCATAAAATAAGGGATCACTACATTAAGGACCCAGTCTTCGAAAATTACTTCTTCGAACCATCCAGAAGTTGACCTGTTTTATCGGGCTCCCTCCGGACCATTTTCGACCCAGGTATCGTAAATCGTAATCGTAAATCGTATTTGGCCTTATAAATGACGTAGGGTAGAAGCAGTTCTCCTTCAGCGCTACCTGGTGCTTTTGTACTGTTGAGTTTTCTTTCAGGGTGTTTGCATCCACGCCTTACTAAAGCTTTTGTGCAACCGGAATAGTCGGTCAGATTTGTTTCATCGTAATTAATAATGTTTGATGGCGGCACTCCTTCCAACGATTTCTCCAATTCCTTGAAATAATCTCTTATCATATTTGGTGATACTTCCATTCGCGCTCTTTTTTATGTTTTCCACAATTCTGTTGGCCACTTAATCTTTGTTTCGTTTAAGGAAACCGTAGATAAAGTCGGGACCAGGTAGATTATTTATATTTTTTTTCATGTTGGATGCCTGATTTGTCAAGGTACATCTTAATAATGTACCTGAGATTCATTAAAATGACCTCAAATCTCTTCCGAGAGAGCTGTCTGGCCTCCCTGTTTTTGTACTATGTCGGTACAGCACAGACATGAATTTCATATTTTTTGCTACTATCTAAACTAAGTACAAGAGTTTTTTTTTTTTTTTTTTTTTAAACCAGTTATTAAATAACACCAAATGGCAAGTACAAAAATGCAAAAAGTATAATTAGAGGATTACAAAGTTGTTCTTAACATACATATTCTAATCGTTGGGTTGGATTGTGGTTACTCCCCTCACCTTTCACGGCTCTGATCAGGGCAATAAGGGGTTCTCATCTATGTCATCATAACTATCTACTCATCATCTGACGTGATGTACACACTCTGTCTATCCGACCCTGGTTGACTGTAATGATAGATGTATCTAAAAACACCAGGGAAAGAGATTGCCATGCCGGTAACAGATATCAGATGGATACTTGTCCAATCCCACCGCACATGGTGACTCAAGATGTGCGCCAAGTGGGATGTCCTGACAGTCACCTTATTAGGAATGTTGTTACAACCTTCCATTGATGGGAAATCAGAGCTGGTTAATGAAATGTTTGAGAAATCGAGTTTAATGGTCGTTGATAGGTGGTATCGCCTAATAACCTCCTCTTTCGCTATGATGGGACGATATCCTCTAGCAGGCTTGCAAGACCAAGTTATCGCTTGCCCCGGTAGAGTGCATAACTCAATTGGGATTTCAAAAATTCTATGGGATTTGCCACACAAAGAGGAGGATTGGGCTAGAAAGAATATCACCAGACTACTCTCTCCCATATGGTGAGCAACATTTATGTTCTTCGTGAAGAGTCCCATTCTAGCTAGCATGCTACGATGCTCCGCTAAAATAAATCTCTTGGTCCAATAGACAGTCACAATCATTATGATGATTGCAATTAACAAATCATAATGAAATATCGCTGAGGTCAAGTGGTTGAGATGCTGAGGGATAAGTGATTGAGTTGTATTGCACAGTGCAGGGACTCCAGGAGTATAATTAGAATAATTGACCTCCTGGAAGATCACTTCAGTGGCATGGGTGGCATTACTTCCAACTGGTAACGCGAATCCTTTGAGAGGCATTGATGCTGCAGTAACAACGGCTGGAGCACAACAGCATCGAACACAAATCTTGTAAACAATGAAGATTGTCAGGATAATTATTAGGACTCCGAATATCCAAGACATAACCCCTTGCCACCCTGTTAACCAGCTAGGGAGTGACCAGCCTTCTGCTGTGTCCTTCTTTAACTCCTCCTTCATTTCCATGATTTTTGTCGCTAGCATCTCCATTTCTGAATGGTATAGAGTTCGGGAATGAGATGACTCACTCATGAGCTGGGCCAACTTGGCAACATTACCATCAACTAGTGGCACAGACATATTCGTAATTTCGAATGCCCTCCTGAGCCGCGTTGTGCTGTAGTTCTGGGTATCCATAGTGACCGTGTCAATTACCAAATCTGGTAAAGTCCCAAAAACATATTTATCCCCAACCTCACTCACTGTGTACTGCATCCAGGATTTCTTGGGTAGGTTCAATGATGGATCCATCAATTTTAGCGTTACAATTGGCTGGTAGGAGTAATCTCGTTTGACTCTTCAGTACTCTAATATTCTGCTCAGTTTTTGTACCATTGCGACAGAGAATCGTCAGATCTTTAGACTCGGCACTGTGAGTGATTAGCCAAGTATTTGGGCCGATTGGTGCAATGAACACTTGATCGAGTCGCTCATCATGAATTGAATCCATCAAGCACACATCGCGAATTTTGTCACCTCTGAGAACAGCGTGGGCACCACAGTCATATTGTAGGTTGTTGCTCCAAACATGATTCATCTTGCAGGTTCCATAAGGTGCCCGAGAACAAAGCTGATGACCTTCTTTACTCATACTGATCCATTCTTCTTTACCCCCATCTACGATATACACTGGATTTGTTATCCTCGCCTTATACCAGAAACCTTTTATAGCCATTGGATGGCTCACGACTTGGACAGTTCTGTACTGAGATGATTTCTTGATGATAGGTACTGACATGATCATGAGCACTCTTCCCTCCTGAACTCCCATCTTTACAGGGATGTGACTGAGCATATCATCATATAAGATGGAAGGGGGTAATGCTAACCTCCCTGGTAGTGCAGCAGCTATCAACTTCATCACCTCTACAACCCGGCTAGTGTGAACCAGTGCGAGTGGTAAATTCCCACTCACCATCCCGTCGCTTACATATATATAGAACTCCGCAGACGTGAGGAGAGCACTTTCCAGTAATGATGTCTTTGCATCACACTCAGTTAACTCAATTAACGTTTGGAGTAACGCTTGAGTTAATTCCTCAGCTCGGGAGACATCAGCAATAGTATTCTCTAAGATCTGCATGTTCTCATCTATGACTTGAGAGGACTGTTTGAGAGCAACTTGTGTGTCAGTCAAAACATTCGCCAGAGACTTGAATTCATCTGCTGTAGTCTGGGATAAGGATTGTATTAATCTCGAGTTAGTCTCTACAAATTTCGAAGTGACATTCAATTGATCTTGATGTTTTTCGATCAAGTCGAGAACTTCTCTGATTTGTTTGTTAGTTGCTATTCCAGCGAACCAGTGGTAGAATTCACCTACGAAATCCAACGATCTTTGGTGCCTCGCATGTGATAAGTAATTCGGGCCGTTCTGATCAGCACGGAAGTCCGTTCCAGACATCTGGTCATTCATATTAATCGCAACATTGCTAGTGTACGTGCTGGGTCTAGAGACTGGTTTTACAATTGCTTTGTAATGATTCCCATCTTGATCCTTCAGAGTAAGATCCAAATCGGGTAAGGAATCACCCCGAGTCTGACTGCCGGTTACATAAGCTTTGTAAAAGTTTGCTTTTTCACGCTGTTTCTCTAAACCCCGATAGAAATGTCTAGCATTCTCTAACCTGAGCAACTCTTGCTCTCGCAGAGAAGCTATGAATACATCCTTATTAGATGTTGAATCACCCCCCGCCATATATCTGTTATCAGCATGCCGCGCATCAGTCTGGACGAAAACTTGGTTAATGCTAGCCCCATAGAAGTCTGGTCTAGACTCGTACTGGGATGACTTCCTTTGCCCACTTGTGATGTCATCTTTCGGAGACAGTTCGGTGTTTCTAATTGTTTTAACGCATTCTTTATTATATCTGGGTCATATTTTTTATATCGTCTTTGGCCTAAGGTGTATATACTATTGGCATCGTAGACCTGTAAAAAAAATTAAGATAGATACTTACTTACCTACATTATGTACCTACCCAAGTGAAACGAAACCAACAAGACCAAAAAAAATAAGGATAATAAATAATCTCTAATGAGACACTTTCCTCCTGGTTTCTCCATAAAATAAGGGATCACTACATTAAGGACCCAGTCTTCGAAAATTACTTCTTCGAACCATCCAGAAGTTGACCTGTTTTATCGGGCTCCCTCCGGACCATTTTCGACCCAGGTATCGTAAATCGTAATCGTAAATCGTATTTGGCCTTATAAATGACGTAGGGTAGAAGCAGTTCTCCTTCAGCGCTACCTGGTGCTTTTGTACTGTTGAGTTTTCTTTCAGGGTGTTTGCATCCACGCCTTACTAAAGCTTTTGTGCAACCGGAATAGTCGGTCAGATTTGTTTCATCGTAATTAATAATGTTTGATGGCGGCACTCCTTCCAACGATTTCTCCAATTCCTTGAAATAATCTCTTATCATATTTGGTGATACTTCCATTCGCGCTCTTTTTTATGTTTTCCACAATTCTGTTGGCCACTTAATCTTTGTTTCGTTTAAGGAAACCGTAGATAAAGTCGGGACCAGGTAGATTATTTATATTTTTTTTCATGTTGGATGCCTGATTTGTCAAGGTACATCTTAATAATGTACCTGAGATTCATTAAAATGACCTCAAATCTCTTCCGAGAGAGCTGTCTGGCCTCCCTGTTTTTGTACTATGTCGGTACAGCACAGACATGAATTTCATATTTTTTGCTACTATCTAAACTAAGTACAAGAGTTTTTTTTTTTTTTTTTTTTTAAACCAGTTATTAAATAACACCAAATGGCAAGTACAAAAATGCAAAAAGTATAATTAGAGGATTACAAAGTTGTTCTTAACATACATATTCTAATCGTTGGGTTGGATTGTGGTTACTCCCCTCACCTTTCACGGCTCTGATCAGGGCAATAAGGGGTTCTCATCTATGTCATCATAACTATCTACTCATCATCTGACGTGATGTACACACTCTGTCTATCCGACCCTGGTTGACTGTAATGATAGATGTATCTAAAAACACCAGGGAAAGAGATTGCCATGCCGGTAACAGATATCAGATGGATACTTGTCCAATCCCACCGCACATGGTGACTCAAGATGTGCGCCAAGTGGGATGTCCTGACAGTCACCTTATTAGGAATGTTGTTACAACCTTCCATTGATGGGAAATCAGAGCTGGTTAATGAAATGTTTGAGAAATCGAGTTTAATGGTCGTTGATAGGTGGTATCGCCTAATAACCTCCTCTTTCGCTATGATGGGACGATATCCTCTAGCAGGCTTGCAAGACCAAGTTATCGCTTGCCCCGGTAGAGTGCATAACTCAATTGGGATTTCAAAAATTCTATGGGATTTGCCACACAAAGAGGAGGATTGGGCTAGAAAGAATATCACCAGACTACTCTCTCCCATATGGTGAGCAACATTTATGTTCTTCGTGAAGAGTCCCATTCTAGCTAGCATGCTACGATGCTCCGCTAAAATAAATCTCTTGGTCCAATAGACAGTCACAATCATTATGATGATTGCAATTAACAAATCATAATGAAATATCGCTGAGGTCAAGTGGTTGAGATGCTGAGGGATAAGTGATTGAGTTGTATTGCACAGTGCAGGGACTCCAGGAGTATAATTAGAATAATTGACCTCCTGGAAGATCACTTCAGTGGCATGGGTGGCATTACTTCCAACTGGTAACGCGAATCCTTTGAGAGGCATTGATGCTGCAGTAACAACGGCTGGAGCACAACAGCATCGAACACAAATCTTGTAAACAATGAAGATTGTCAGGATAATTATTAGGACTCCGAATATCCAAGACATAACCCCTTGCCACCCTGTTAACCAGCTAGGGAGTGACCAGCCTTCTGCTGTGTCCTTCTTTAACTCCTCCTTCATTTCCATGATTTTTGTCGCTAGCATCTCCATTTCTGAATGGTATAGAGTTCGGGAATGAGATGACTCACTCATGAGCTGGGCCAACTTGGCAACATTACCATCAACTAGTGGCACAGACATATTCGTAATTTCGAATGCCCTCCTGAGCCGCGTTGTGCTGTAGTTCTGGGTATCCATAGTGACCGTGTCAATTACCAAATCTGGTAAAGTCCCAAAAACATATTTATCCCCAACCATTGACTCACTGTGTACTGCATCCAGGATTTCTTGGGTAGGTTCAATGATGGATCCATCAATTTTAGCGTTACAATTGGCTGGTAGGAGTAATCTCGTTTGACTCTTCAGTACTCTAATATTCTGCTCAGTTTTTGTACCATTGCGACAGAGAATCGTCAGATCTTTAGACTCGGCACTGTGAGTGATTAGCCAAGTATTTGGGCCGATTGGTGCAATGAACACTTGATCGAGTCGCTCATCATGAATTTATTTATTTTTTATTTATTTATTTATTTATAAAAAGTACTTACACTATTTTTACAGGGGCCCCTAATGCAATAGTGTAAAGAAAAATAAAACAATTAAAACAATTAAACAATGAACATGAACTTAAAAATTTAAAGGTACACATTAACATAAAATTCTTCAATTAATAACATTGAATTACATAATGTCAAACCAAATGTGAAAATGTCAAAAATAATAACGTAATGTCAAATAAAAGAAATAAAATAAAAACTTGTTAATCAATATACAATGTCAAATAATTTCACAATATACGTAAATATTCTTCAATTAATAAATTCAAATTACATAAAGTCAAACCAAATAATATATAAAAATTCGTCAATCAATATACCATGTCAAATAACTACACAATGTCAAATCTAATTATAATAGCACAGAATAAATAACAGAGTCCTGCGACATTCGCTCAGAGAGCAGTAAAAAAGATCGACACTCTCCGCTACTAGATTGAGCGTGTGGATGGAACGCGTTAGAGGTGCCTTATTCAGGAGGTTGGTCCTTCCTCTTGGTACAGCCAATAGGGCGGGCCGCCTCCGTCGGTGCACAAACTCATCCGGCACATTTAGCCGCAATTCCTCTAAAATGCTTGGGTTGGCGATCATCCCACGAAGTATCCTAACCAAATACAGAGCGAGCGCTGCATCTCTCCTCACCTCCAGTTTGTTGTATCCAACCATGCCTATAACAAACAAGGTTGGATACATCAACGGGAAGAACGGATAGATGCCGTAAATCTTTAGGTTTAGAAATCTGGTAAATTTGTTTTGAATGCGCTCCACCATTTGACTGTACTTGGCCTCGTGTGGTGCCCATACCGCAGCATTGAACTCTAAATGGCTTCTCACCAATGCGTCGTATAGAGTCTTTACTGCTTTAATATTTGTAAAGTTGTTCGTCTGACGGAGTACAAATCCTAGGGTCTTAAATGCCTTCTTGCAGATGTTAGCCACATGTACACGGAAATGCAACTTGTCGTCGAGGCGAACCCCCAAATCCCTCACCGAATCGACTCTCTTCAACTGTGAACCCTTCAACTGGTAATTGTGGTGGATTGGCGTTTTCGCTCTACTAAAAGTTATGATGGAACACTTACTGACGTTGAACTGTAGTTCGTTCATAGCAGTCCACTCTACCACTCTGTCCACGTCACGTTGAAGGCGTTTACAGTCCTCTTCGTCTTTTATCGGTAAGAGTAACTTGAGGTCATCCGCGAACAACAAGCATTTCGCGTCCTTGACTACTGTCGGGAGATCGTTGACCATGATAATGAACTCTAGAGGCCCCAAATTGCTTCCCTGGCTCACTCCAGTTAAGGTAGAGTAGGGCTCCGATTTGCATCCCGCGTAGTCGACGTATTGCTGCCGGTTCTTCATGTAGCTTGCGAAGAACCGCAGCAGTTTGGTTGTGCAGCCGATCGTCGCCAACTTCTGAAGCAGTATGTCATTATCGACCAAGTCGAATCCTTTTTTGAAGTCGAAGTAGGAATTGAATCCATCAAGCACACATCGCGAATTTTGTCACCTCTGAGAACAGCGTGGGCACCACAGTCATATTGTAGGTTGTTGCTCCAAACATGATTCATCTTGCAGGTTCCATAAGGTGCCCGAGAACAAAGCTGATGACCTTCTTTACTCATACTGATCCATTCTTCTTTACCCCCATCTACGATATACACTGGATTTGTTATCCTCGCCTTATACCAGAAACCTTTTATAGCCATTGGATAGGCGTGTCCACACAGAGCGAGCAGCCTCGCGAGGCATTTGCCGCGCGAGGAAACTGTCCCCGAACGAGCGCGGCAGCCTCGGTATCATCGCGAGGCTGCTGCGCGCGGCAAGCCCGAGCCATTTGTTCGTTCGTTCAGTTGAGAGTTAAGACATCATGGCACCACACGTACGTGTTGCGGTGGCAGCTGTTGCTTTTATACTTATAAATAGGATTATAAAAAAGAGAAGACAAAAAAAACTTAAACGAAGACAATATTGGATCCAGACATTATACAAAAACAGATTATATAATGGAAACGAATGTTATGGAAACGAACTGTACCAAGAATTGATTAATGATGGAGTGGAGAAAAATTTTGCACGCATTAATGCAGAGGAGTTGGATCTATTGTGTTCAAACTTGCAAAGCAAACTTCGGAGAAATGATACGAACTGGCGTCGAGCGATAACCGTGAGAGAAAAGCTACTTTTAACATTACGGTTCTTAGCGACAGGAGATTCTTATACCAGTTTGCAGTATCTCTTTCGCATTTCGAAACAATCTATATCGAAGATTGTTCCTGAAGTTTGTGACGCCATCATCGAAAATTTAAAGGATTATGTAAAGGTAAGTGAAAGAAAAACAATATCTATTCAATTTAGTCCAATCACTTTAATTATAACTTTCACAGTAACTGCACATAAATAACAAAAAAAGAAAAAGAAAGAAAAGTGAAATTAATTTCAACGTGTCGCTCGCATTATGTTTTAGTATATTTAGGAGGCAGAGGGGGAGGAGGAATCTCTGATGGATTTTGAGAAGTCATTGGAGGGGAAGGGGGAAGTGGAATCTCTGATTGAATTGGAGAAGTCATCGGAAAGGAGGTAATTGCTGGTTGAGGAGGTAGTGGTGAGGGAGACATCGGATCGGTGTAAGATGAAGCATGACTGCTAGGATGTTGCATAGACCTAGCATAGTTCTGTGTATAATAGCCATATTGTTGATAAGCTCCTGTGTTGGCTTGAAATATTATTGCGCATATATCTTTTTTTACATGCGCCAGAGTTACTGGGTCATAGTTTCTCAATTCGTTGGCTATGTATTGTCCAAATGCCGAATACGAGTCACAAGGCGGCTGTGGGGCTGGCTGTGGTTCTGCGCACTGCTGGAGAATCCTGAAAGCTTCGGAAAGAGTTTCGTCTGATAAATCGTCTGTGTCTTTCGCAGGTCTTTTTTTGCTTCGTTTTCTGGATCTCTGGTCTTGTGTTCCAACTCTAAATTGTGTGTTATTGGTGTCATCTTGTTGTTGCTGATTTTCCATAACTTGAATATTGTCGTTGTCAGGTGAAGGGTCTTGAGCGAGTTGAGTTGCGCTTACTGTTTCATCGTTAGTATCGGTTTCATTCTGTAAAATAATATATACTTTTTTATATCAATTTTAGGTGCCGGCTACAGAAAAAGAGTGGCTCGCAATTTCAAACGGTTTCCTAAATAAATGGAATTTCCCACATGCTGTAGCAGCGATGGATGGCAAGCATGTTGTTTTACAGTCTCCCATAAACAGTGGCAATGACTATGATAATTATAAATCATTTTCAAGTATAGTTTTGTTCGCCTTAGTAGATGAAAATTACAACTTTTTATATGTAAATGTTGGGAGTAAAGGACGGATTTCTGATGGAGGTGTCTTTAAAAATACAAAATTATATCAAAAACTTGAAAAAAGAGAACTTAACATCCCATCACCCACAATTTTGCAAATACCGTACTCTACCAAAGTACCATTTTATATATTAGGTGACAAAGCTTTTCAGCTGAATGAATACACCATGAGACCTTACGAGGGCAATCCAGAAAGAGGTTCAAAGGAAAGAATTTTTAATTATAGACTCTCCAGAGCACGAAGAGTTGTAGAAAACGCTTTCGGAGTGTTAAGTTCTGTTTATAGAGTTTTGCGTAAACCAATGTTATTGGAACCGGAACAAGCAACAAAAGTGGTCTTAGCATCAATTCATTTGTATAACTATTTACGGAGAACATCCTCTAATAGCTTTGCAGCTCCTGGCTTTTTTGATGCGGTGGGAAATGACGGGGAAATGGTAGAAGGTAGTTGGCGAAATGAATCAGAACCAACATCATTATTACCAATTCAACAAATACCACGACGGGGAGCAAATAATGCTAAAGAGGTACGTGACCACCTAGCAAGACATTTTATTACGAATGGAACTGTCTCATGGCAAGATAACTATCAATAAGAAATATTATATGTACTTACATTTTCCATAGTATCCCGCGTGGTACCTGGCTCGTTCCTATCAGACATAAATGCAAAGGCATTATATGCAAACCAGCTGGATTTATAAACGTCATCACGACCTGGAAGATAAAAGTGACAAGTTTTTATAATAGTAGATAAATAGTTCTTAGTAGTAAATGTGAAAGCAATTAATAAATATATACATCTTACCTGATCCTGTCAAACGACTTTTCTTTTCTCGTGATTTTTCCCGCCGGTAGGATCCCATCAATGACTCCATCTTCTTTTTTAAATCAGGAACCGGGATATTCATCTCGCGGCTAATATTTAACCAGGCATCTTCTCTAAGCCCTCTATTTGTATAATTAGGATCACTTGCATTCCATAGCCAGGTGTTTACACCATAGAGAGATATTAATTTCAAACACTGATCTTTATCCATAATTATTAAGCTCGAGCGAGGCACGAAACAAAATACACGTGCGTCCAGAGTGCGCGCGGCAAACGACTGACGCGCCTTTGAGCAAAACAAAAAGCCGACACTCGGTTGCTCGGCCGCACGGTCGCTCGGCCGCACGGTCGCTCGCCCGCGGCGGTACACGCGATTTCCTCGGCCGAGGCACGTCTACATAGACCGAGCGGCCTCGCGCGGCAAATGCCTCGCGAGGCTGCTCGCTCTGTGTAGACCCGCCTGATGGCTCACGACTTGGACAGTTCTGTACTGAGATGATTTCTTGATGATAGGTACTGACATGATCATGAGCACTCTTCCCTCCTGAACTCCCATCTTTACAGGGATGTGACTGAGCATATCATCATATAAGATGGAAGGGGGTAATGCTAACCTCCCTGGTAGTGCAGCAGCTATCAACTTCATCACCTCTACAACCCGGCTAGTGTGAACCAGTGCGAGTGGTAAATTCCCACTCACCATCCCGTCGCTTACATATATATAGAACTCCGCAGACGTGAGGAGAGCACTTTTCAGTAATTATGTCTTTGCATCACACTCAGTTAACTCAATTAACGTTTGGAGTAACGCTTGAGTTAATTCCTCAGCTCGGGAGACATCAGCAATAGTATTCTCTAAGATCTGCATGTTCTCATCTATGACTTGAGAGGACTGTTTGAGAGCAACTTGTGTGTCAGTCAAAACATTCGCCAGAGACTTGAATTCATCTGCTGTAGTCTGGGATAAGGATTGTATTAATCTCGAGTTAGTCTCTACAAATTTCGAAGTGACATTCAATTGATCTTGATGTTTTTCGATCAAGTCGAGAACTTCTCTGATTTGTTTGTTAGTTGCTATTCCAGCGAACCAGTGGTAGAATTCACCTACGAAATCCAACGATCTTTGGTGCCTCGCATGTGATAAGTAATTCGGGCCGTTCTGATCAGCACGGAAGTCCGTTCCAGACATCTGGTCATTCATATTAATCGCAACATTGCTAGTGTACGTGCTGGGTCTAGAGACTGGTTTTACAATTGCTTTGTAATGATTCCCATCTTGATCCTTCAGAGTAAGATCCAAATCGGGTAAGGAATCACCCCGAGTCTGACTGCCGGTTACATAAGCTTTGTAAAAGTTTGCTTTTTCACGCTGTTTCTCTAAACCCCGATAGAAATGTCTAGCATTCTCTAACCTGAGCAACTCTTGCTCTCGCAGAGAAGCTATGAATACATCCTTATTAGATGTTGAATCACCCCCCGCCATATATCTGTTATCAGCATGCCGCGCATCAGTCTGGACGAAAACTTGGTTAATGCTAGCCCCATAGAAGTCTGGTCTAGACTCGTACTGGGATGACTTCCTTTGCCCACTTGTGATGTCATCTTTCGGAGACAGTTCGGTGTTTCTAATTGTTTTAACGCATTCTTTATTATATCTGGGTCATATTTTTTATATCGTTTTTGGCCTAAGGTGTATATACTATTGGCATCGTAGACCTGTAAAAAAAATTAAGATAGATACTTACTTACCTACATTATGTACCTACCCAAGTGAAACGAAACCAACAAGACCAAAAAAAATAAGGATAATAAATAATCTCTAATGAGACACTTTCCTCCTGGTTTCTCCATAAAATAAGGGATCACTACATTAAGGACCCAGTCTTCGAAAATTACTTCTTCGAACCATCCAGAAGTTGACCTGTTTTATCGGGCTCCCTCCGGACCATTTTCGACCTAGGTATCGTATATCGTAATCGTAAATCGTATTTGGCCTTATAAATGACGTAGGGTAGAAGCAGTTCTCCTTCAGCGCTACCTGGTGCTTTTGTACTGTTGAGTTTTCTTTCAGGGTGTTTGCATCCACGCCTTACTAAAGCTTTTGTGCAACCGGAATAGTCGGTCAGATTTGTTTCATCGTAATTAATAATGTTTGATGGCGGCACTCCTTCCAACGATTTCTCCAATTCCTTGAAATAATCTCTTATCATATTTGGTGATACTTCCATTCGCGCTCTTTTTTATGTTTTCCACAATTCTGTTGGCCACTTAATCTTTGTTTCGTTTAAGGAAACCGTAGATAAAGTCGGGACCAGGTAGATTATTTATATTTTTTTTCATGTTGGATGCCTGATTTGTCAAGGTACATCTTAATAATGTACCTGAGATTCATTAAAATGACCTCAAATCTCTTCCGAGAGAGCTGTCTGGCCTCCCTGTTTTTGTACTATGTCGGTACAGCACAGACATGAATTTCATATTTTTTGCTACTATCTAAACTAAGTACAAGAGTTTTTTTTTTTTTTTTTTTTAAACCAGTTATTAAATAACACCAAATGGCAAGTACAAAAATGCAAAAAGTATAATTAGAGGATTACAAAGTTGTTCTTAACATACATATTCTAATCGTTGGGTTGGATTGTGGTTACTCCCCTCACCTTTCACGGCTCTGATCAGGGCAATAAGGGGTTCTCATCTATGTCATCATAACTATCTACTCATCATCTGACGTGATGTACACACTCTGTCTATCCGACCCTGGTTGACTGTAATGATAGATGTATCTAAAAACACCAGGGAAAGAGATTGCCATGCCGGTAACAGATATCAGATGGATACTTGTCCAATCCCACCGCACATGGTGACTCAAGATGTGCGCCAAGTGGGATGTCCTGACAGTCACCTTATTAGGAATGTTGTTACAACCTTCCATTGATGGGAAATCAGAGCTGGTTAATGAAATGTTTGAGAAATCGAGTTTAATGGTCGTTGATAGGTGGTATCGCCTAATAACCTCCTCTTTCGCTATGATGGGACGATATCCTCTAGCAGGCTTGCAAGACCAAGTTATCGCTTGCCCCGGTAGAGTGCATAACTCAATTGGGATTTCAAAAATTCTATGGGATTTGCCACACAAAGAGGAGGATTGGGCTAGAAAGAATATCACCAGACTACTCTCTCCCATATGGTGAGCAACATTTATGTTCTTCGTGAAGAGTCCCATTCTAGCTAGCATGCTACGATGCTCCGCTAAAATAAATCTCTTGGTCCAATAGACAGTCACAATCATTATGATGATTGCAATTAACAAATCATAATGAAATATCGCTGAGGTCAAGTGGTTGAGATGCTGAGGGATAAGTGATTGAGTTGTATTGCACAGTGCAGGGACTCCAGGAGTATAATTAGAATAATTGACCTCCTGGAAGATCACTTCAGTGGCATGGGTGGCATTACTTCCAACTGGTAACGCGAATCCTTTGAGAGGCATTGATGCTGCAGTAACAACGGCTGGAGCACAACAGCATCGAACACAAATCTTGTAAACAATGAAGATTGTCAGGATAATTATTAGGACTCCGAATATCCAAGACATAACCCCTTGCCACCCTGTTAACCAGCTACGGAGTGACCAGCCTTCTGCTGTGTCCTTCTTTAACTCCTCCTTCATTTCCATGATTTTTGTCGCTAGCATCTCCATTTCTGAATGGTATATGGTCAGATTTCGACCTTTGGACTACCACAAATGAGCACGTACCTATTTACCACAACTACCTACACAAATTATTACCACAGTAATCATCGGATTGTTATTTTCGACTATCTCGTCATAACGGGTCGCAGCGCAGCGGTAACACTCCTCGCCTTGCGTCCGATCGGCGGTCGGTTCGAATCCGTGCGGAGCACACTCGACTTTTTGCAAAATAAAATTTATTTTTTCAAACAATGAGTGAAGAACAGAATAATATTACGCACCGACGCCACAAAATAAGGCGATCAAGCTCACTCGTGAATCTCTCCAAAGATGATTCATCTATATTTGAATCGACTGTTAGAAGCCTTCCTAATTCTTCTCTTGATGAAAGTCAAACATTCATTGATCTAAATGAAAAAATTAGAGTACTGCGAGAAGACCTAACAGCAGCTCATACAGAAATTGAAAATCTGAATAGCGAGAACTACAAGCTAAAAATAGATTTAGATAAAAGCCTCAATACCGTTAAGGCTCTTAAGCTAGTCACCTCAGCTACGCCTGATAAAGCTATTATAACTCCTCGTTCGAGTCGCAAGAAAAGACACCAAAAATCACGCAGCTCTACTCCAAAAACTACTACAATGGTGAAGTCAAGCTCTCCTAAACAAATTTTGGCACCGGAACCCTCATGTAAAGTTATTACTCAATTGATTTTACTTCCTACTTCGTCAGACAACGATTTGAAGGAAATTTCCAACTCTTCAAACATTATTGACCTACAGACCTCACTTCCACGAACATTATCTGATACAAATCACGTTAAAGAAACTCAGGAAGGCATTGTGAACCAATATGTCTCGCTCCCGGCATTTAAAGAAAACAAAGTTGGGCGTAAGTATCCACGTTTTCATGAAACTTGTGAACAGTACCAATTGTCTAGTTATGAACGACACAACGTTTTGATAGTAGCAGATGAAATTGGAAGGGGCTTAGGAGAACGCTTGCAAAATTTACTGGGAGACAAGTTCGCCGTGACGTCCATTGTAAAACCCTATGCTATGCTGCATCAGGTCGTGGATACGTGCAATATATCTTGCAAGAATTTCAACAAATCTGATTTTGTGATCATACTAGCTGGAGCAAATGATAAAAATCCTATAAGTGTGCAATCTCATCTTTATTGTACCTTAAAACATCTAAATCACACAAACGTGCTTGTGGGCAATGCTTATAGGAATAGATTTTTGAATGTTAATAATATAAATAAGCTAATGAAACATATCTGTACCTACTCTGATAATTCTGTATTTGTTTCACTGGACATCGACAATTGTGTTTCTAATCATTGGTTTGATAAAATGAATGCTTGTAGATTGTTAAACAGAGAGATCATACGCATAAGTAATAAATTTAAATATTTAGATTATATGAATAAAATGTCTCAGAAAAAAATTGCAAATCCTAAAGTGTCTAAAGTTGATGGCTGGTCACAGACAACTAAAGGCAATGAAAACAGGCATACTAGTACATGCACACAGACTGATGATACAAGTACTGAGTTGGATTTTTTTCGTGAATAATGGAGTAGCTAACAATGTTTGTATGATTTTGGAACAGAATGTTGATGCTTGTAAACCAAATATGGCCTGTATAAATATTTTACACCAAAATGTGTGTGGAATATCCAGTAAAAAAGACGAGTTTGAATTGTATTTATCAGATAAAAATATGGACTATGTGTGTTTAACAGAACATTTTCTTAATAAAACAAACGTCAATCTTTTAAATATACATGGTTACAAAATGATCTCTCATAATATAAGGCACTCCAAGAAAAGAGGAGGTTCGCTAATATTGGGTAAAAGTGACAAGATGGCGGAAGATTTTAATGTGATCAATAAACTTTACAAAATTAATTGTTTCGAAATATGTTGCTTGAAAGACATTGAAACAAACTTATACATTTGCTGCTGTTACAGAACTCCAGATGAGAAGAACTTTGATGATTTTATATTAAGACTTGAAAAGGTATTTGAATTTTTTTTTAAAAAGAAATGTGTCTTATGCGGTGATTTTAATGTTGATTTGCTCGTAGACAACAAACAGCGTACTGAATTCCTCACTTTATTGAAATGCTATAACTTTCGACCATTAGTTTTCGAAACGACATTTATGCGAAATAACGTAACATCTTGCTTAGATAATATCTTAACAAACCTTGACGAACAAACTGTATCGGAGCAGTGTCAAATTGACTACAATGGTCTTTCAGATGGCCATGGTGCATTATATTGTTCACTTCTGTTAGGTAGAGTCAAAATACACAATAGGTCAACACAAACTATAAGCACTATAACTAAAAGAATATACAACAAAAAGAATCATGTAATTTTCAAACAAAAAATTCTTGAACATAAATGGCATGAAATGGGTATAAATAAATTTTTGAAAACGTTTTACAGTACTTTTAAAGAATGTTACAAAAAGGTTACTAGGAGGCTTGTTGTAAAACCTAATTACGGTATACGCTGGGCTACAAAAGGCATTAAAAAATCAAGTAAAATGAAACGTTTTTTATGCTCATGTAGCGGAAACCAAATACATGAAAGTATACAGACTTATCGTAATAAATATATTAGTCTATACCGTAAAATAATTAGGACCGCAAAAAGAATGGCTGTTGAAGAACAAATTAAAAAGGCAAACAATTCTATTAAAGAAATATGGCAGGTAGTAAATAGACATACGAACAAATCAAAAGTAATACGAGCAAGCAATATTACATTAAAGTGTGACAATAAGTTCATTGATGATCCTCTGAGTATTGCTGATGTGTTCGCTGAACTATTTAATTACAATAGTCGGTCTGATATTTGTGCTAAAAATGCAATTACGTTCATTCAAGAAAATACTATCAGAATTGAGGCCGGAATGAATATTAGTTACACTGATGAAAAAGAAATAGGGAAGACAGTTAGAAATATGGTAAATAAAAACTCATGCGGCTACGATGACTTGCCAATAACTGTTATCAAACACCACATAAATATTTTAGCAAGACCGTTATCATATTTTTTCAATAAATGTTTTGACGAGCGCATCTTTCCTGATCAATTCAAACTGGCAAAAATAGTTCCTGTATACAAGAAAGGATCTACTAGTGATCCTAAAAACTATCGTCCTATATCTCTATTGCCCACTCTATCAAAAATATTTGAAAAGCTAATTAAAAGTCGTTTATTGTCACATTTATATTCAAACAGAATATTACACCAAAGGCAGTATGGTTATCAAACCTCAGTTGGTACTCTGGATGCCGTGAATACACTAATTGATGACGTAGTCGAAAGATTGAATATTAAAAAAAAGGTAGCTGGAATTTTCTTAGATTTAAGTTCTGCTTTTGACACCGTTGACCACGAAATTTTGATAAATAAACTAGAACACTATGGTGTGCGAGGGGCTGCTTTGGATCTACTTAGGTCATATTTAAGTAATAGGACAATGTTCGTCGAAGTTAAAAACAGATCACAACATGAAGGAACAGAATCTGTGCATAAATCAAGATTAACTAGCATTTTGACAGGAGTTCCTCAGGGTTCAATATTAGGGCCAATATTGTTTATAATTTTTACGAATGACTTAATAAATTACATAACTAATAACTTAACTGACATCAAATTAATTGTTTACGCTGACGATACGAATGCGATTATCAGCTCGGATGACATGATATCTCTTAACACTAGGATTGAGGAAGCACTGGTTGCTTTTCAAAAATGGTTTTCTGCAAACAAACTTATTATCAATATTAAGAAAACAAACATCATGTTGTTCAAATCTACGGTAAGAAATAACGATCGGATTGAATCCAGGGTAAATAGTGAGAGAATTGAAAGCGTTAACTGTGTGAAGTTCCTTGGAGTACAGATTGACTCTCTCCTAAATTGGAAATATGAATTGGAAGGGATCGAAAACTCCATTGCGTCAGCTTGTTATGCATTACGTACCTTACGTGATGAAATCAGTATCGATCAATTAAAAATAGTATATTTTGCACTAGTAGAATCTAAAATAAGGTATAGCATTCAGTTCTGGGGAAACAGTTACAGGTATAATTTGGAAAAAGCATTCATTTTGCAAAAACGAAGTATTAGAACTATAGTTGGGATCTCTCAGAGAGAGTCATGTAGAGAGCATTTTAGTCGACTGGGTATTTTGACGGTCCCAAGTATCTATGTACATGTAATTATTAGCTTTTTAGCCAAAAACATACACGAGTATGAGACACATAGTGAAAATAATGTGCGGACAAATAGTAGGAAGAAAAATCTAAAGAATAAGATACACCCCACACTCAACATCATGAAACACTGTTTAAGATATCAAGCAGTTGAATTTTTTAACAGACTGCCACTAGAACTGAAATCTATTATTCACCAAAGAACAAAACTAAAGGTTGAGTTGAAGTCTTTTCTTCTGGAGAAATGTCTCTATTCACTGGATGATCTATGAACCGTTTATAATTATTGATTGTTTTGATTGATCACATTAAAATGTTCTGATTATTCATTGTTAGGTTAGGTTTTTGACATTGTAATATATTGCATGATTACCATAATTTATCAATAATTATTTTATGTTTAATTATATTTTTAATTTAATTTATATTTCCGCATACAATGTAATTTGTCAATGGAATAAACTACTATGAACTATGAATTATGAACTATAGAGTTCGGGAATGAGATGACTCACTCATGAGCTGGGCCAACTTGGCAACATTACCATCAACTAGTGGCACAGACATATTCGTAATTTCGAATGCCCTCCTGAGCCGCGTTGTGCTGTAGTTCTGGGTATCCATAGTGACCGTGTCAATTACCAAATCTGGTAAAGTCCCAAAAACATATTTATCCCCAACCATTGACTCACTGTGTACTGCATCCAGGATTTCTTGGGTAGGTTCAATGATGGATCCATCAATTTTAGCGTTACAATTGGCTGGTAGGAGTAATCTCGTTTGACTCTTCAGTACTCTAATATTCTGCTCAGTTTTTGTACCATTGCGACAGAGAATCGTCAGATCTTTAGACTCGGCACTGTGAGTGATTAGCCAAGTATTTGGGCCGATTGGTGCAATGAACACTTGATCGAGTCGCTCATCATGAATTGAATCCATCAAGCACACATCGCGAATTTTGTCACCTCTGAGAACAGCGTGGGCACCACAGTCATATTGTAGGTTGTTGCTCCAAACATGATTCATCTTGCAGGTTCCATAAGGTGCCCGAGAACAAAGCTGATGACCTTCTTTACTCATACTGATCCATTCTTCTTTACCCCCATCTACGATATACACTGGATTTGTTATCCTCGCCTTATACCAGAAACCTTTTATAGCCATTGGATGGCTCACGACTTGGACAGTTCTGTACTGAGATGATTTCTTGATGATAGGTACTGACATGATCATGAGCACTCTTCCCTCCTGAACTCCCATCTTTACAGGGATGTGACTGAGCATATCATCATATAAGATGGAAGGGGGTAATGCTAACCTCCCTGGTAGTGCAGCAGCTATCAACTTCATCACCTCTACAACCCGGCTAGTGTGAACCAGTGCGAGTGGTAAATTCCCACTCACCATCCCGTCGCTTACATATATATAGAACTCCGCAGACGTGAGGAGAGCACTTTTCAGTAATTATGTCTTTGCATCACACTCAGTTAACTCAATTAACGTTTGGAGTAACGCTTGAGTTAATTCCTCAGCTCGGGAGACATCAGCAATAGTATTCTCTAAGATCTGCATGTTCTCATCTATGACTTGAGAGGACTGTTTGAGAGCAACTTGTGTGTCAGTCAAAACATTCGCCAGAGACTTGAATTCATCTGCTGTAGTCTGGGATAAGGATTGTATTAATCTCGAGTTAGTCTCTACAAATTTCGAAGTGACATTCAATTGATCTTGATGTTTTTCGATCAAGTCGAGAACTTCTCTGATTTGTTTGTTAGTTGCTATTCCAGCGAACCAGTGGTAGAATTCACCTACGAAATCCAACGATCTTTGGTGCCTCGCATGTGATAAGTAATTCGGGCCGTTCTGATCAGCACGGAAGTCCGTTCCAGACATCTGGTCATTCATATTAATCGCAACATTGCTAGTGTACGTGCTGGGTCTAGAGACTGGTTTTACAATTGCTTTGTAATGATTCCCATCTTGATCCTTCAGAGTAAGATCCAAATCGGGTAAGGAATCACCCCGAGTCTGACTGCCGGTTACATAAGCTTTGTAAAAGTTTGCTTTTTCACGCTGTTTCTCTAAACCCCGATAGAAATGTCTAGCATTCTCTAACCTGAGCAACTCTTGCTCTCGCAGAGAAGCTATGAATACATCCTTATTAGATGTTGAATCACCCCCCGCCATATATCTGTTATCAGCATGCCGCGCATCAGTCTGGACGAAAACTTGGTTAATGCTAGCCCCATAGAAGTCTGGTCTAGACTCGTACTGGGATGACTTCCTTTGCCCAATTGTGATGTCATCTTTCGGAGACAGTTCGGTGTTTCTAATTGTTTTAACGCATTCTTTATTATATCTGGGTCATATTTTTTATATCGTTTTTGGCCTAAGGTGTATATACTATTGGCATCGTAGACCTGTAAAAAAAATTAAGATAGATACTTACTTACCTACATTATGTACCTACCCAAGTGAAACGAAACCAACAAGACCAAAAAAAATAAGGATAATAAATAATCTCTAATGAGACACTTTCCTCCTGGTTTCTCCATAAAATAAGGGATCACTACATTAAGGACCCAGTCTTCGAAAATTACTTCTTCGAACCATCCAGAAGTTGACCTGTTTTATCGGGCTCCCTCCGGACCATTTTCGACCCAGGTATCGTAAATCGTAATCGTAAATCGTATTTGGCCTTATAAATGACGTAGGGTAGAAGCAGTTCTCCTTCAGCGCTACCTGGTGCTTTTGTACTGTTGAGTTTTCTTTCAGGGTGTTTGCATCCACGCCTTACTAAAGCTTTTGTGCAACCGGAATAGTCGGTCAGATTTGTTTCATCGTAATTAATAATGTTTGATGGCGGCACTCCTTCCAACGATTTCTCCAATTCCTTGAAATAATCTCTTATCATATTTGGTGATACTTCCATTCGCGCTCTTTTTTATGTTTTCCACAATTCTGTTGGCCACTTAATCTTTGTTTCGTTTAAGGAAACCGTAGATAAAGTCGGGACCAGGTAGATTATTTATATTTTTTTTCATGTTGGATGCCTGATTTGTCAAGGTACATCTTAATAATGTACCTGAGATTCATTAAAATGACCTCAAATCTCTTCCGAGAGAGCTGTCTGGCCTCCCTGTTTTTGTACTATGTCGGTACAGCACAGACATGAATTTCATATTTTTTGCTACTATCTAAACTAAGTACAAGAGTTTTTTTTTTTTTTTTTTTTTAAACCAGTTATTAAATAACACCAAATGGCAAGTACAAAAATGCAAAAAGTATAATTAGAGGATTACAAAGTTGTTCTTAACATACATATTCTAATCGTTGGGTTGGATTGTGGTTACTCCCCTCACCTTTCACGGCTCTGATCAGGGCAATAAGGGGTTCTCATCTATGTCATCATAACTATCTACTCATCATCTGACGTGATGTACACACTCTGTCTATCCGACCCTGGTTGACTGTAATGATAGATGTATCTAAAAACACCAGGGAAAGAGATTGCCATGCCGGTAACAGATATCAGATGGATACTTGTCCAATCCCACCGTACATGGTGACTCAAGATGTGCGCCAAGTGGGATGTCCTGACAGTCACCTTATTAGGAATGTTGTTACAACCTTCCATTGATGGGAAATCAGAGCTGGTTAATGAAATGTTTGAGAAATCGAGTTTAATGGTCGTTGATAGGTGGTATCGCCTAATAACCTCCTCTTTCGCTATGATGGGACGATATCCTCTAGCAGGCTTGCAAGACCAAGTTATCGTTTGCCCCGGTAGAGTGCATAACTCAATTGGGATTTCAAAAATTCTATGGGATTTGCCACACAAAGAGGAGGATTGGGCTAGAAAGAATATCACCAGACTACTCTCTCCCATATGGTGAGCAACATTTATGTTCTTCGTGAAGAGTCCCATTCTAGCTAGCATGCTACGATGCTCCGCTAAAATAAATCTCTTGGTCCAATAGACAGTCACAATCATTATGATGATTGCAATAAACAAATCATAATGAAATATCGCTGAGGTCAAGTGGTTGAGATGCTGAGGGATAAGTGATTGAGTTGTATTGCACAGTGCAGGGACTCCAGGAGTATAATTAGAATAATTGACCTCCTGGAAGATCACTTCAGTGGCATGGGTGGCATTACTTCCAACTGGTAACGCGAATCCTTTGAGAGGCATTGATGCTGCAGTAACAACGGCTGGAGCACAACAGCATCGAACACAAATCTTGTAAACAATGAAGATTGTCAGGATAATTATTAGGACTCCGAATATCCAAGACATAACCCCTTGCCACCCTGTTAACCAGCTAGGGAGTGACCAGCCTTCTGCTGTGTCCTTCTTTAACTCCTCCTTCATTTCCATGATTTTTGTCGCTAGCATCTCCATTTCTGAATGGTATAGAGTTCGGGAATGAGATGACTCACTCATGAGCTGGGCCAACTTGGCAACATTACCATCAACTAGTGGCACAGACATATTCGTAATTTCGAATGCCCTCCTGAGCCGCGTTGTGCTGTAGTTCTGGGTATCCATAGTGACCGTGTCAATTACCAAATCTGGTAAAGTCCCAAAAACATATTTATCCCCAACCATTGACTCACTGTGTACTGCATCCAGGATTTCTTGGGTAGGTTCAATGATGGATCCATCAATTTTAGCGTTACAATTGGCTGGTAGGAGTAATCTCGTTTGACTCTTCAGTACTCTAATATTCTGCTCAGTTTTTGTACCATTGCGACAGAGAATCGTCAGATCTTTAGACTCGGCACTGTGAGTGATTAGCCAAGTATTTGGGCCGATTGGTGCAATGAACACTTGATCGAGTCGCTCATCATGAATTGAATCCATCAAGCACACATCGCGAATTTTGTCACCTCTGAGAACAGCGTGGGCACCACAGTCATGTTGTAGGTTGTTGCTCCAAACATGATTCATCTTGCAGGTTCCATAAGGTGCCCGAGAACAAAGCTGATGACCTTCTTTACTCATACTGATCCATTCTTCTTTACCCCCATCTACGATATACACTGGATTTGTTATCCTCGCCTTATACCAGAAACCTTTTATAGCCATTGGATGGCTCACGACTTGGACAGTTCTGTACTGAGATGATTTCTTGATGATAGGTACTGACATGATCATGAGCACTCTTCCCTCCTGAACTCCCATCTTTACAGGGATGTGACTGAGCATATCATCATATAAGATGGAAGGGGGTAATGCTAACCTCCCTGGTAGTGCAGCAGCTATCAACTTCATCACCTCTACAACCCGGCTAGTGTGAACCAGTGCGAGTGGTAAATTCCCACTCACCATCCCGTCGCTTACATATATATAGAACTCCGCAGACGTGAGGAGAGCACTTTTCAGTAATTATGTCTTTGCATCACACTCAGTTAACTCAATTAACGTTTGGAGTAACGCTTGAGTTAATTCCTCAGCTCGGGAGACATCAGCAATAGTATTCTCTAAGATCTGCATGTTCTCATCTATGACTTGAGAGGACTGTTTGAGAGCAACTTGTGTGTCAGTCAAAACATTCGCCAGAGACTTGAATTCATCTGCTGTAGTCTGGGATAAGGATTGTATTAATCTCGAGTTAGTCTCTACAAATTTCGAAGTGACATTCAATTGATCTTGATGTTTTTCGATCAAGTCGAGAACTTCTCTGATTTGTTTGTTAGTTGCTATTCCAGCGAACCAGTGGTAGAATTCACCTACGAAATCCAACGATCTTTGGTGCCTCGCATGTGATAAGTAATTCGGGCCGTTCTGATCAGCACGGAAGTCCGTTCCAGACATCTGGTCATTCATATTAATCGCAACATTGCTAGTGTACGTGCTGGGTCTAGAGACTGGTTTTACAATTGCTTTGTAATGATTCCCATCTTGATCCTTCAGAGTAAGATCCAAATCGGGTAAGGAATCACCCCGAGTCTGACTGCCGGTTACATAAGCTTTGTAAAAGTTTGCTTTTTCACGCTGTTTCTCTAAACCCCGATAGAAATGTCTAGCATTCTCTAACCTGAGCAACTCTTGCTCTCGCAGAGAAGCTATGAATACATCCTTATTAGATGTTGAATCACCCCCCGCCATATATCTGTTATCAGCATGCCGCGCATCAGTCTGGACGAAAACTTGGTTAATGCTAGCCCCATAGAAGTCTGGTCTAGACTCGTACTGGGATGACTTCCTTTGCCCAATTGTGATGTCATCTTTCGGAGACAGTTCGGTGTTTCTAATTGTTTTAACGCATTCTTTATTATATCTGGGTCATATTTTTTATATCGTTTTTGGCCTAAGGTGTATATACTATTGGCATCGTAGACCTGTAAAAAAAATTAAGATAGATACTTACTTACCTACATTATGTACCTACCCAAGTGAAACGAAACCAACAAGACCAAAAAAAATAAGGATAATAAATAATCTCTAATGAGACACTTTCCTCCTGGTTTCTCCATAAAATAAGGGATCACTACATTAAGGACCCAGTCTTCGAAAATTACTTCTTCGAACCATCCAGAAGTTGACCTGTTTTATCGGGCTCCCTCCGGACCATTTTCGACCCAGGTATCGTAAATCGTAATCGTAAATCGTATTTGGCCTTATAAATGACGTAGGGTAGAAGCAGTTCTCCTTCAGCGCTACCTGGTGCTTTTGTACTGTTGAGTTTTCTTTCAGGGTGTTTGCATCCACGCCTTACTAAAGCTTTTGTGCAACCGGAATAGTCGGTCAGATTTGTTTCATCGTAATTAATAATGTTTGATGGCGGCACTCCTTCCAACGATTTCTCCAATTCCTTGAAATAATCTCTTATCATATTTGGTGATACTTCCATTCGCGCTCTTTTTTATGTTTTCCACAAATTTTGTTGGCCACTTAATCTTTGTTTCGTTTAAGGAAACCGTAGATAAAGTCGGGACCAGGTAGATTATTTATATTTTTTTTCATGTTGGATGCCTGATTTGTCAAGGTACATCTTAATAATGTACCTGAGATTCATTAAAATGACCTCAAATCTCTTCCGAGAGGGCTGTTTGGCCTCCCTGTTTTTGTACTATGTCGGTACAGCACAGACATGAATTTCATATTTTTTGCTACTATCTAAACTAAGTACAAGAGTTTTTTTTTTTTTTTTTTAAACCAGTTATTAAATAACACCAAATGGCAAGTACAAAAATGCAAAAAGTATAATTAGAGGATTACAAAGTTGTTCTTAACATACATATTCTAATCGTTGGGTTGGATTGTGGTTACTCCCCTCACCTTTCACGGCTCTGATCAGGGCAATAAGGGGTTCTCATCTATGTCATCATAACTATCTACTCATCATCTGACGTGATGTACACACTCTGTCTATCCGACCCTGGTTGACTGTAATGATAGATGTATCTAAAAACACCAGGGAAAGAGATTGCCATGCCGGTAACAGATATCAGATGGATACTTGTCCAATCCCACCGTACATGGTGACTCAAGATGTGCGCCAAGTGGGATGTCCTGACAGTCACCTTATTAGGAATGTTGTTACAACCTTCCATTGATGGGAAATCAGAGCTGGTTAATGAAATGTTTGAGAAATCGAGTTTAATGGTCGTTGATAGGTGGTATCGCCTAATAACCTCCTCTTTCGCTATGATGGGACGATATCCTCTAGCAGGCTTGCAAGACCAAGTTATCGCTTGCCCCGGTAGAGTGCATAACTCAATTGGGATTTCAAAAATTCTATGGGATTTGCCACACAAAGAGGAGGATTGGGCTAGAAAGAATATCACCAGACTACTCTCTCCCATATGGTGAGCAACATTTATGTTCTTCGTGAAGAGTCCCATTCTAGCTAGCATGCTACGATGCTCCGCTAAAATAAATCTCTTGGTCCAATAGACAGTCACAATCTGTACAGTTTAGGTAGCTAATATTATATTTAAGCCAGTTAATATCTTGTTTAGTTCTCATTTTTACGTATTCAAAGTCATAACGCATCATACTAGTGAGAGATTAGCAAAGGTAATTTTAGTTCCAAATTCACAACTAGATGTCACTGTTAAATTGTGCCAAAAGCTGAATCGCGCTATCGTTGCGTTTTGCCTTTACTATATAAGCCACTTGTTCGTTGGCTTTGTGGAGACTTAAGAGCCTTTTAGTTTAACACTCAATAAATATATTGAACAGTTTAAAAGTGCATTCTCATTTGAGACTACTTGGGAGCGACCCGTTACATGGTCCTTACGAGCGGATTTCACTAGCCCCTATTGGAGTGCTAGCCTCTTCGTTTTTGACTGGCATAGAAACCAGTGGTGGATTGCCACTGAAGTGCCATACCCACACCGAGGTGTGAAAGTGTTGTTGTTCGCTGCCGGAGCCGTTGGCTGTTGGACATACTGGTGAGCGCGCACGCAGCCGAGGTGCACTGTGGTGGCGCGAGAGGGCGCTGCAATCGGAGTTAAGCAAGACGGGCAATTACTGCAGTTCAAGTTGTGGTTTGTGAAGTGCAACCGTGAGTACATTGAATTATTTGGAAGTGTAGAGCAGTGTGGTGAATTTATAGAGCAAGGAGATTATAGAGATTTTGGACTTTAACTTTTTACTGATTATTGGACTTAGAAAAATTGTGAATTTAGGACTTGTAATTTTTTCGTGTGCATGTTAGTTTTTAAGTATTAAAACTCTGTTGAGACGGGGAATCCATGCCCGATTTTTAAAAATTGGTTTATAATCTCAAACACTTGTAAAAATTTTACTTTATTTTTGGACTTAGAAAAATTTGTGCTTTTTAATTTTAACTTTAAAAATGGAATCTTTGTACAAATTGCAAAACGATACAAAGTTGCGTATTGATAAGGCAGCAATTAACTTCAAAAAGTCGCCTAAAGAACGTATAACGCGTGCTTATGTTGAAGTTAGATTAGAGTCGCTAGAATGTGCATGGAATCATTTTGTAAAGAATCATGAAGACATTGTACAAGGTGTAACAGAATTAAATAAAGATGATAAATATTTTAAAAATGAGTTATATGAAAACACTGAAGAGTCATACGTAAAGTATAAAAGTGAATTGAAAGATATTTTATTTGAGTTTGAGAAGAGAGCTGTGGCTCAATCAAGTTCTAATCAAAGTGTACAGTCCAAGAATGATAGTATTAAGTTGCCAAAAATGTCAATTCCCACATTCACGGGCATTTATGCTCAGTGGCCCACTTTCAAAGATTTGTTTGTTTCACTTATTCATCAAAATCAAAGTTTAGACGATGTACAAAGGTTGCACTATTTAAAAAGCTTGTTGTCAGGCGAAGCCGAACAATTAATTCGGAATATTTCGATAACATCAGCTAATTATAAGGAATGTTGGTCAATTCTCTGTAGTCGGTTTGATAATAAAAGATTTATATCCAATTGTTTACTGAAGCGATTGTTGAGCCAGACTAATGTGGCTGAAAACTCAAGTGCCATTAAAGGTCTTTTAGACACTACGATGGAGTGCTTGAATGGTCTAAAAAATCTCGGTGTAGATGTTATGTCGTGGGACATCATAGTGATTCACATTGTTAGCGTCAAATTAGATGTTGAATCCCGGAAACAATGGGAAACTAAAATAAGCTCGCATGATAAACTGCCCACACTTGTTGAATTCAGAGATTTTTTGGAAGCCAGATCTCGAGCGCTAGAGTTTTTAGATTCAAATGAAAAACCTAGACCACTTCTAAATAAACCAAAGGTTCATCATGTAGTTAGCGCCGACAACGAAGCAAATGCAACCGTGTTATGTCCCTTTTGTAAAGAGAACCACAAGATTGCCAATTGTAAACAGTTTGCAAGGGAGAGTTACGAATCTCGTCATGGCTTTGTTCAAACCAAAAGGTTATGTTTCAACTGTTTAGGTTCCAACCACTCCATAAAGTTTTGCCGTCAAAGTTCTTCCTGTCGCGTTTGCAAGCGAAGACATCATTCGCTATTGCACCCTAAAGTAGTTTCAAACTCAGCCGTGCCAAGCATGTCTTCCAATGCAACGGCTGAAGTTAAGTCAGCGGTGTCTGCCGTTCAGACATCGTTATCAGAGGGCGAACCATCTTCGTCATATATAGCTTCTCACTTTTCTCAAAGGTCAGTACCTACACAAGTTTTGTTGGCTACCGCTCTTGTTGAAGCACAAACAAGATACGGGTCTACACAACTGTTGAGGGTGTTATTGGATCAGGGATCCCAGGCATCATTCATAACCGAATCAGCAGTACAACTTCTTGGACTAAAGAAGACAGCGACAAAAACGGTCGTATCAGGGATAGGGGGTGAGAGAAGTGTTGCCTCTAGGTTTACAGTCACAGTGACGATTCACTCGCGCTTTGATCCCAATTTCAGTGTCCAAGTAGAATCATTCGTGTTAGGTACAATCACATCGCTCCTACCTTCTGAAAAAATTGTAGAACTCAACTGGCCTGAGATACAGCTCACTTTAGCTGATCCAGAGTATCATACACCAAACAAGATTGACATCTTGCTTGGCGCTGAAGTGTATGGCCAGGTACTTAGAGAAGGATTGACTCAAGGTCCCCCAGGCTTTCCCGTAGCCCAGAACACAGCCTTGGGGTGGATTTTGTCTGGTCAAAGCCCATCAAAGTCTGACTCGAATATTCATTGTCATCACGCCAACATTAGCCTGCTAGATCAAGCTGATGACAATACACTGCTGAAGCAGTTTTGGGAGATCGAGTCAGTGATTCCCGGATCGCCAAAGATCCTTTCTGAGGATGAGCAGCGATGCGAAGATATCTATTCCCAAACCACTTTCAAGGATGAAAGTGGTAGATATGTTGTAAACCTTCCGTTTCACAATGTTGATCCACAGTGTCAGTATAGCAGTTCTAGAGATCTAGCTGTAAAGAGATTTCAGCTTCTTGAAAACAAGTTCAAGAAGAATCCAGATTTGAAGAAGCGGTATTCCGAGGTGTTCCACGAATACATTAATCTTGGTCACATGGAACGCGTATGTGGTGATGATCCCAAAAGAGCGAAAGCGGTTTACTTACCTCATCACGCTGTTGTACGTGAGGACAAGTCGACAACCAAGGTTCGAATTGTGTTCGACGCTTCAATGAAGGGGTTAAATGGGATCTCTCTGAATGACGACCTGTTGGTTGGTCCCACTTTGCAACGGCCACTGCGACACATCATTGTGAAATGGAGAATGTACCCCATTAGCTTATGTGCGGATATAATTAAAATGTACAGACAAGTGAAAATCTTACCTGAACACGTAGATTTTCAAAGAGTAGTATGGCGCGATAATCCCACAAATGATATTGAAGATTTTCGTATGCTGCGAGTTACCTTTGGGACGTCAGCAGCTCCTTACCTTGCTGTGAAGACATTACAGCAGGTAGCCATCGACGAATGTTCACACTGTCCTGAAATAGCTGAAAAAATAAAACTAGAATATTACGTAGATGATCTAATGACAGGATGTCAGACAATAGAAGAAGGACTAATGCTGAAGAAGAAAATGACAGAGGTACTTACTAAAGGTGGCTTCCAGTTGCAAAATTGGATCAGTAGCTGCAAAGAGTTAAATGACATGATGTTAGAAGATGAAGAAGATCAGGAAACAAAGGAAAGGGATATTAAAACGGATGACGTTATGAAGATATTAGGAATTTCATGGGATCGAGATAATGATGACTTCAGATATTCTGTAAAACTTCCTGCGCAACAGTCTCCTATCACGAAGCGGCGAGTAATTTCAGACATCTCGCGCCTATTTGACCCGTTGGGATGGGCTGCACCGTGTGTTGTCACATCTAAAATATTTATTCAAAAGCTATGGCTTTCGGGAATAGGTTGGGATGAAGAGTTGCCATCAGAGTTGTTGATAGAGTGGCAAACTTACCGACAGAATCTTGAAGAGACGCGTAAGTTCAGCATTCCTAGATGGATCTATACGTCAGTTGATAACTTCAGTGTAGAATTGCATGGCTTTTCTGACGCCTCTGTTGCTGCTTATGCTGCGGTTGTATATGCCAGAGTTACACACTTCGATAAATCTATCACAACTAGTTTAGTCACTGCGCGTACGAAAGTTTCCCCAGTAAAACAGGAATCCATTCCGAGGCTGGAATTGATGGGTGCGGTACTGCTGGCTGAATTGTTATCAGAAGTGTCTGTGGTTATGAAGATCCCTCAAAATCTGGTTCATGCTTGGACAGATTCATCCGTCGTTTTAGCATGGCTAAGCAGCCACCCTAGTCGATGGACTACCTTTGTTGCGAACAGAGTTTCAGCCATTTTGTCTCAGTTCGACAATTCACACTGGGCACATGTCCAGTCTTCTCATAACCCAGCAGATATTGCGTCCAGAGGGTTATCTCCGCAAGAGCTTTCTTGCAGTGTTTTATGGGCTCAAGGTCCACTTTGGCTACGGAATAATGTCATAGAGTACACAAGACCGAAAGCCATATCTACAAATATGGAACAGAGATCGGTTAAGGCTCACGTGGTTACTGAGAACTCACCGGAAGATCCCCTGTGGACTAAATATTCTTCATTGCAGAAACTAGTAAGAGTCATAGCTTACTGTCGTAGGGTTTTGAAATGGAAGGACCAGAAGAATGTAAGTCGAAGATATGAGTTGTATTTAACATATGAAGAGATAGAAGAAGCAACAAAGGTTTGTATAAGACAGGTTCAAAAGCAGGAGTTCGGAGAAGAGATTGCAGATGTTAGGAAAACAGGAGAAGTTAAGACAAGAAGCAAAATTAAATCTCTTTGTCCAATGTTAGATAGTGATGGGATATTGCGTGTTAGTGGTCGCATTCGTAATGCCACTTTGGATGAAGCCACAAAACATCCCAACATTCTACCACAAACAAATCACTTCACAAATCTGGTGATTAGTGAAGCCCACAAGAAGACGCTACATGGAGGTCCTACTTTGGTCTTAAATCACTTGCGTACCAAGTATTGGATAATTGCAGCCAAAACTTTGGTGAAGGCTTTTGTACGCAAATGTGTCACTTGTAAACGGTACTCTATATCGGCTCAAACCCAGTTAATGGGTCAGTTACCGTCAAGTAGAGTGACACCAGCAAGACCATTTAGGCACAGTGGGGTTGACTTTGCTGGTCCGGTTAACATCCGAGTATCGAAAGGTCGTGGTAATCGTTCCTATAAAGGATATATCTGCTTGTTTGTTTGTATGGTTTCTAAGGCCATACATTTAGAAGCCATAAGCGACTTGACATCTCAGGGCTTTATTGCAGGGTTCAGAAGGTTTGTTGGACGTAGAGGTGCTGTTAGCGATCTTTGGAGTGATAACGGCACCAATTTTGTAGGTGCCTCCAAAGAACTCAAACACCTTGTCGCTGCAGAAAAGTCATCTGTAGCTGAAGATATTATGGAATGGTTAGGTAACAACGGTACTAAGTGGCACTTCATTCCACCTCATGCTCCTAATTTCGGAGGTTTGTGGGAGGCTGGAGTGAAGTCCACTAAGTTTCACCTGAAACGGGTGATAGGCAATTCGACTCTTACATACGAAGAAATGTCCACAGTTTTGATCCAAGTCGAAGCCTGCTTAAATTCACGACCGTTGTCTATGATGCCAGACAATATTAACGACCCTACTCCCTTAACGCCTGGCCATTTTCTCATAGGCGAGCCTCTGATAACGGTGCCCGATCGGAATTACGAAAATAGTAATATGAGTACATTGAGACGGTGGCAGTTTTCGCAGCGACTAGTGCAGGAATTTTGGCGGCGATGGTCTAACGAATATTTAGTTCATTTGATGCAACGTCATAAATGGAATAAACATGTTCCTGAACCAAATATTGGAGATGTTGTACTGGTCAAGGAAGACAATGTACCTCCTGCTCGCTGGTTGTTAGGTAAAGTTGTTCAAAAACACCCTGGTTTGGACGGATTCACGAGAGTCGTGACTCTCAAATGCAACGGTTCTTTATGTAAGCGTCCTGTGTCCAAGTTATGTGTTTTGCCGGTCACGGTTTAGTCATAAGTTCTATTTTTATGAAAATGTTTAAGTTTGTGCTATACTCTGAGTTGATGTTGTTTTTAGTTTTTAGATTTTGGGTAGTTGTATTATACAGTCCACATTGTTTTTAGTTTTGTTCGCTATTGAAGCAACGTTATGTAAATTTTGTTAGTTGATGTCCTACAGTCCACCACTTTGTTATATATACTTATGTCCACATTTATTTAAGTTAAGAACATAAACATATGTTCTTGGTGGGCGGTATGTACAGTTTAGGTAGCTAATATTATATTTAAGCCAGTTAATATCTTGTTTAGTTCTCATTTTTACGTATTCAAAGTCATAACGCATCATACTAGTGAGAGATTAGCAAAGGTAATTTTAGTTCCAAATTCACAACTAGATGTCACTGTTAAATTGTGCCAAAAGCTGAATCGCGCTATCGTTGCGTTTTGCCTTTACTATATAAGCCACTTGTTCGTTGGCTTTGTGGAGACTTAAGAGCCTTTTAGTTTAACACTCAATAAATATATTGAACAGTTTAAAAGTGCATTCTCATTTGAGACTACTTGGGAGCGACCCGTTACACAATCATTATGATGATTGCAATAAACAAATCATAATGAAATATCGCTGAGGTCAAGTGGTTGAGATGCTGAGGGATAAGTGATTGAGTTGTATTGCACAGTGCAGGGACTCCAGGAGTATAATTAGAATAATTGACCTCCTGGAAGATCACTTCAGTGGCATGGGTGGCATTACTTCCAACTGGTAACGCGAATCCTTTGAGAGGCATTGATGCTGCAGTAACAACGGCTGGAGCACAACAGCATCGAACACAAATCTTGTAAACAATGAAGATTGTCAGGATAATTATTAGGACTCCGAATATCCAAGACATAACCCCTTGCCACCCTGTTAACCAGCTAGGGAGTGACCAGCCTTCTGCTGTGTCCTTCTTTAACTCCTCCTTCATTTCCATGATTTTTGTCGCTAGCATCTCCATTTCTGAATGGTATAGAGTTCGGGAATGAGATGACTCACTCATGAGCTGGGCCAACTTGGCAACATTACCATCAACTAGTGGCACAGACATATTCGTAATTTCGAATGCCCTCCTGAGCCGCGTTGTGCTGTAGTTCTGGGTATCCATAGTGACCGTGTCAATTACCAAATCTGGTAAAGTCCCAAAAACATATTTATCCCCAACCATTGACTCATTGTGTACTGCATCCAGGATTTCTTGGGTAGGTTCAATGATGGATCCATCAATTTTAGCGTTACAATTGGCTGGTAGGAGTAATCTCGTTTGACTCTTCAGTACTCTAATATTCTGCTCAGTTTTTGTACCATTGCGACAGAGAATCGTCAGATCTTTAGACTCGGCACTGTGAGTGATTAGCCAAGTATTTGGGCCGATTGGTGCAATGAACACTTAATCGAGTCGCTCATCATGAATTGAATCCATCAAGCACACATCGCGAATTTTGTCACCTCTGAGAACAGCGTGGGCACCACAGTCATGTTGTAGGTTGTTGCTCCAAACATGATTCATCTTGCAGGTTCCATAAGGTGCCCGAGAACAAAGCTGATGACCTTCTTTACTCATACTGATCCATTCTTCTTTACCCCCATCTACGATATACACTGGATTTGTTATCCTCGCCTTATACCAGAAACCTTTTATAGCCATTGGATGGCTCACGACTTGGACAGTTCTGTACTGAGATGATTTCTTGATGATAGGTACTGACATGATCATGAGCACTCTTCCCTCCTGAACTCCCATCTTTACAGGGATGTGACTGAGCATATCATCATATAAGATGGAAGGGGGTAATGCTAACCTCCCTGGTAGTGCAGCAGCTATCAACTTCATCACCTCTACAACCCGGCTAGTGTGAACCAGTGCGAGTGGTAAATTCCCACTCACCATCCCGTCGCTTACATATATATAGAACTCCGCAGACGTGAGGAGAGCACTTTTCAGTAATTATGTCTTTGCATCACACTCAGTTAACTCAATTAACGTTTGGAGTAACGCTTGAGTTAATTCCTCAGCTCGGGAGACATCAGCAATAGTATTCTCTAAGATCTGCATGTTCTCATCTATGACTTGAGAGGACTGTTTGAGAGCAACTTGTGTGTCAGTCAAAACATTCGCCAGAGACTTGAATTCATCTGCTGTAGTCTGGGATAAGGATTGTATTAATCTCGAGTTAGTCTCTACAAATTTCGAAGTGACATTCAATTGATCTTGATGTTTTTCGATCAAGTCGAGAACTTCTCTGATTTGTTTGTTAGTTGCTATTCCAGCGAACCAGTGGTAGAATTCACCTACGAAATCCAACGATCTTTGGTGCCTCGCATGTGATAAGTAATTCGGGCCGTTCTGATCAGCACGGAAGTCCGTTCCAGACATCTGGTCATTCATATTAATCGCAACATTGCTAGTGTACGTGCTGGGTCTAGAGACTGGTTTTACAATTGCTTTGTAATGATTCCCATCTTGATCCTTCAGAGTAAGATCCAAATCGGGTAAGGAATCACCCCGAGTCTGACTGCCGGTTACATAAGCTTTGTAAAAGTTTGCTTTTTCACGCTGTTTCTCTAAACCCCGATAGAAATGTCTAGCATTCTCTAACCTGAGCAACTCTTGCTCTCGCAGAGAAGCTATGAATACATCCTTATTAGATGTTGAATCACCCCCCGCCATATATCTGTTATCAGCATGCCGCGCATCAGTCTGGACGAAAACTTGGTTAATGCTAGCCCCATAGAAGTCTGGTCTAGACTCGTACTGGGATGACTTCCTTTGCCCACTTGTGATGTCATCTTTCGGAGACAGTTCGGTGTTTCTAATTGTTTTAACGCATTCTTTATTATATCTGGGTCATATTTTTTATATCGTTTTTGGCCTAAGGTGTATATACTATTGGCATCGTAGACCTGTAAAAAAAATTAAGATAGATACTTACTTACCTACATTATGTACCTACCCAAGTGAAACGAAACCAACAAGACCAAAAAAAATAAGGATAATAAATAATCTCTAATGAGACACTTTCCTCCTGGTTTCTCCATAAAATAAGGGATCACTACATTAAGGACCCAGTCTTCGAAAATTACTTCTTCGAACCATCCAGAAGTTGACCTGTTTTATCGGGCTCCCTCCGGACCATTTTCGACCCAGGTATCGTAAATCGTAATCGTAAATCGTATTTGGCCTTATAAATGACGTAGGGTAGAAGCAGTTCTCCTTCAGCGCTACCTGGTGCTTTTGTACTGTTGAGTTTTCTTTCAGGGTGTTTGCATCCACGCCTTACTAAAGCTTTTGTGCAACCGGAATAGTCGGTCAGATTTGTTTCATCGTAATTAATAATGTTTGATGGCGGCACTCCTTCCAACGATTTCTCCAATTCCTTGAAATAATCTCTTATCATATTTGGTGATACTTCCATTCGCGCTCTTTTTTATGTTTTCCACAATTCTGTTGGCCACTTAATCTTTGTTTCGTTTAAGGAAACCGTAGATAAAGTCGGGACCAGGTAGATTATTTATATTTTTTTTCATGTTGGATGCCTGATTTGTCAAGGTACATCTTAATAATGTACCTGAGATTCATTAAAATGACCTCAAATCTCTTCCGAGAGAGCTGTCTGGCCTCCCTGTTTTTGTACTATGTCGGTACAGCACAGACATGAATTTCATATTTTTTGCTACTATCTAAACTAAGTACAAGAGTTTTTTTTTTTTTTTTTTTTTTAAACCAGTTATTAAATAACACCAAATGGCAAGTACAAAAATGCAAAAAGTATAATTAGAGGATTACAAAGTTGTTCTTAACATACATATTCTAATCGTTGGGTTGGATTGTGGTTACTCCCCTCACCTTTCACGGCTCTGATCAGGGCAATAAGGGGTTCTCATCTATGTCATCATAACTATCTACTCATCATCTGACGTGATGTACACACTCTGTCTATCCGACCCTGGTTGACTGTAATGATAGATGTATCTAAAAACACCAGGGAAAGAGATTGCCATGCCGGTAACAGATATCAGATGGATACTTGTCCAATCCCACCGTACATGGTGACTCAAGATGTGCGCCAAGTGGGATGTCCTGACAGTCACCTTATTAGGAATGTTGTTACAACCTTCCATTGATGGGAAATCAGAGCTGGTTAATGAAATGTTTGAGAAATCGAGTTTAATGGTCGTTGATAGGTGGTATCGCCTAATAACCTCCTCTTTCGCTATGATGGGACGATATCCTCTAGCAGGCTTGCAAGACCAAGTTATCGCTTGCCCCGGTAGAGTGCATAACTCAATTGTGATTTCAAAAATTCTATGGGATTTGCCACACAAAGAGGAGGATTGGGCTAGAAAGAATATCACCAGACTACTCTCTCCCATATGGTGAGCAACATTTATGTTCTTCGTGAAGAGTCCCATTCTAGCTAGCATGCTACGATGCTCCGCTAAAATAAATCTCTTGGTCCAATAGACAGTCACAATCATTATGATGATTGCAATTAACAAATCATAATGAAATATCGCTGAGGTCAAGTGGTTGAGATGCTGAGGGATAAGTGATTGAGTTGTATTGCACAGTGCAGGGACTCCAGGAGTATAATTAGAATAATTGACCTCCTGGAAGATCACTTCAGTGGCATGGGTGGCATTACTTCCAACTGGTAACGCGAATCCTTTGAGAGGCATTGATGCTGCAGTAACAACGGCTGGAGCACAACAGCATCGAACACAAATCTTGTAAACAATGAAGATTGTCAGGATAATTATTAGGACTCCGAATATCCAAGACATAACCCCTTGCCACCCTGTTAACCAGCTAGGGAGTGACCAGCCTTCTGCTGTGTCCTTCTTTAACTCCTCCTTCATTTCCATGATTTTTGTCGCTAGCATCTCCATTTCTGAATGGTATAGAGTTCGGGAATGAGATGACTCACTCATGAGCTGGGCCAACTTGGCAACATTACCATCAACTAGTGGCACAGACATATTCGTAATTTCGAATGCCCTCCTGAGCCGCGTTGTGCTGTAGTTCTGGGTATCCATAGTGACCGTGTCAATTACCAAATCTGGTAAAGTCCCAAAAACATATTTATCCCCAACCATTGACTCATTGTGTACTGCATCCAGGATTTCTTGGGTAGGTTCAATGATGGATCCATCAATTTTAGCGTTACAATTGGCTGGTAGGAGTAATCTCGTTTGACTCTTCAGTACTCTAATATTCTGCTCAGTTTTTGTACCATTGCGACAGAGAATCGTCAGATCTTTAGACTCGGCACTGTGAGTGATTAGCCAAGTATTTGGGCCGATTGGTGCAATGAACACTTGATCGAGTCGCTCATCATGAATTGAATCCATCAAGCACACATCGCGAATTTTGTCACCTCTGAGAACAGCGTGGGCACCACAGTCATATTGTAGGTTGTTGCTCCAAACATGATTCATCTTGCAGGTTCCATAAGGTGCCCGAGAACAAAGCTGATGACCTTCTTTACTCATACTGATCCATTCTTCTTTACCCCCATCTACGATATACACTGGATTTGTTATCCTCGCCTTATACCAGAAACCTTTTATAGCCATTGGATGGCTCACGACTTGGACAGTTCTGTACTGAGATGATTTCTTGATGATAGGTACTGACATGATCATGAGCACTCTTCCCTCCTGAACTCCCATCTTTACAGGGATGTGACTGAGCATATCATCATATAAGATGGAAGGGGGTAATGCTAACCTCCCTGGTAGTGCAGCAGCTATCAACTTCATCACCTCTACAACCCGGCTAGTGTGAACCAGTGCGAGTGGTAAATTCCCACTCACCATCCCGTCGCTTACATATATATAGAACTCCGCAGACGTGAGGAGAGCACTTTTCAGTAATTATGTCTTTGCATCACACTCAGTTAACTCAATTAACGTTTGGAGTAACGCTTGAGTTAATTCCTCAGCTCGGGAGACATCAGCAATAGTATTCTCTAAGATCTGCATGTTCTCATCTATGACTTGAGAGGACTGTTTGAGAGCAACTTGTGTGTCAGTCAAAACATTCGCCAGAGACTTGAATTCATCTGCTGTAGTCTGGGATAAGGATTGTATTAATCTCGAGTTAGTCTCTACAAATTTCGAAGTGACATTCAATTGATCTTGATGTTTTTCGATCAAGTCGAGAACTTCTCTGATTTGTTTGTTAGTTGCTATTCCAGCGAACCAGTGGTAGAATTCACCTACGAAATCCAACGATCTTTGGTGCCTCGCATGTGATAAGTAATTCGGGCCGTTCTGATCAGCACGGAAGTCCGTTCCAGACATCTGGTCATTCATATTAATCGCAACATTGCTAGTGTACGTGCTGGGTCTAGAGACTGGTTTTACAATTGCTTTGTAATGATTCCCATCTTGATCCTTCAGAGTAAGATCCAAATCGGGTAAGGAATCACCCCGAGTCTGACTGCCGGTTACATAAGCTTTGTAAAAGTTTGCTTTTTCACGCTGTTTCTCTAAACCCCGATAGAAATGTCTAGCATTCTCTAACCTGAGCAACTCTTGCTCTCGCAGAGAAGCTATGAATACATCCTTATTAGATGTTGAATCACCCCCCGCCATATATCTGTTATCAGCATGCCGCGCATCAGTCTGGACGAAAACTTGGTTAATGCTAGCCCCATAGAAGTCTGGTCTAGACTCGTACTGGGATGACTTCCTTTGCCCACTTGTGATGTCATCTTTCGGAGACAGTTCGGTGTTTCTAATTGTTTTAACGCATTCTTTATTATATCTGGGTCATATTTTTTATATCGTTTTTGGCCTAAGGTGTATATACTATTGGCATCGTAGACCTGTAAAAAAAATTAAGATAGATACTTACTTACCTACATTATGTACCTACCCAAGTGAAACGAAACCAACAAGACCAAAAAAAATAAGGATAATAAATAATCTCTAATGAGACACTTTCCTCCTGGTTTCTCCATAAAATAAGGGATCACTACATTAAGGACCCAGTCTTCGAAAATTACTTCTTCGAACCATCCAGAAGTTGACCTGTTTTATCGGGCTCCCTCCGGACCATTTTCGACCCAGGTATCGTAAATCGTAATCGTAAATCGTATTTGGCCTTATAAATGACGTAGGGTAGAAGCAGTTCTCCTTCAGCGCTACCTGGTGCTTTTGTACTGTTGAGTTTTCTTTCAGGGTGTTTGCATCCACGCCTTACTAAAGCTTTTGTGCAACCGGAATAGTCGGTCAGATTTGTTTCATCGTAATTAATAATGTTTGATGGCGGCACTCCTTCCAACGATTTCTCCAATTCCTTGAAATAATCTCTTATCATATTTGGTGATACTTCCATTCGCGCTCTTTTTTATGTTTTCCACAATTCTGTTGGCCACTTAATCTTTGTTTCGTTTAAGGAAACCGTAGATAAAGTCGGGACCAGGTAGATTATTTATGTTTTTTTTCATGTTGGATGCCTGATTTGTCAAGGTACATCTTAATAATGTACCTGAGATTCATTAAAATGACCTCAAATCTCTTCCGAGAGAGCTGTCTGGCCTCCCTGTTTTTGTACTATGTCGGTACAGCACAGACATGAATTTCATATTTTTTGCTACTATCTAAACTAAGTACAAGAGTTTTTTTTTTTTTTTTTTTTTTTTAAACCAGTTATTAAATAACACCAAATGGCAAGTACAAAAATGCAAAAAGTATAATTAGAGGATTACAAAGTTGTTCTTAACATACATATTCTAATCGTTGGGTTGGATTGTGGTTACTCCCCTCACCTTTCACGGCTCTGATCAGGGCAATAAGGGGTTCTCATCTATGTCATCATAACTATCTACTCATCATCTGACGTGATGTACACACTCTGTCTATCCGACCCTGGTTGACTGTAATGATAGATGTATCTAAAAACACCAGGGAAAGAGATTGCCATGCCGGTAACAGATATCAGATGGATACTTGTCCAATCCCACCGTACATGGTGACTCAAGATGTGCGCCAAGTGGGATGTCCTGACAGTCACCTTATTAGGAATGTTGTTACAACCTTCCATTGATGGGAAATCAGAGCTGGTTAATGAAATGTTTGAGAAATCGAGTTTAATGGTCGTTGATAGGTGGTATCGCCTAATAACCTCCTCTTTCGCTATGATGGGACGATATCCTCTAGCAGGCTTGCAAGACCAAGTTATCGCTTGCCCCGGTAGAGTGCATAACTCAATTGGGATTTCAAAAATTCTATGGGATTTGCCACACAAAGAGGAGGATTGGGCTAGAAAGAATATCACCAGACTACTCTCTCCCATATGGTGAGCAACATTTATGTTCTTCGTGAAGAGTCCCATTCTAGCTAGCATGCTACGATGCTCCGCTAAAATAAATCTCTTGGTCCAATAGACAGTCACAATCATTATGATGATTGCAATTAACAAATCATAATGAAATATCGCTGAGGTCAAGTGGTTGAGATGCTGAGGGATAAGTGATTGAGTTGTATTGCACAGTGCAGGGACTCCAGGAGTATAATTAGAATAATTGACCTCCTGGAAGATCACTTCAGTGGCATGGGTGGCATTACTTCCAACTGGTAACGCGAATCCTTTGAGAGGCATTGATGCTGCAGTAACAACGGCTGGAGCACAACAGCATCGAACACAAATCTTGTAAACAATGAAGATTGTCAGGATAATTATTAGGACTCCGAATATCCAAGACATAACCCCTTGCCACCCTGTTAACCAGCTAGGGAGTGACCAGCCTTCTGCTGTGTCCTTCTTTAACTCCTCCTTCATTTCCATGATTTTTGTCGCTAGCATCTCCATTTCTGAATGGTATAGAGTTCGGGAATGAGATGACTCACTCATGAGCTGGGCCAACTTGGCAACATTACCATCAACTAGTGGCACAGACATATTCGTAATTTCGAATGCCCTCCTGAGCCGCGTTGTGCTGTAGTTCTGGGTATCCATAGTGACCGTGTCAATTACCAAATCTGGTAAAGTCCCAAAAACATATTTATCCCCAACCATTGACTCACTGTGTACTGCATCCAGGATTTCTTGGGTAGGTTCAATGATGGATCCATCAATTTTAGCGTTACAATTGGCTGGTAGGAGTAATCTCGTTTGACTCTTCAGTACTCTAATATTCTGCTCAGTTTTTGTACCATTGCGACAGAGAATCGTCAGATCTTTAGACTCGGCACTGTGAGTGATTAGCCAAGTATTTGGGCCGATTGGTGCAATGAACACTTGATCGAGTCGCTCATCATGAATTGAATCCATCAAGCACACATCGCGAATTTTGTCACCTCTGAGAACAGCGTGGGCACCACAGTCATATTGTAGGTTGTTGCTCCAAACATGATTCATCTTGCAGGTTCCATAAGGTGCCCGAGAACAAAGCTGATGACCTTCTTTACTCATACTGATCCATTCTTCTTTACCCCCATCTACGATATACACTGGATTTGTTATCCTCGCCTTATACCAGAAACCTTTTATAGCCATTGGATGGCTCACGACTTGGACAGTTCTGTACTGAGATGATTTCTTGATGATAGGTACTGACATGATCATGAGCACTCTTCCCTCCTGAACTCCCATCTTTACAGGGATGTGACTGAGCATATCATCATATAAGATGGAAGGGGGTAATGCTAACCTCCCTGGTAGTGCAGCAGCTATCAACTTCATCACCTCTACAACCCGGCTAGTGTGAACCAGTGCGAGTGGTAAATTCCCACTCACCATCCCGTCGCTTACATATATATAGAACTCCGCAGACGTGAGGAGAGCACTTTTCAGTAATTATGTCTTTGCATCACACTCAGTTAACTCAATTAACGTTTGGAGTAACGCTTGAGTTAATTCCTCAGCTCGGGAGACATCAGCAATAGTATTCTCTAAGATCTGCATGTTCTCATCTATGACTTGAGAGGACTGTTTGAGAGCAACTTGTGTGTCAGTCAAAACATTCGCCAGAGACTTGAATTCATCTGCTGTAGTCTGGGATAAGGATTGTATTAATCTCGAGTTAGTCTCTACAAATTTCGAAGTGACATTCAATTGATCTTGATGTTTTTCGATCAAGTCGAGAACTTCTCTGATTTGTTTGTTAGTTGCTATTCCAGCGAACCAGTGGTAGAATTCACCTACGAAATCCAACGATCTTTGGTGCCTCGCATGTGATAAGTAATTCGGGCCGTTCTGATCAGCACGGAAGTCCGTTCCAGACATCTGGTCATTCATATTAATCGCAACATTGCTAGTGTACGTGCTGGGTCTAGAGACTGGTTTTACAATTGCTTTGTAATGATTCCCATCTTGATCCTTCAGAGTAAGATCCAAATCGGGTAAGGAATCACCCCGAGTCTGACTGCCGGTTACATAAGCTTTGTAAAAGTTTGCTTTTTCACGCTGTTTCTCTAAACCCCGATAGAAATGTCTAGCATTCTCTAACCTGAGCAACTCTTGCTCTCGCAGAGAAGCTATGAATACATCCTTATTAGATGTTGAATCACCCCCCGCCATGTATCTGTTATCAGCATGCCGCGCATCAGTCTGGACGAAAACTTGGTTAATGCTAGCCCCATAGAAGTCTGGTCTAGACTCGTACTGGGATGACTTCCTTTGCCCACTTGTGATGTCATCTTTCGGAGACAGTTCGGTGTTTCTAATTGTTTTAACGCATTCTTTATTATATCTGGGTCATATTTTTTATATCGTTTTTGGCCTAAGGTGTATATACTATTGGCATCGTAGACCTGTAAAAAAAATTAAGATAGATACTTACTTACCTTTATTATGTACCTACCCAAGTGAAACGAAACCAACAAGACCAAAAAAAATAAGGATAATAAATAATCTCTAATGAGACACTTTCCTCCTGGTTTCTCCATAAAATAAGGGATCACTACATTAAGGACCCAGTCTTCGAAAATTACTTCTTCGAACCATCCAGAAGTTGACCTGTTTTATCGGGCTCCCTCCGGACCATTTTCGACCCAGGTATCGTAAATCGTAATCGTAAATCGTATTTGGCCTTATAAATGACGTAGGGTAGAAGCAGTTCTCCTTCAGCGCTACCTGGTGCTTTTGTACTGTTGAGTTTTCTTTCAGGGTGTTTGCATCCACGCCTTACTAAAGCTTTTGTGCAACCGGAATAGTCGGTCAGATTTGTTTCATCGTAATTAATAATGTTTGATGGCGGCACTCCTTCCAACGATTTCTCCAATTCCTTGAAATAATCTCTTATCATATTTGGTGATACTTCCATTCGCGCTCTTTTTTATGTTTTCCACAATTCTGTTGGCCACTTAATCTTTGTTTCGTTTAAGGAAACCGTAGATAAAGTCGGGACCAGGTAGATTATTTATGTTTTTTTTCATGTTGGATGCCTGATTTGTCAAGGTACATCTTAATAATGTACCTGAGATTCATTAAAATGACCTCAAATCTCTTCCGAGAGAGCTGTCTGGCCTCCCTGTTTTTGTACTATGTCGGTACAGCACAGACATGAATTTCATATTTTTTGCTACTATCTAAACTAAGTACAAGAGTTTTTTTTTTTTTTTTTTTTTTTTAAACCAGTTATTAAATAACACCAAATGGCAAGTACAAAAATGCAAAAAGTATAATTAGAGGATTACAAAGTTGTTCTTAACATACATATTCTAATCGTTGGGTTGGATTGTGGTTACTCCCCTCACCTTTCACGGCTCTGATCAGGGCAATAAGGGGTTCTCATCTATGTCATCATAACTATCTACTCATCATCTGACGTGATGTACACACTCTGTCTATCCGACCCTGGTTGACTGTAATGATAGATGTATCTAAAAACACCAGGGAAAGAGATTGCCATGCCGGTAACAGATATCAGATGGATACTTGTCCAATCCCACCGTACATGGTGACTCAAGATGTGCGCCAAGTGGGATGTCCTGACAGTCACCTTATTAGGAATGTTGTTACAACCTTCCATTGATGGGAAATCAGAGCTGGTTAATGAAATGTTTGAGAAATCGAGTTTAATGGTCGTTGATAGGTGGTATCGCCTAATAACCTCCTCTTTCGCTATGATGGGACGATATCCTCTAGCAGGCTTGCAAGACCAAGTTATCGCTTGCCCCGGTAGAGTGCATAACTCAATTGGGATTTCAAAAATTCTATGGGATTTGCCACACAAAGAGGAGGATTGGGCTAGAAAGAATATCACCAGACTACTCTCTCCCATATGGTGAGCAACATTTATGTTCTTCGTGAAGAGTCCCATTCTAGCTAGCATGCTACGATGCTCCGCTAAAATAAATCTCTTGGTCCAATAGACAGTCACAATCATTATGATGATTGCAATTAACAAATCATAATGAAATATCGCTGAGGTCAAGTGGTTGAGATGCTGAGGGATAAGTGATTGAGTTGTATTGCACAGTGCAGGGACTCCAGGAGTATAATTAGAATAATTGACCTCCTGGAAGATCACTTCAGTGGCATGGGTGGCATTACTTCCAACTGGTAACGCGAATCCTTTGAGAGGCATTGATGCTGCAGTAACAACGGCTGGAGCACAACAGCATCGAACACAAATCTTGTAAACAATGAAGATTGTCAGGATAATTATTAGGACTCCGAATATCCAAGACATAACCCCTTGCCACCCTGTTAACCAGCTAGGGAGTGACCAGCCTTCTGCTGTGTCCTTCTTTAACTCCTCCTTCATTTCCATGATTTTTGTCGCTAGCATCTCCATTTCTGAATGGTATAGAGTTCGGGAATGAGATGACTCACTCATGAGCTGGGCCAACTTGGCAACATTACCATCAACTAGTGGCACAGACATATTCGTAATTTCGAATGCCCTCCTGAGCCGCGTTGTGCTGTAGTTCTGGGTATCCATAGTGACCGTGTCAATTACCAAATCTGGTAAAGTCCCAAAAACATATTTATCCCCAACCATTGACTCATTGTGTACTGCATCCAGGATTTCTTGGGTAGGTTCAATGATGGATCCATCAATTTTAGCGTTACAATTGGCTGGTAGGAGTAATCTCGTTTGACTCTTCAGTACTCTAATATTCTGCTCAGTTTTTGTACCATTGCGACAGAGAATCGTCAGATCTTTAGACTCGGCACTGTGAGTGATTAGCCAAGTATTTGGGCCGATTGGTGCAATGAACACTTGATCGAGTCGCTCATCATGAATTGAATCCATCAAGCACACATCGCGAATTTTGTCACCTCTGAGAACAGCGTGGGCACCACAGTCATATTGTAGGTTGTTGCTCCAAACATGATTCATCTTGCAGGTTCCATAAGGTGCCCGAGAACAAAGCTGATGACCTTCTTTACTCATACTGATCCATTCTTCTTTACCCCCATCTACGATATACACTGGATTTGTTATCCTCGCCTTATACCAGAAACCTTTCCATTGTTTTCCAATCCAATCCAATCCAATGGCTATGAGCCATTGGATGGCTCACGACTTGGACAGTTCTGTACTGAGATGATTTCTTGATGATAGGTACTGACATGATCATGAGCACTCTTCCCTCCTGAACTCCCATCTTTACAGGGATGTGACTGAGCATATCATCATATAAGATGGAAGGGGGTAATGCTAACCTCCCTGGTAGTGCAGCAGCTATCAACTTCATCACCTCTACAACCCGGCTAGTGTGAACCAGTGCGAGTGGTAAATTCCCACTCACCATCCCGTCGCTTACATATATATAGAACTCCGCAGACGTGAGGAGAGCACTTTTCAGTAATTATGTCTTTGCATCACACTCAGTTAACTCAATTAACGTTTGGAGTAACGCTTGAGTTAATTCCTCAGCTCGGGAGACATCAGCAATAGTATTCCTAAGATCTGCATGTTCTCATCTATGACTTGAGAGGACTGTTTGAGAGCAACTTGTGTGTCAGTCAAAACATTCGCCAGAGACTTGAATTCATCTGCAGTAGTCTGGGATAAGGATTGTATTAATCTCGAGTTAGTCTCTACAAATTTCGAAGTGACATTCAATTGATCTTGATGTTTTTCGATCAAGTCGAGAACTTCTCTGATTTGTTTGTTAGTTGCTATTCCAGCGAACCAGTGGTAGAATTCACCTACGAAATCCAACGATCTTTGGTGCCTCGCATGTGATAAGTAATTCGGGCCGTTCTGATCAGCACGGAAGTCCGTTCCAGACATCTGGTCATTCATATTAATCGCAACATTGCTAGTGTACGTGCTGGGTCTAGAGACTGGTTTTACAATTGCTTTGTAATGATTCCCATCTTGATCCTTCAGAGTAAGATCCAAATCGGGTAAGGAATCACCCCGAGTCTGACTGCCGGTTACATAAGCTTTGTAAAAGTTTGCTTTTTCACGCTGTTTCTCTAAACCCCGATAGAAATGTCTAGCATTCTCTAACCTGAGCAACTCTTGCTCTCGCAGAGAAGCTATGAATACATCCTTATTAGATGTTGAATCACCCCCCGCCATATATCTGTTATCAGCATGCCGCGCATCAGTCTGGACGAAAACTTGGTTAATGCTAGCCCCATAGAAGTCTGGTCTAGACTCGTACTGGGATGACTTCCTTTGCCCACTTGTGATGTCATCTTTCGGAGACAGTTCGGTGTTTCTAATTGTTTTAACGCATTCTTTATTATATCTGGGTCATATTTTTTATATCGTTTTTGGCCTAAGGTGTATATACTATTGGCATCGTAGACCTGTAAAAAAAATTAAGATAGATACTTACTTACCTACATTATGTACCTACCCAAGTGAAACGAAACCAACAAGACCAAAAAAAATAAGGATAATAAATAATCTCTAATGAGACACTTTCCTCCTGGTTTCTCCATAAAATAAGGGATCACTACATTAAGGACCCAGTCTTCGAAAATTACTTCTTCGAACCATCCAGAAGTTGACCTGTTTTATCGGGCTCCCTCCGGACCATTTTCGACCCAGGTATCGTAAATCGTAATCGTAAATCGTATTTGGCCTTATAAATGACGTAGGGTAGAAGCAGTTCTCCTTCAGCGCTACCTGGTGCTTTTGTACTGTTGAGTTTTCTTTCAGGGTGTTTGCATCCACGCCTTACTAAAGCTTTTGTGCAACCGGAATAGTCGGTCAGATTTGTTTCATCGTAATTAATAATGTTTGATGGCGGCACTCCTTCCAACGATTTCTCCAATTCCTTGAAATAATCTCTTATCATATTTGGTGATACTTCCATTCGCGCTCTTTTTTATGTTTTCCACAATTCTGTTGGCCACTTAATCTTTGTTTCGTTTAAGGAAACCGTAGATAAAGTCGGGACCAGGTAGATTATTTATATTTTTTTTCATGTTGGATGCCTGATTTGTCAAGGTACATCTTAATAATGTATCTGAGATTCATTAAAATGACCTCAAATCTCTTCCGAGAGAGCTGTCTGGCCTCCCTGTTTTTGTACTATGTCGGTACAGCACAGACATGAATTTCATATTTTTTGCTACTATCTAAACTAAGTACAAGAGTTTTTTTTTTTTTTTTTTAAACCAGTTATTAAATAACACCAAATGGCAAGTACAAAAATGCAAAAAGTATAATTAGAGGATTACAAAGTTGTTCTTAACATACATATTCTAATCGTTGGGTTGGATTGTGGTTACTCCCCTCACCTTTCACGGCTCTGATCAGGGCGCAATAAGGGGTTCTCATCTATGTCATCATAACTATCTACTCATCATCTGACGTGATGTACACACTCTGTCTATCCGACCCTGGTTGACTGTAATGATAGATGTATCTAAAAACACCAGGGAAAGAGATTGCCATGCCGGTAACAGATATCAGATGGATACTTGTCCAATCCCACCGTACATGGTGACTCAAGATGTGCGCCAAGTGGGATGTCCTGACAGTCACCTTATTAGGAATGTTGTTACAACCTTCCATTGATGGGAAATCAGAGCTGGTTAATGAAATGTTTGAGAAATCGAGTTTAATGGTCGTTGATAGGTGGTATCGCCTAATAACCTCCTCTTTCGCTATGATGGGACGATATCCTCTAGCAGGCTTGCAAGACCAAGTTATCGCTTGCCCCGGTAGAGTGCATAACTCAATTGGGATTTCAAAAATTCTATGGGATTTGCCACACAAAGAGGAGGATTGGGCTAGAAAGAATATCACCAGACTACTCTCTCCCATATGGTGAGCAACATTTATGTTCTTCGTGAAGAGTCCCATTCTAGCTAGCATGCTACGATGCTCCGCTAAAATAAATCTCTTGGTCCAATAGACAGTCACAATCATTATGATGATTGCAATTAACAAATCATAATGAAATATCGCTGAGGTCAAGTGGTTGAGATGCTGAGGGATAAGTGATTGAGTTGTATTGCACAGTGCAGGGACTCCAGGAGTATAATTAGAATAATTGACCTCCTGGAAGATCACTTCAGTGGCATGGGTGGCATTACTTCCAACTGGTAACGCGAATCCTTTGAGAGGCATTGATGCTGCAGTAACAACGGCTGGAGCACAACAGCATCGAACACAAATCTTGTAAACAATGAAGATTGTCAGGATAATTATTAGGACTCCGAATATCCAAGACATAACCCCTTGCCACCCTGTTAACCAGCTAGGGAGTGACCAGCCTTCTGCTGTGTCCTTCTTTAACTCCTCCTTCATTTCCATGATTTTTGTCGCTAGCATCTCCATTTCTGAATGGTATAGAGTTCGGGAATGAGATGACTCACTCATGAGCTGGGCCAACTTGGCAACATTACCATCAACTAGTGGCACAGACATATTCGTAATTTCGAATGCCCTCCTGAGCCGCGTTGTGCTGTAGTTCTGGGTATCCATAGTGACCGTGTCAATTACCAAATCTGGTAAAGTCCCAAAAACATATTTATCCCCAACCATTGACTCACTGTGTACTGCATCCAGGATTTCTTGGGTAGGTTCAATGATGGATCCATCAATTTTAGCGTTACAATTGGCTGGTAGGAGTAATCTCGTTTGACTCTTCAGTACTCTAATATTCTGCTCAGTTTTTGTACCATTGCGACAGAGAATCGTCAGATCTTTAGACTCGGCACTGTGAGTGATTAGCCAAGTATTTGGGCCGATTGGTGCAATGAACACTTGATCGAGTCGCTCATCATGAATTGAATCCATCAAGCACACATCGCGAATTTTGTCACCTCTGAGAACAGCGTGGGCACCACAGTCATATTGTAGGTTGTTGCTCCAAACATGATTCATCTTGCAGGTTCCATAAGGTGCCCGAGAACAAAGCTGATGACCTTCTTTACTCATACTGATCCATTCTTCTTTACCCCCATCTACGATATACACTGGATTTGTTATCCTCGCCTTATACCAGAAACCTTTTATAGCCATTGGATGGCTCACGACTTGGACAGTTCTGTACTGAGATGATTTCTTGATGATTGGTACTGACATGATCATGAGCACTCTTCCCTCCTGAACTCCCATCTTTACAGGGATGTGACTGAGCATATCATCATATAAGATGGAAGGGGGTAATGCTAACCTCCCTGGTAGTGCAGCAGCTATCAACTTCATCACCTCTACAACCCGGCTAGTGTGAACCAGTGCGAGTGGTAAATTCCCACTCACCATCCCGTCGCTTACATATATATAGAACTCCGCAGACGTGAGGAGAGCACTTTTCAGTAATTATGTCTTTGCATCACACTCAGTTAACTCAATTAACGTTTGGAGTAACGCTTGAGTTAATTCCTCAGCTCGGGAGACATCAGCAATAGTATTCTCTAAGATCTGCATGTTCTCATCTATGACTTGAGAGGACTGTTTGAGAGCAACTTGTGTGTCAGTCAAAACATTCGCCAGAGACTTGAATTCATCTGCTGTAGTCTGGGATAAGGATTGTATTAATCTCGAGTTAGTCTCTACAAATTTCGAAGTGACATTCAATTGATCTTGATGTTTTTCGATCAAGTCGAGAACTTCTCTGATTTGTTTGTTAGTTGCTATTCCAGCGAACCAGTGGTAGAATTCACCTACGAAATCCAACGATCTTTGGTGCCTCGCATGTGATAAGTAATTCGGGCCGTTCTGATCAGCACGGAAGTCCGTTCCAGACATCTGGTCATTCATATTAATCGCAACATTGCTAGTGTACGTGCTGGGTCTAGAGACTGGTTTTACAATTGCTTTGTAATGATTCCCATCTTGATCCTTCAGAGTAAGATCCAAATCGGGTAAGGAATCACCCCGAGTCTGACTGCCGGTTACATAAGCTTTGTAAAAGTTTGCTTTTTCACGCTGTTTCTCTAAACCCCGATAGAAATGTCTAGCATTCTCTAACCTGAGCAACTCTTGCTCTCGCAGAGAAGCTATGAATACATCCTTATTAGATGTTGAATCACCCCCCGCCATATATCTGTTATCAGCATGCCGCGCATCAGTCTGGACGAAAACTTGGTTAATGCTAGCCCCATAGAAGTCTGGTCTAGACTCGTACTGGGATGACTTCCTTTGCCCACTTGTGATGTCATCTTTCGGAGACAGTTCGGTGTTTCTAATTGTTTTAACGCATTCTTTATTATATCTGGGTCATATTTTTTATATCGTCTTTGGCCTAAGGTGTATATACTATTGGCATCGTAGACCTGTAAAAAAAATTAAGATAGATACTTACTTACCTACATTATGTACCTACCCAAGTGAAACGAAACCAACAAGACCAAAAAAAATAAGGATAATAAATAATCTCTAATGAGACACTTTCCTCCTGGTTTCTCCATAAAATAAGGGATCACTACATTAAGGACCCAGTCTTCGAAAATTACTTCTTCGAACCATCCAGAAGTTGACCTGTTTTATCGGGCTCCCTCCGGACCATTTTCGACCCAGGTATCGTAAATCGTAATCGTAAATCGTATTTGGCCTTATAAATGACGTAGGGTAGAAGCAGTTCTCCTTCAGCGCTACCTGGTGCTTTTGTACTGTTGAGTTTTCTTTCAGGGTGTTTGCATCCACGCCTTACTAAAGCTTTTGTGCAACCGGAATAGTCGGTCAGATTTGTTTCATCGTAATTAATAATGTTTGATGGCGGCACTCCTTCCAACGATTTCTCCAATTCCTTGAAATAATCTCTTATCATATTTGGTGATACTTCCATTCGCGCTCTTTTTTATGTTTTCCACAATTCTGTTGGCCACTTAATCTTTGTTTCGTTTAAGGAAACCGTAGATAAAGTCGGGACCAGGTAGATTATTTATGTTTTTTTTCATGTTGGATGCCTGATTTGTCAAGGTACATCTTAATAATGTACCTGAGATTCATTAAAATGACCTCAAATCTCTTCCGAGAGAGCTGTCTGGCCTCCCTGTTTTTGTACTATGTCGGTACAGCACAGACATGAATTTCATATTTTTTGCTACTATCTAAACTAAGTACAAGAGTTTTTTTTTTTTTTTTTTTTTTTTAAACCAGTTATTAAATAACACCAAATGGCAAGTACAAAAATGCAAAAAGTATAATTAGAGGATTACAAAGTTGTTCTTAACATACATATTCTAATCGTTGGGTTGGATTGTGGTTACTCCCCTCACCTTTCACGGCTCTGATCAGGGCAATAAGGGGTTCTCATCTATGTCATCATAACTATCTACTCATCATCTGACGTGATGTACACACTCTGTCTATCCGACCCTGGTTGACTGTAATGATAGATGTATCTAAAAACACCAGGGAAAGAGATTGCCATGCCGGTAACAGATATCAGATGGATACTTGTCCAATCCCACCGTACATGGTGACTCAAGATGTGCGCCAAGTGGGATGTCCTGACAGTCACCTTATTAGGAATGTTGTTACAACCTTCCATTGATGGGAAATCAGAGCTGGTTAATGAAATGTTTGAGAAATCGAGTTTAATGGTCGTTGATAGGTGGTATCGCCTAATAACCTCCTCTTTCGCTATGATGGGACGATATCCTCTAGCAGGCTTGCAAGACCAAGTTATCGCTTGCCCCGGTAGAGTGCATAACTCAATTGGGATTTCAAAAATTCTATGGGATTTGCCACACAAAGAGGAGGATTGGGCTAGAAAGAATATCACCAGACTACTCTCTCCCATATGGTGAGCAACATTTATGTTCTTCGTGAAGAGTCCCATTCTAGCTAGCATGCTACGATGCTCCGCTAAAATAAATCTCTTGGTCCAATAGACAGTCACAATCATTATGATGATTGCAATTAACAAATCATAATGAAATATCGCTGAGGTCAAGTGGTTGAGATGCTGAGGGATAAGTGATTGAGTTGTATTGCACAGTGCAGGGACTCCAGGAGTATAATTAGAATAATTGACCTCCTGGAAGATCACTTCAGTGGCATGGGTGGCATTACTTCCAACTGGTAACGCGAATCCTTTGAGAGGCATTGATGCTGCAGTAACAACGGCTGGAGCACAACAGCATCGAACACAAATCTTGTAAACAATGAAGATTGTCAGGATAATTATTAGGACTCCGAATATCCAAGACATAACCCCTTGCCACCCTGTTAACCAGCTAGGGAGTGACCAGCCTTCTGCTGTGTCCTTCTTTAACTCCTCCTTCATTTCCATGATTTTTGTCGCTAGCATCTCCATTTCTGAATGGTATAGAGTTCGGGAATGAGATGACTCACTCATGAGCTGGGCCAACTTGGCAACATTACCATCAACTAGTGGCACAGACATATTCGTAATTTCGAATGCCCTCCTGAGCCGCGTTGTGCTGTAGTTCTGGGTATCCATAGTGACCGTGTCAATTACCAAATCTGGTAAAGTCCCAAAAACATATTTATCCCCAACCATTGACTCACTGTGTACTGCATCCAGGATTTCTTGGGTAGGTTCAATGATGGATCCATCAATTTTAGCGTTACAATTGGCTGGTAGGAGTAATCTCGTTTGACTCTTCAGTACTCTAATATTCTGCTCAGTTTTTGTACCATTGCGACAGAGAATCGTCAGATCTTTAGACTCGGCACTGTGAGTGATTAGCCAAGTATTTGGGCCGATTGGTGCAATGAACACTTGATCGAGTCGCTCATCATGAATTTATTTATTTTTTATTTATTTATTTATTTATAAAAAGTACTTACACTATTTTTACAGGGGCCCCTAATGCAATAGTGTAAAGAAAAATAAAACAATTAAAACAATTAAACAATGAACATGAACTTAAAAATTTAAAGGTACACATTAACATAAAATTCTTCAATTAATAACATTGAATTACATAATGTCAAACCAAATGTGAAAATGTCAAAAATAATAACGTAATGTCAAATAAAAGAAATAAAATAAAAACTTGTTAATCAATATACAATGTCAAATAATTTCACAATATACGTAAATATTCTTCAATTAATAAATTCAAATTACATAAAGTCAAACCAAATAATATATAAAAATTCGTCAATCAATATACCATGTCAAATAACTACACAATGTCAAATCTAATTATAATAGCACAGAATAAATAACAGAGTCCTGCGACATTCGCTCAGAGAGCAGTAAAAAAGATCGACACTCTCCGCTACTAGATTGAGCGTGTGGATGGAACGCGTTAGAGGTGCCTTATTCAGGAGGTTGGTCCTTCCTCTTGGTACAGCCAATAGGGCGGGCCGCCTCCGTCGGTGCACAAACTCATCCGGCACATTTAGCCGCAATTCCTCTAAAATGCTTGGGTTGGCGATCATCCCACGAAGTATCCTAACCAAATACAGAGCGAGCGCTGCATCTCTCCTCACCTCCAGTTTGTTGTATCCAACCATGCCTATAACAAACAAGGTTGGATACATCAACGGGAAGAACGGATAGATGCCGTAAATCTTTAGGTTTAGAAATCTGGTAAATTTGTTTTGAATGCGCTCCACCATTTGACTGTACTTGGCCTCGTGTGGTGCCCATACCGCAGCATTGAACTCTAAATGGCTTCTCACCAATGCGTCGTATAGAGTCTTTACTGCTTTAATATTTGTAAAGTTGTTCGTCTGACGGAGTACAAATCCTAGGGTCTTAAATGCCTTCTTGCAGATGTTAGCCACATGTACACGGAAATGCAACTTGTCGTCGAGGCGAACCCCCAAATCCCTCACCGAATCGACTCTCTTCAACTGTGAACCCTTCAACTGGTAATTGTGGTGGATTGGCGTTTTCGCTCTACTAAAAGTTATGATGGAACACTTACTGACGTTGAACTGTAGTTCGTTCATAGCAGTCCACTCTACCACTCTGTCCACGTCACGTTGAAGGCGTTTACAGTCCTCTTCGTCTTTTATCGGTAAGAGTAACTTGAGGTCATCCGCGAACAACAAGCATTTCGCGTCCTTGACTACTGTCGGGAGATCGTTGACCATGATAATGAACTCTAGAGGCCCCAAATTGCTTCCCTGGCTCACTCCAGTTAAGGTAGAGTAGGGCTCCGATTTGCATCCCGCGTAGTCGACGTATTGCTGCCGGTTCTTCATGTAGCTTGCGAAGAACCGCAGCAGTTTGGTTGTGCAGCCGATCGTCGCCAACTTCTGAAGCAGTATGTCATTATCGACCAAGTCGAATCCTTTTTTGAAGTCGAAGTAGGAATTGAATCCATCAAGCACACATCGCGAATTTTGTCACCTCTGAGAACAGCGTGGGCACCACAGTCATATTGTAGGTTGTTGCTCCAAACATGATTCATCTTGCAGGTTCCATAAGGTGCCCGAGAACAAAGCTGATGACCTTCTTTACTCATACTGATCCATTCTTCTTTACCCCCATCTACGATATACACTGGATTTGTTATCCTCGCCTTATACCAGAAACACAGAGCGAGCAGCCTCGCGAGGCATTTGCCGCGCGAGGAAACTGTCCCCGAACGAGCGCGGCAGCCTCGGTATCATCGCGAGGCTGCTGCGCGCGGCAAGCCCGAGCCATTTGTTCGTTCGTTCAGTTGAGAGTTAAGACATCATGGCACCACACGTACGTGTTGCGGTGGCAGCTGTTGCTTTTATAC